>OY728161.1:1293052271-1293417271 GCA_963277665.1 Viscum album
TCGCAACGTCGGTAATTTCTTAAGGGGGCCTTTACCATAGTTGCGTTTGTATGGGAGGAGAAGTTAATTTTTGGGGTTTAATTAAGAATTAAATAAAATTGTTGGAACAATTTTATTTTATATCTAAGGAGGTTAACTCCTCCCATGGGAAGTTGTTGGTGGGGACCACACCCACCCAACTTCCCATGTGTGGATAATTTAAAAGTGGGGCCCACATGAGCCCCAACCTTTCACCTCCCCCTAAACTCCTTAAACCTATTTAAACCCCCCCATTAAACTCCCATGTTAATGTTGACAACTCTCCCATGTTTATGAGACCTCTCACCTCCTCCTCTCTCCCTCTTTAACTCTTGCCAACACATTAATTTAATGAATTCAACCACATTAATTAATTAAATGAATTGGTTTGAATTTAAATTTTAAATTGCATGTGATAATAAAATAATAGGAGAAGCCTATTATTTTATTTTGTGGAGGGCTTTCTTTGTATGAAGGAAGATTGGGAGAGCTCTAAAGATTTTGGAAGAACATCGGCCTCTGACGAAGAATGAAATCTCCTTCGACGAAGAACACTGGTTCCACAAAGAATGACAATAAACCTGCCTTTCTCTTCTCCGCGACAAGTGAGGAGACGCCGCTTCCTCCTCGGACGCACTTCGTCGATGTCTACGAATCCTCACCTCGCGACACTGTCTACTGTGACGCCGACGTTCGTCATCAATTGTTAAGGTATGGGTTAAGTTCAATTTTAATGGATTAAAATTGTGCCTCGGTTCATTGTTTTATAATCTTGTTTGTATGAACTATTTCTATCACTTAACACGGAGGGCGCAGGCCGAACAAACACGGCCTGAAAACCCTCCGTTTGACCCTATTTATTGATGGAATTGGTGATCGGAGGCAGAACATGGAAGAGGCCGATGACTCAAGGTCTGCCGTCGCACACGCTAAGAAAAGCCGCGACCAAGCATGCCGCAGCGGAGGAAGCACGGCACCGTCGCGTCATGCCGGGGATGTGGAACCGTAGCTTGAATAGGCCGCGGTGGAGGAAGCTGACACCGTCATGCTAGCTGTGCAACAGGAACCACGACCCACTTTGCGGGCCGCTTCGGCTGAAGGATTGACCGGTCCGTCGGCCGGCCGGGCGAAGGGGAGCCGCGGCGCCCGGAGGGCGCCACGCTGAAGAAACAGGCCGGCCCGTCGACCGGCTGGGCGGTGCCAAACCATAGAGCTAGGAGGGCGTCGCGCTGAAGAAACCCACGGCCCGCTGTGCGGGCCGCCTTCCCCAGAAGGCCGGCCAGTTTGGGAGGGCGGTGTCGTCGGTTCGGGCAGCCGGGGGCCGCGCCCCCGCCCTGGACCGCTCGGACTTCGGGCCGAGCCGCGGCCCGCCGAGCCGCGCCGGGCCGCGCGACTCACCGGGCCAGTCCGACCCCTTGTCGGTTCAGACCCTCCAAAACTGAGTCGACCCGACCCGTCATCCCATCGGGTCTAACGGACCGGGCCCGTTTCACTTAAACGTGAATAACATGAAGATCACGCGTCCGATCGACACTCCGTCTGCAGAACTGGGACCCTCGTGACAAGGAGGTGATTTTGCGATACTCTATATGAGTTTTGGACGACTTTGGGAAAATGGCCATGTTGGTTCGAAACTGAAACCAAACAGGCCCTCGGAGCGGAAACACTTATAACTAGAGGACCAGACATATGATTGACGTGTCGTTGACTATGTTGGATTCCTCTTGATGAGACGGTTCTTTTGGAATACTTCTCCTGAGGTTTGGACGCAGTTGGAGTATGGCCGGGTTGGATTGTACCCGAAATCCAACCGGGCCCCTGGAACGGAAATGCTAATAACTCACAGGTCGGGCGTCCGATTGACGCGCCGTCTGTTACGTTGAGACCCCTATGAAGAGGCTGTCCTTTGAGATACTTCTTCGTGGAACTTCGTGACACTTGGAGTGTCGACCAATAGCTTGTGGAGCGGATCCTACTAGAGATGTGCATACGGAGTACAATGACCATGTAGCTGGCTGAGACTTGATAACTGCTTGTCTGATTCGTATCGGAGTGACTTGACTATCCTAGTCGGGAGCACTACTGTGTTGGGGTGGCAGACCCATGGCGGGTAGCACTACTGTGTTGGGGTGGAAGACTCGCGATACTCGATAGGAGGAGTACCACTGTAGACTAGTAGAGGGAGCACTACTGTGTTGGGGTGGCAGACTCGTGGTACTCGATAGTGGAGGAGTACCCGCAATAGTCTATGGATAGTGAGTATCACCTCGGAGACGTGACATGACTACTACGCTCGACAGAGGAGGAGTTCTCCAGTAGCCGTGTTTTCGTCATCGTGAATAAAAATCCTGGTTTGAGCTGAGTCAATGACCTTTGTGTTTTCCTCTTGATTGAGATGGGTTACTTGATAACTTAGGTATATGTATGGGTATATACCTAAGTAAAGGTTATCTGTTGAAATCATTCTTTGTGGTTTATCCTTGTTGGATTTAGTGAGACCTTGAGGGTCTCGGTGTCCCTACTGAGTATCGTTATACTCACCCCTGCATGGGTATGCCCGCACCTCATTGTGTTGGATGCAAACGATGGACAACGCTGACAAAGGCCGAGTGTATGAGGACTGGACGACACCTGGAGGTGGACCTCACGACGAGTCGGTACTCGGAGGTGAACCTCACGATGAGTTGGTACCCGGAGGAGGTTGACAGACGAGGGCACTGAGGAGGCTATCTATACCTACCCTTTAGGTAGGATCCGTGGTGGATGATCCAGGAGTTGCGTGCCACCTTCCAACTGTTTTTTCTTTTACCTTGTACTTTACAGTTGGGCTTGTATTTCCGGCCCCTTACTTTCAGCACTACTTTTGTTTTTAGTTTTACTTAGTGTTTGCTTCTGCTTGTACTCTCGTTGAATGTGTTTACGTTTTATAAAGGCAATGCCTTCCCAGTTATGGGGATTTACACCTTTGGTGCTAGTTTTCATCCCCTGACCTATGGATGGCGGGCTTGGGGTAGTCACGACATGGGCCCCGAGGACGGGTCGTGACACCAAACATCACTCTGATACATAGTGTTACTGGTATGACTCCAAGTGTGTTTTTTATTTAAAAATGGAATTTAGTTCCAAACACGCATCACATACTCAAAATTGAGAAAAAAACATTAATATTACTTTAGTAAAATGATCCATCAATCATTTTTGACTTTTAGGAATAAGCTTCACCTCAATTTGATACGCAGTGTGACTGGTATGACTCAAAGGGTATGTTATCAGTTTAAATTTGATAGTTTATTCCAAAACACATGTCACTCACTTAAAACTAATAAAACATAATCAGATAATCTTGATAATTTTTTAAAATGATTCAAAGGTAATTTTTAGTGTGTAGGAATTAGTCAAAAATCAAACCGACACATGATGTGACTGATATAACTCAAAGTATGTGTTTTTAGTCTAAATAAACATTTTAGTAAAAAAGACACATGGTATTCTAAAAACTGATAAAATGAATTTATATTATTTTGAAACTTTATAAAAATAATAATTAAATCATTTTTTATGTGTAGGAATCAACCACATGTCAATTTGACACATGGTGTGACCGGTATGACTCCAAGTGTTTGTTTTTTAAATTGAAAATTTAGTTCAAAACACACATCGCATACTCAAAACTGAGAAAATGAATTCGTATTGTTTAGATAATTTTGGAAAATAATCCATAAGTCAGGTGTAATGTGTAGGAATCAACATCACCTCAATCTAATACATGGTGTTCCTAGTGCGACTCAAAGTGTATGTTATCAATTTAAAATTGGCATTTTAGTTCAAAACACATTACTCACAAAATTCTAAGAAAATGCACTCAGGTTATCTTGGAACTTTATCAAAATGATTCATAAGTGATTTTTACTATGTAAGAATTGGTCTTAAATAAAACCAACACATTATTTGACTGTTATGACTCAATGTAACACCATGCCCCTACCTCATTGGCTTGAGGAGGCGGTGAGGGATACTTGGCCTTAAGCGACGTTCCAAAGATGCCAAAGGTTGTAAATAAATGTCGAGGGCTTCAAGATCAAGTTGGGGAATTATTTTCCCTTTAGATAAAACCAACCAAAACATCCAAAAACAGCCACCATATGATGCATGTCAACTTAACTACTCAACCAAGCATTCCCAAAAGACAACCAAGTTGTTCCACAACACAACTCATAACCAATACAACCAGAAATGCCCACACAACATCAGAGTATAAGAAGAAAACTAAACAACAACTACTACAAGCCAGGACACCACCACAACTCCACACCAAGCTACAAGATCCATGATCCACCAAGACATCACAATGAACCACTAAAGAAGGGAGATGCCTTATCTTGGGCCACATCACGATACACAACATCTGCAAAGACACCACAGTGCCAAAGTAGGGGGTGAGTACTAAAACTCAGTAGGATTTCCCCAAATGACTTCCCTACACACACCACTAGGATAAAAACATTAGCACATTTATATAAAACAGTTTATTTAAAAGAAAACACAAGTGCAACCACTTCCATAAGCCAAACGTGCCCTTACCAGGCCATCACATCCAAACCAAGAAACCAAGGGAAAGCCAACCAAACAAGCCACAACCATTCCAACATTTACCCATTAGCACAACAATTCCATCTTGCAAGGAAATGCACAACAACACAACCATAAAACCAAACGGTGGAGCTACTGTCCACCCCATTCACCCATTCACACTAAGCGGCACTTCCCATCCACTTATCCTCGATGGTGGCCCTTCCGTCCACTATCCATCCCCCTTTTTTATAGTGGTACTTCTCACCACTTCCACACAACATTCAAAACAAGCCAAATCCAAGCATATAACCCACCAAGGTCACAACATCATGCAATCAACCAAGTACCATTGCATATAAATCCGTTTCAATAAATTATCCATTTATTGAAAACCATTTCCATGCCAAACAACATTTCAATAAAACAACACTTTTATTGAAAACCATTTCCATCAATCATTTTCCCAAATCAATCTCATCAACCCATTTTAAAATCTCGGTTTTAAAATTCACAAGAAAAGCATTTCACCATAAAACCCCCTTTTTCCAAAAATCCCCAAAACATCACCCAAGGGATTTCCCACCATTTTTTCACATCAAAACACAATTAATTTCAAGCAAAACAAATTAATTGTAACAAGGAACCACTAGTTATAACCAAGTGGAGTCGAGAGAGAGAGGCCACCAACCTTTAGGGTTCCTGAGAAATAAACCCACGAACAACCGCGCCTCAAATCTGGTGAACGCACCACCGAAACCTCTCTAGATCCATTTTCCTAAAATTCAAAAGCCTTAATATTTACATACAAGGCAACCACAACCCTAGATCTACAAAAAAAAAGTGTAGATATAGAAAACCGAGGGAGAGGGAGATGTAGATCTAGAGGAAACCACAAGAGAAACAAGAGGAGATACTTACCCAGGAGAAACCACCTTGGATCCACCTTGAGACCCCTTCGAATCACTTCCAAAATGTGTGGGATAACCCCTCAAACCCTTGAGAACCGAAAATCACATGTGAGGATTGGGTGGGAGAAGATTTGGAGTGAAATGAGGCAATCTCGAGTGAGCTCGAATCTTATAACCCTAACTTTAAGTGGCCTCACGGTTAGCCCGCATGGTTAGGAAAACCGTGCACTAACCGTGCGCACGCCACTACCTCGAGAGCCAGGGTCAGCACAGTTTCCTTGCACGGTTTGGAAAACTATGCACAGGTCGTGTGAGGCTTGTTTTCTCGAGAATAAGGGTCCGCACGGTTTCCTGGGGAACCCGTACGGTTTCCATTAACCCTGCTCAAATCGTGCACCCCTTTAAAGCCCTCCAAACTCAACCAAAACCATTCCAAAATCTCCCAACCTCTTACCAACTCATCCCATGCACTTTAAACACAAAAATATGCATAAAAAATGCCACATAACTCAAACTGGGGGTGCTACATTCTCTGCACCATTGGACTTTCCGTCCTCAGAAATTAGTGAACCCGCCCTTTGCCGAAAGAGCTCAGGCCACTGCTTGATCGTCTCTTTCTCCCGCTCCCAAGTCTACTCTTGAATCTGACCATGTTTCCAAAAAACATGAACTAAAACGACACTTTTACCATGCAAGACTTTATCTTGCCTATCCACAAACCACACTGGTACGTGCACCAAAGAAGCATCCAGTTCTATCTCAACCTGATCCCATCGAATCACATGGTCACGATCCGGCTAATACTTTTTCAACTACGAGACATGAAACACATTGTGCATCGCACTAAACCATGGTGGTAGAGCCAAAAAATAATCCACCTCACCAACCCTCTCAAGAATCTCAAAAGGCCCAATATACCTCGGAGCTAGCTTTCCCTGCTTCCCAAACCGACGATGTCCCAACCTAGGAGAGATCCTCAAGAACACATGATCACTCACCTGGAACGAAAATGGCTATCAAGGATGATCCGCATACAATTTCTAACAACTCTGAGCTATATCAATTCTCTTCCTAATCAACTTGATCTTCTCCGTAGTCTACTGGATGAGACTCGGTCCAACCATTGAAGACTCACCCATTTCCACACAACATAGTGGAGAATGACCCGACCGCCCAAACAATGCTTCAAACAGAGCCATCTGTATGGATTCCTGATAACTGTTATTGTACGAGAACTCAACCAACGACAAGTGCTCCTCCCAAGATCCACCAAAATCCATGACACAAGCCCGCAAAATATCCTCTAGAGTTTGTATCGTCCTCTCGGATTGACCATCCATCTGAGGATGATACGCCGTACTCATCGTCAACTGTGTCTCAAGGGCTTGCTGTAAGGATTTCCAGAAACGAGATGAATTCAGATCTCTATCTGATACAATTGAAACTAGAACACCATGCCTCTTTACCACATATCAGATATAGATTTTAGACAGATCCTCCATCGTATGAGATTCACGAATCAGGATGAAATGGGCCGACTTTGTTAGCCGATCCAATATCACCCAAATGGCATCATGCTTCTTGATCGTTCTTGGGAGACCTATGACAAAATCCATTGCTATATTCTCACACTTCCAAATAGGGATTGGTAAATACTGAAACATTCATGCTGGCCTCTGATGCTTTTCCTTGACCTTCTGACAAGTCAAGCATCTCGAAACAAACGCAGCCACACTTCTTTTCATACCAGCCCACCAGAACTGCGCCTTCATCACTTTATACATTTTCTAAATTCCAGGATGAACAGCCCACCTGGAATGATGATACGCCCTGAGAAGATCCTCCTGACAAGCAACTGGTACAACCATCAAATTCTTAAAATAGAAAACTGAATCTCCATTCAGTTGCCAACCCTCAATGGTCTCCCCACCATTGAGTCTCGACCCCATGGCCACACACTTAGAATCAGATATCTGTGCCTCTCTAACCAGGACAACCAAGTTAGGAATCAACAAAACCGGAAATAATACCACTCTATCACCCTGGTCCTCACATTCCAACCGCATATCAGCTATAACTGACATCAACTTCCACTGGTCTGATGCCTGTTTCACCACCTGAGCATATGATTTTCTACTTAATGCATCTGCCACCGAATTTCCCTTACCCGGTGTGTACATCAAGTCAAAATCAAACATATGGAGATATTCCATCCATCTCCTTTTCCTCAAGTTCAAATCACTTTGTGAGAAAATGTGTTTCAAGCTCTTGTGTTCTATATATACCGTGAATTTCTCACCGAAGAGATAATGACGCCAAACTTTCAAAGTATGGACCACTACTGCCAACTCCAAATCATGAGTTGGGTAGTTTTTCTCATGCACTCTCAACTGTCGTGAGCCATATGCAACCACATGCTTAACTTTCATGAGAACGCACCCCGACCCTGATCCCGATGCATCGGATTACACCACATACCCTTTTCCTGATTCTAGAAAAACCAAGATTGGTGATGATGTAAGACGACCCTTTAGATCTTTGAAACACTACTAAAACTGTTCATTCCACTAGAATGGAATGTTCTTTCTTGTCAAAGATGTCATTGGCGAAGCAAAACAGGAAAAATCATGAACAAAACGCCGATAATACCCAGCTAGACCAAGGAAACTCTGTATCTCAAACACATTCTTTGGTGGTTTCCATGAGACAACAACCTCTATATTTTCTGAATCTACTGAAACAACCCTTTCAGAAATCACATGGCCAAGAAAATGAACATCCTATATCCAAAAGTAACACTTTGACAATTTGGAATACAACCGATGATCCCTCAAGATCCCCATCACTGTTGCCAAGTGCTGCTCATGCTCCACCCTTGTCTTTGAATACACCAGAATATCGTCTACAAACACCACCAAAAATGAATCCAGATATCTATGAAATATCTGATTCATCAAATCCATAAACACTGTTGGTGCATTCGTTAGACCCAAGGGCATAACCACATATTCATAATGGCCATATCTACTTCTGAAAGATGTTTTACAAATATCCTCCTTCCTCACCCGCAATTGATGATATCCCGACCTCAGGTCGATCTTGGATAACCACTGGACACCCCTCAACTGGTTGAACAAATCATCAATTTGTGGAAGTGGATATCTATTCTTTATTGTAACTTGGTTAAGTCTACGATAATCAACACATAACCTCAATGTTCCATCTACCTTTTTCACAAACAACACTGGCGCTGCCCACAGAGAGGTGCTAGTCCGGATAAACCCTTTGTTTTATAACTCTTCCAACTGGATTTTCAATTCCCACAATTCAGCTGGTGTCATCCGATAAGATGGAAGTGAGATAGGACTAGTCTCCGAAAGGAGATCAATCGTAAACTCCACTTCTCTTATGGGAGGTAACCCATAGAATTCATTAGGAAAAACATCCATGAATTGATCCACAACTACCAAAGGAACACTCCTCTCAACACCCTCTACCAATTCCAACTACAACACCACCAACTGATACGATAACATACCCACTACTGGTGCCAACAAACCCGTTGCACCCTGCCTTTCATGCTTCTCTACTCTAAAGAGATTTCTAATGCCATCATGTGTCGTAAAAATAATTTTCCGCGCAACACAGTCGATGTGGTCCTTAAAATCCACCAGCCAATCCATTCTCAGGATTACATCATAACCATCCATATCAAGCATTGAGAAGTTCCACACTATCTCAACCTCTCCCACAACGATACAACATTCTCTACATAAGAAAACTCGACACTCTCTTCGACCTAGAGGAGTTTGAAGTTTCAAGACCAAGGGCATAATTTCTACCCTTAAACCCAAAAAATCAACCACATGTGCAACAATAAAAGAGTGTGAAGAACCCATATCAAACAACACTTGCATCAAGGTAGAATTTAATTGAATAGTACCTTGCACAGTGGATGGTCCCGACTGATCATCCACCACAACCCGCTCAGCTCCAAACACATGTTTGCTTGCCACACTTTTCTTTGTATTGCCTTGCTGAGGCGTCGTGGTATTCTGAGAATCACCATGACCCACTTTACCTTGCTGCCGAGGGGTATGCTGTTGTTCCCGTCCCATCGAAGCATACGACGTCTATGATCCCTGAGAAGTGTGATCACACGCACTCGACCTTGGAGAATTCCGACAATAACGCTGCAGATTCCCCATCTGCTTACAATTATGAAATGCTTGAGGTTGTTTCGTACAATCCCATTTGATGTGGCTCGTCGACCCACACTGCAAACATCCCGACTTGCTCTGGGGATTCAGAGGAAGATTTATCAATCCCGTCATCGTATTATATGTCATATTCCCACCCAGGGAATAAGTGTCCCTCTTCCTCTTGAACCCAGCGTTAGAGTTCCCACTATTCCCCATGGGTACCACCATGATCCCCCCACCCGGAGCACCCAACAAATCCCGACCAGCTACTGAGGCTCTATTCACCATCTCTGTGTAATAATCTATACACAGTACTGCTATCTTTGAATGGATTTCTTGCCTTAACCCTACTTCAAATATCCTTGCCTTCAACGACGTGCTACCCGCCACCTAAGGTGAAAACCTCACTAAGTTCATAAACTTAGATGCATACTCTGTCACAGACATAAGATCTTGCTTCAAACTGAAGAAATCAATCGTATGCTGAATTCTAAATGTATGTGGGTATAATTTTTTGTTAAACAATTCCTCAAAGCCTTCCCATGTCATACCCTGGTCCGTCCCAGCTTGGACTACCAACTCCCACCACTGAAGGGAAATATCTTCCAACATATACGTGTCCAACTTCACTTTGAGCTCTACCGACGTTCCCAAGAACTCAAAGATCCTGTTCATTCAATTCAACTATACTTCTGCCCTTTCCGGCTCTGAATCACCCCTGAATATGGGTGGATTCTGCTTTTGAAACTTAACCACATGATCCACATGCCTTGGTTCATCCACTCTATTTCAACTTCCCACAGCTTGGAAAGCTTGCACTATATTTTGCACTAGTTGCTGGTTCACCTGAGGCTCAGGTGCAACCACATTCTCAGCAACCTCCTCCGATTGGTCTCTACGACGCTTACCCGGTGCCATTTCTATCAATAGAAAACAAACAACCATGAGTCTCACTTTCATAGACATCACTAAATCCCATTTAAAATCACATTACACAACACTATCACAAGAAGGTTTTCCACCAGTTTACATTTTTTCACATGTGCCATGTTTCACCATTTTGAAAACCAAACCATTTTCAAAATACCAATTTATTCAAATTAAAATTTCACATATTCATATCACGTCATAAATAATTATACCCCAATGAAATATTCATCCTAGAGGAAAGTCATTTCTACCATGCATGTCATGCTCATCTCATTGGCTACACCCACGACAATGAGATATCCAATGCCTATAAGTGTCTCTAAAACACTTATGTACCCAAATACCTGGTAACTTGAATTTCAGCATAAAAGGGTTAGCTACGTCCTTTTATACTATACATTCCAAGTTCTGACAATCCTACGCCTTCCTACCATCCCAACATAAGGAATGTAATAGAACGAATGTCAATACCAAATCCGAGAATCAACTCCAAAGGACTGAACAAACTAAAACCACTTGTAACACCCCACCCCCACCTCATTGGATTGAGGAAGCGGTGAGGGCTACTTGGCCTTAAGCGACGTTCCCAAGACGCCAAAGGCTGGAAATAAATGCTGAGGGCTTCAAGATCAAGTTGGGGAATGATTTCCCTTCAGAAAAAACCAACCAAAACATCCACAAACAGCCACCATATGATGCATGTCAATTTAATTACTCAACCAAGCATTCCCAAAAGACAACCAAGTTGTTCCACAACACAACTCAAAACCAATACAACCAGACATGTCCACACAACATCAGAGTATAAGCGGAAAACTAAACAACAAATACTATGAGCCATGACACCACCAGAGCTCCACACCAATCTCCAAGCTCCACACTCCACCAAGACATCACAATGCACCACTAAAGGAGGGAGATTCCTTACCTTTTCCCACGTCACAGTACACAACATATGCAATGACGCCATAGTGCCAAAGCAGGGGGTAATTACTAAAACTCAGTAGGATTTCCCCAAATGACTTCCCTACACCCGCCACTAGGATAAAACTGTTACCACATTTATATAAAATAGTTTATATAAAAGAAAACACAAGTGAAACCATTTCCATAAGCCAAACGTGCCCTTACCAGGCCATCACATCCAAACCAAGAAACCAAGGGAATGCCAACCAAACAAGCCACAACCATTCCAACATTTACCCATTATCACAACAATTCCATCTTGCAAGGTAATGCACAATAACACAACCATACAACCAAACGGTGGAGCTACCATCCACCCCATTCACCCATTCACACTAAGAGGCACTTCCTGTCCACTTATCCTCGATGGTGGCCCTTCCGTCCACTATCCATCCCCCTTTTTATAGTGGTAATTCTCACCACTTTCACAAAACATTCAAAACAAGCCAAAGCCAAGCATATAACCCACCAAGGTCACAACATCATGCAATCAACCAAGTTCCATTGCATATCAATCCGTTTCAATAAATTATCCATTTATTGAAAACCATTTTCCATTCCAAACAACATTTAAATAAAACAACCCTTTTATTGAAAACCCTTTCCATCAATCATTTTCCCAAATCAATCTCATCAACCCATTTTAAACTCTCCATTTTAAAATTCACAAGAAAATCATTTCACCATAAAACTCCCTTTTTCCAAAAATCCCCAAAACATCACCCAAGAAATTTCCACCAATTTTTCACATCAAAACACAATTAATTTCAAGCACAAAAAATTAATTGTAACAAGGAACCACTATTTCTAACCAAGTGGAGTCGAGAGAGAATCCACCTACCTTTAGGGTTCCTGAGAAATCGACCCACGAACAAACGTGCCTCAAATCCGGTGAACTCACCACCGAAACCTCTCTAGATCCCTTTCCCTAACATCCAAAAGCCTTAATATTAACATCCTAGGAAACCACAACCCCAGACTTACACATAAAAAGTGTAGATCTAGAAAATCGAGAGAGAGGGAGATGTAGATCTAGAGGAAACCACAAGAGAAACAAGAGGATAGACTTACCTGGGAGAAACCACCTTAGATCCACCTTGATACCCCTTCGAATCGCTTCCAAAACGTGTGGGAGAGCCCCTCCAACCCTTGAGAACTGAAAAAACAGAGTGAGTATCGAGTGGGAGAATATTTGGAGTGAAATGAGGAAATCCCGAGTGAGACCGGAACTTATAACCCTAACTTTAAGTGGCCGCACAGTTAGCCTGCACGGTTTGGAAAACCGTGCGCTAACCGTGCGCACGCCACTGCCTCAAGAGCCAAGGTCCACACGGTTTCCTCACACAGTTTGGAAAACCGTGTGCAGGCCGTGCGAGGCCTACTGTCTTGAGAACAAGGTTCTGCACGGTTTCTTGGGGAACCCGCACGGTTTCCACTAACCGTGCTCAAACCGTGCACCCCTTTAAAGCCCTCCAAACTCAACCAAAACCATTCCAAACTCTCCCAACCTCTTCCCAACTCATCCCATGCACTTTAAACACAAAAATATGCATAAAAAAGGCCACATAACTCAAATCGTGGGTGCTACACTCAAAGTGTGTGTTTTCAGTTTAAACTGACATTTTAGTAAAAAATACACTTTAAATACTCAAAACTGAGAAAACATGTTCAATTTATTTTTATAATTTATTAAAATGACCCTTAATTCATTTTAAATTATAGTAATTAACCTCCCATAAATCCTATGAATTTTGTGACCGGTATGACTCCAAGTGTGTCTTTCTAATTAGAATTAACATTACAGCTCAAAACACACATCACATACTCAAAACAGAGTAAAATTTTTTTGATTACATTTTAAATTTATGAAAACCACCATAAGTAATTTATGACATGTAGAAATTAGCTTCACCTAAATTTGATACACGGTGTTACCTTAATGACTCAATGTGTATGTTATCATTTTAAAATTAACCGTTTAGTTCAAAACATGTGCCACTCAATGAAAAATAAGATAACATTATTGGATTGTTTTGATACTTTAGGAAAAAATTCATAATTCATATGTGACATTTATGAATTATTATTATATTAAACTGATACATGTTGTGGAATATATGGCTCAAATTTCATGTTTTCAGTTTAAATTGACATTTTAGAAAAAAGGTACATGACATAATAAAAACAAATAAAAACATTAATATTTTATTGATACTTTAAGAAAATGATCCTTAAGTCATTTGTGATGTATAGAAATAATCTTCACCTAAATCTGATACATGGCACGTTCAATATTAGTGTAAGTGTTTGTTTTGAGTTTAAAATTGACACTTTAGTTCAAAACAAACGTCACATACTCAAAACCAAGTAAACACATTATAATTATTTTGATATTTTAGTACAATTATTAATAAGTCATTTGTGATGTTTAGGAATCAGATTAACCTCAATTTGATACATGGTGTACATAATATGACTCGATGTGTATTTTTTTAGTTTAAAATTGACACTTTAGTTCAAAACGCACATTACATACTCAAAACTGATAAAATGAATTCAGATTGTTTTTATACTTTAGTGAAACGATTCATAAGTCATTTTTGATGTGTAGGAACTAGCCTCAGCTCAATCCAATACATAGTGTGACCAATATGACTCAAAATATATGATTTCATTTTAAAAATGAAATTTTATAAATTTATTGTTTCAAATTTATTCTTAATATTTTTCTTTGTACCATTACTAAAATAAGAATTATTTTTTATATAGGTTCACTCTTTTTATCGAGTTGGAGTGGTTTTTTTACAATTAGTAGCATGATCTATCTCTTTTGAGAGGGGTCCAATGACTAAAGATAATGGAATATTTATGTTTTTTAATGATTGTGATAAATTATACTTACCAATGTAATTATACAAAACAATATGATGAAAATTTATATTATATGGTTTTTTTTCATTTATGTGTTATTTAAATTTAATTTAAATTAATTTTTCTATTTTTTATATAGTGTGATATAATTTTAGCATCACAATACAACAACATGGATTTTATCAGCGCTAAACTAGTACTAATAAAGGGGGTCATTTGTCATCACTAAACAAGATCTGATAAAGGACCCCCTTTATCAGTTATAAACCTGTAATGATAAAATCTATAGGCTTTTAATTATTTTTACAATAATATTTCTTTTTAGCACTAATAAAACCCCTTTTCATGTTGTTAAAGGATGTATCTATAGTAGTGGAATGATGGCATGCATGGGTGCCCTGTAGGGCTCACATGGGACCACCACAATGTGGAATCTACCAGACCCATAGTGTGGTCCCTACTTAAAGTTATAACATGAGAGACATATTAAGCATGACTAAAGGGATTGCTTGTTTCTCACCATCTTGTGGTCCTTGAGGCCCTGGCACAGTCTTTGACGTGGCCAACACTGGTGATAAGAGGAATAATGAGTAGATGAATGTCAAACACATGGGGCACCGTAGGCATGGGGGAAATCATGGTCCTTGGTATCCATGTAGTGGTCTCATGTTACTATTGATGCAGACATCAAGAGGTGCAATGAGTTAATGAACTTCATACTTCATGAACATCTCAGTGAGCTGTTGATGTTGATGTTATGGGAAGTCGACATGGGGTAAGATAATGCAGCTACGGTAAGTGGACACAAATGTAGATAGAGTGGCATAGTGCTCATCAGGTTGTCTTACTTGGGGATTATGATATTCAATGTTTGGGATTTATAGTTTCATCATCACAGGTCTTGTGAATCCAACTTTGGCCCTTCAAAAAAGATCACAAATATGTAATAAAAATAGGTATAGTAGGTGCTTGTAATTCCTTGGGATGTGGGATAAATTTTAGCCTACTAGGGTGTCTGGGTGTATGTGTATTTACAGTTTGTAATCATCTCCACCTAATATATTATTATTATTATTATTATTATTATTATTATTATTATTATTATTATTCCCCACCATTGGTGGTCAACGGTAAGGGTTTGGGGGTGAGGGGTAGGTCTCGGGATCAAGTCCATGAGCCTTCATGTTTTCTGTGATTTTCTTCCTTATATTGTGTTCCTAATTAGTGAAAGTAATCAACCTATTATTATTATTATTATTATTATTATTATTATTATTATTATTATTATTATCATTATGACCCACCATTGGTGGTCAGCGGTAAGGTTTTGGGGGGTGAGGGTTAGGTCGTGAGATCAAGTCCACAAGCCTTCGTGTTTTCTGTGCTTTTCTTCTGTATATTGTGTTCCACATTAGTGAATGTAATAAACCTATTATTATTATTATTATTATTATTATTATTATATCCTTGTAATACTGAGTGGTGTGCATGTAGAAAAAAAAATCAAGTTTGAATCAAGTAAAATATGAATTTCTATGTTATTATAGTGGCATTATAACAGACACTTGGGGTAGGTACTATAGCTAGAACTGTAATAGACACTATATCCAATTAAGAAAATCTAAAAAAGGGCTCATTGGACCATATTTTTAAGGCCTTTAGGATTTGTTTTTATGGCCTTTGGGCCCTGGTGAGTAAGCCTTAAATTCCCATAGTAACAAAATGAGGTAATTAGAGGTGGGTCAGACCTTTGAAAGGGGTTAATGGCCTGGTATAATAGGTCCTCATGTGGATGTGTGCATTGTTTCGTATGATTATACCCTAAATAAATTCATAGATTATTATTATTCATCAAGAAATTAATAATAAATAATAAATATTAATAATATCAGTAATAATGTAATGAATAATGATTAATAATGATGATGTAATTAAAAACTAATTAATAATATAATAATAAATAATAAATAATAAATATTAATTATTATTAATTACAATACTATTACTATTATTAGAGTATGTGATTTTGGTGGTGTGAGATTTGGGTGTACATCCCAGGATCAAATTTGGGCTTGGATGTATTTTCATCCTTTATATGTGTTGTAAAACTACTTAGATTATTAGTATTGTTATTATTATCATTAATTACATATTTATTAATAATAACTTTAGTAATTAGATTATTAATGTTAATTACATTATCATACATTACAAATATTGTAATTATAGGAGTGTTTGTGAAACATGAAACTCATAAGCATCTAAGTACTGCCTATATAAACAAGGTTAAACCAAGAGGTTGGAAAACTTATTGATATAAAATTTGTACCCTATTTGAGATCCATCATTAAAACAATTTTTTTTATTCTCCTTTAAAATATGATTTAACAAGCCTTGGAGTGAAGAAAAAATTCCAAGAATGATTATTTTGGTGATTTACACATCTTATAAATACCTTTATAGGTGATAATAAGTTGTTTTTCACTCAAGGAACTTTCTTAAACATATATATTGAGCCTCAAATTCATCAACAAGAATATATGTTCTTAATTTTATGTTTAATTCTTTTAAACCACTCATAGTAGATTGTGTGGAATGAGTTTTGAATATGTTTCATTTTGAGATTTTGGAATAGCGATGTCATAAAAACCCCTTCACAAACACCTAACCCAACAATAAAATAGAAGTTTTTTCACTCACTTTAATATTAACCACAATTTATAAAGAAAGGATTTATGATGACTAGGAAAATAACCAGTAATGAATCCAATTTTCATGTTTGGACCCTTTAGATATTTTAATATATTATTCTTGGGTTCTCTTCAGACTTTGTGTTACACTAAATGCATCACATATAATTTTAAAAAAATGGGATTCCTCTTGAATGGAGTCTTGATTGAGGAAACTGAGACCATCATTGGTTTTAGAATTCATGATTTACTTAAGACGTGACATAATTTGTATTCACATCAAGTTCTAATTTGGATCACTATTAATGGAGGATAAGTTAAATAAATTAAATGGTTAATTTATTTGGTCAATTAATGTTTGAATTAGTATCTCCCCTATATTTAATACCTATTATTATGGATATATAAGGTTAACCATATAAACCTAGGAGATTTTTTGGAGAGGGGAGAGCACCAGTTTAGAGAAGATTCTCCAGGAAACTAAGAAGATCATGCGTTGACGAACATGCTTCAAGGAACACATCGTCAACATCAATGCAGAACCTTTATTATCCAATGATTGATCCAAAATTGAGGTAGGGATTTTTTTTATTTGTGGATTTTTTCCTTCTCATGTATGATTTTCAGCATGGAACTGATTAACTGCTATGAATCCCTAACTTCTCCCTAAATTTGGATGACCCTTCCAATTTATAATTTTTTTAGTTTAATTATTGATAATTAATCCATCATATATTCTTTAATTTCCATAATTAAAACTACTTGATAAATATTTATTAGTTAATAATGACATCACTTTGATATTTGTTAGTTTTTATACCTGTGTTCATTGAATTCTTCATCGCTAGCCACATTTCGGGTGGTGGTTCAACCATTGATGACTTAGTTTGAGATGATATTGAACCCCATTTTTTGAATTATTACTTTTGGGGGCACATGTGAATATCTCGATGTGTGGGGGTATCATATACAATGACATAAAAGAGTCATATATATGAAATTAGGTTTATTTTTATGATATTGGGCATATAAGAGAGATGATCTTCAATGATGATTCCCCTTAAGGAGAAGAAAGGGCCAGAAATTGATTACTAGTGAAGGAAAATACATGCTTAATGCTTCTAGAGATGTCTTAGGTTAGATAAATTATAAATTTGATGGATTCTAGTGATATTGATGGTGAACATATGAAGGATCATGGAAGAAGACTTTAATGTCTGTCAAATACCCCACTACATGTTCTTCGTTCTATAGAAGAACACATGTTGTGTAGTATGTTTTTTATAGTGTCTAGGGTTTCGATTTGAGTTTAATATCACATAGTCGGGTAGTGGGCATACATAACGTGTGAACCTACTTGGCTAGTTGATCCATGTTCATAGATTATATGTGAGTGACCTCAGGTGGTCCCATATTCCATTTTCCCTAAGAGACACACCATGCATAAGGATTTCTGCATCCATGTCGACTAGTAGGATACAACCAGGTGAAGATTTGGGAGTGAACCCTATGTACACCAAGATAAATGCCATGTAATTTTCTTTATATGTTAACCTCTCATGTATACTTCTTCAATACTCAGAATTGGACCCATGAGTAGTTCTTCCCGAGTAGAATTCTACATAGGATGTGATGATGTCCTTTGTTTTTTGATATCAAAGATACAGTTTGAGGTTTCAAAATTAGTTCAATTTTTCATCAGGAGTTTTTGAAATTGATCCTTGATAGTGATCTTTGAAGAGATAATGGGGTTGGAAACCCTCCTAAAAGTACCTATAAATCAGGGTGTAGGTCCCCTATTTCTTGTATAGGAAGGATTGGAACCCCCCATACTCACCCTAAGACATGGGTCTTCTATTTGTTGATTGAAACCCCCTAATAATTGAGTGAATATGAGGCATGGTTCCTCAACCATTTTGGGGTGAATACCCCCTCGACTATGATGTGCCATCAGTGTGGTGTGGGTCCCCCATAATTGATCATGTAAGGATTACATTAGAATAATGACATTAGGACAACACTAACTCTTGGATCTATAAGAAAAATCATCTTACTTAGCTGGTTGTGAATATTAATAGATTCTTCTCTCTCTCTCTTAATTTGGTTACCTCTATGAGAATATATGTTATTGGGTTACTTTACACCTCTATCTTGTGAGTTAAGATAACTATTTATTTACATTCCTTACCTCTTTCAGTTTTGAGGCATCTTACTGGGTATGTATATACTCACTCCTACTTTTCATTTTCCCACACATGTCATTTATTATATAAATGATAGATAGTTAGAGGGTTTCATTGGTGAGCTTGGTGTTGGTAGAGATCAGAAGTACCGAGCGACAGTGGGCTCAGGTAGTGGTTGGATTCAATGTTTGTGAGAAGGAATTTCCTCCTCATTTTCTACCAGGTTGGGATATATCTATATTAATTCAATCTAGTTATTCTAGAGGTTATTACATTCATTTTTTTTCACTTAAGTCAGTAAAATTTTATTTATCATACATGGTTGCGATGTACTAGGACGCATGTGTGTGTATAGGTTAATTAGAATAAGGTCTCTCATATATGTGATATTCCTACTGGACACTAGTCACGAAGCCCAAGCCTACTCGATGTGGGATTGGGGCATCATTCTAAGCTTACCATCGGTTCAAGTGAATCCATAGTGAGTTTTTGTAACAAACCATAGTTTATAGATGATAATTTTATCTATAAATAAATGTGTTTTATATTATACTATATAGTATTATACACATACATCACATAAGGAAGCTGAAAAAAATTATTTCATTAATAAATATTGTTACATTAGTCATCAACTTAACTATTAAAAACTCCAATCATTATAATGGGACAAGAAATATAAATAAGTAAAAGTAAAATTAGAAAATATAGATCACCCCAATCTATTACAATCATCGCCCTCATGACCAGAACTATATAAAGGAAACAAAATATTAGTAAACTAATCGAAATTATAGAAAATGGAAATGTGGAAGCTTGAGAAGAATTGAGGTGAATAATGAATGAAGGACTGAATTAGTATTTATAGTAGAAAATGTGACCATTTTAATAATAATATGAATTTTGTAATAGTAACTTGGTTATTGGGAATAATTACTTAACCATTGTGAATAGTAACTTGATTGTTGGGAATAGTAACCTTACCATTGGAACAATAATTTGACAAAAAAACAATAAAATGTAATGTAAATAATATTTATAATTAGTAATTTAATTAAATATAAATTTTATAATTACAAAAAATAAATATAATGATTAAAAAACCCAACAAAAATATAAGCACATTTTTTATAAACTGAATTTTAAAGGATTTCATGAAAATAATAATTTTTATTTTAAAAATTAAAATTACCTATGATAGAAATTTATTTTCATAAAATTAATATCATTTTTTAAATCATCACATTGAAATTTTTCAAGTGTTATTTTTTGTAATTTTTCGAAATAGTTCAATTTTCTTGTGAATAATAAAAATAATTTTTTTCTCATAACTAGGGTATCTTAGATTATATCATTTATGATGTAATAATGACCTAATAATTTATAGAACTTTAGGATCATAAAAAATATATTTTATTTCATAAATTATTTATTAAAATTGAATAAACATAATTTCAAAACTTAAAAATTATTTTCCAAAGTCAAAAGTAAAAATATTCACTTAAAATAACAATTTTTATTTTTTCCATTTTCATTTTTAATGAAATAATGAGTTCAAATAATAAAATGGGTTTAAGTATTAAAAAAATTATATTATAATTATATATGATTTATATTATAATAAATTCACTATTACAAGGTTTACCTTGGATATAGTATTTTATTCATTATTTTATTCTAAAAATATCCCTTTCCCTCTTCTTGCTAAATCACTCCTACCAACTTTTTAAAATCCAATTATATACCAAAATACTCTCTATTATGACTCTTATAATACATAAGAATATTTTTGAGTAATATCAATCCAATCATAAAGGTGTTATAGTGTTGTAGAAGGGGTCAAACACTGAGAATAGGGTATGTTTTCATCAACTCTACTTTGGGGTTTTCTCTTATCTTCCTCTCTTTCTATATCCCTTTAAAAACAAAATCTTCTAAGATTAATTATTAAGTATTTTAAAATTATATTAATGATTTGAGAATACTGGAAGAATTATATTTTTTAATTATTTATATTTTATAACTCTTTTTCTCATCCTTTGGAAAACATTCCTGATAACGATCAGTTAACCGCCAATAAGGATGTTTCCAACTTATTTCATTATCACCAACCTTATGGATAGTTGAAATAAATTATTTATTATATATAAATGTAAAAAAATATTTATTTTAAGTATATTTAATTTATTCTACTTATTTATAAATTACCTTGAACAAAATAAATAAATTAAAGAGAAATGGACAATTTTTAATGAAAACATTAGATCAAAACACTTCAACTTCAACAATAGAAAGTAATAAATATAATAAAATGATTATAATTGATAAATAGATAAATATATTAACATAATTAACTTTTGTTTCATTTTTTAATAAATATAATTTTATTATTCAGGAGGTGTAAAAGTGGAGAAATAAGGTGGGATTTAAGGTAAGAAAATTCTCAAACCCAACTCATTTTCTTTGGGTTATCCCTTATTAATGAAATATTTGGTATGAATATTCCTATAATATTACTTAAATATCATTTAACTGCTATTAATATTTATTCTCATGGATATACATGTTTCCACCTTGAATTTTAATCCAAATACAAATATTTTCCAGAAATATTTTTCTTTCCAAAATACAGATTTAACTCCACTTGATTTGTTTCTTATTTGCTCAAGAATGATGATACTTATACCAAATATGTTTTTCCTTATTCATTTTTGAACCCCAAATTTTATTCATGAAAGTATTCTATATTAAATCCTTATGAAACTCATTTATTTCTATAGGTTATTTCATGATTGTAATTGTTATACATTCTATGTGGAATGCATGATTATGTGAATATTGTGATGTGATGAGTGGATGCGAAATTATATAGACCTAAATTGAATTGGATAATGTTATGTATCTCATGAGATTATGTGTATTATTCATGAAAATTATGATTTATTTTTTCACAATGATGATGTTATTATTTATTCATATATGTTATGTGTGAACATGATGCTAGATTTGTTCACAACTATGTGTGGTATTTGACCACTATGACATGATGTTTAATTTCTATGAATCTCAATATTACATGCCTTTTTAAAATGGATTACTCATGTTTATGATGATGGTCCCATGATTATGAATTGATTATGATGATTATGCTCACCCATGTACTATTGATTCATGTCTCTTATTTCAGTTATGTTATCATTACCCTTACTGGTATTTTTGATCGTTTATTTGATGTATATCCTCAGGTGATTACATTTAATAAGGATAATTAAATATTTTAGAAGTATAAATAAGAAGTATTTAAATAAATATTTATTTTTTCTTTTGTACAAGGGATGCATGTGCCTAATTTACTGAAGACACTAAACCTTTGGATCCTGGATTTGTAACACTATTATTTTATTTATATTAAAAATGATTTAATATCCATGTAAGAAAAAGTAGGGTCAATATAGTTGGTATCATAGTGAATTTTAAGTTAATTTGGGAATTAAGAATATAAAAAATTATTAAAAACCATCATTATAAGTTTATTTATAGGCACAAAATCCTAGAAGAACCATTTTAGATAAAAGGATAATTATAAGGATCCCATAAGATAGGAATTTAGAGTTAATTATGAAAAATAATAGATTATTTATTCATGATTTTTGGACTTGAATTTGTTTAAAACCTTTTATATTTTAGAAAATTGTGGGAACCAAGAGAATCCAGGAAAATAACCCATGTTACAATTTTCTGAATGACATCCCCCGTGCCATGGGAGGTGGAGTTTAAAACTTTATAGAGATTCTTACCCAATTATTTCAGGCTATGAAAAAAACCAAAACCATATGGAACATTCGCCTTCACCCAATAAGGATAAATTGGACATTGATTATTTTATGTAGAAATAAAAACAAACCACTACTACAAAATAGGTATTTAACAACACTAAAAATGGAATTTATCAACATTAGAGAAGCGTTAATTATTGGAACGAGATTAAAATCCATAAGCTTTTATCAATGATAAAAATGAATTAATAAAAGGATCATTTATCAAAACTTTTATTTAGAACTGATAAAGGGGATCTTTATTGGAACTTCTAGAAGCACTGATAAATGGGCATACTATAGTGTGCGATAACAGCACGCTACAACACCATAAACACCACAAAAAATCATCAAAATCAAGTACCAATACTGAATTTAAATGAAATAAAATTTACAACAGAAATAAAAGAAAAAAACAATAGATTATAGACATTTAAAACATTGGTTTATACAATTATATAAGTAAAAATTATTACATACATTCAAAAACAGTAATATTCCTTTGTCTTTTGATCCTAACCCCAACTCATGATATTGCTAAAAAACCACCACTGCTCAAGAAAAATAATTCACCTACATAAGAAAAAAATTCTTATGTTAGTAATAATATAAATAAATAAATAAATAGGAATTGTTAATTTTAAACTAAACTTTGATTCGTACCTAGAAAACTATATATTGGATTGAGTTTCAGTTGATTCTTACACATCACACCATTTCTTGTTCATCTCCAAGAATTATCTCTATGAAGATTAATTAAATAAGAATAAGATAAAATGATAAGGAAATTAATTTATTAATAGTAAATATAATTATGAGAAAACAATCTAGACCTGTTTTATCAGTTTTGGCGTTGTGATATGCATTTTAAAGTAAAATGTCACTTATATGTTGAAAAGATGCACTTGGAGTCATATTGGTCAAACTGTATGTCAGATTAAGGTGATGATGATTTATACATGTCCCAAATGACTTATGTATCATTTTAATAAATTACCAAAACAATATTAATTGGTTTTCTCAGTTTCGAGTATGTCACTTGTTTTTTTACTAAAATATCATTCTAAACCAGAAACATGCAATTTGAGTAATAATGGTCACATTATGTGTTGGTTTGATATGAGAATAATTCATATATGTCAAAATTTATTTATGAATCATTTTAATAAATTATGAAGACAATTTGAGCATGTTTTCTTAGTTTTCAGTGAGTGACACTTTTTGAACAAAAATGTCAATTTTAAACTGATAACGAATACTTTGAGTCATACTTGGAACATAATGTATTAGATTGAGGTGCATCTGATTCATACACATAAAAAATGACTTATGAATCATTTTAATAAAGTATAGAAATAATCCGAATGCATTTTCTTAGTTTTGAGTATATAAGTTGTCTTTTTTACTAAAATTAATGTCAATTTTATATAAGAAGATGCACTTGGAGTCATACCGGTTACCCTATATATCAGATTGAGGTTTGGATGATTCATAAATACCCAAAATGGTTTATGGATTATTTTCCTATAGTATACAAATAATCCTAATTTATTTTCTTGGTTTTGATTACGTCACTTTTCTTTTTCTCTAAAATGAAATTTTAAACTGGAAACATGCACTTTGAGTCATACTGGTTACATCATATATTTTGTCGATGTGATACCAATTCCTACTTATCAAAAATGACATATTATTTTTTCCCTAAATTATCATGATTATCCAAGTGCGTTTTCTCAGTTTTCAGTAAGTGATACTTTTCAAACTAAAATGTTAATTTAAAAATGATAACGAACACTTTGAGTCATATTAGGAATATCATGTATCATATTGAGGTGAGGATGATTCCTACACATCAAAAATAACTTATGGATAATTTTACTAAATTATCAAAATAATATGAATGTTTTTTCTTGGTTTTGATTATTTTAGTTGTCTTTTTTACTAAAATTAGTGTCAATTTTAAATAAAAAGACACACTTGGAGTCATACGGGTCACACTATTCGTCAGATTGAGATACAGATTATTTCTACACATCTCAAATGAATTATGGATTTTTTTAATAAAGTATCAAAACAATCCTAATGTTTTTCTTGGTTTTGAGTATGTCACTTGTCTTTTTTACTAAATTGACATTTTAAACTAGAAGCACACACTTTGAGTCATACCCATAACATCGTGTATAATTTTTAAGTGAGACCAATTCTTAAACATAAAAAATGACTTATGAATAATTTTCTAAATTATAAATATAATCATAGTGTGTCTTCTTGGTTTTCAATGAGTGAAACTTTTTTAACACAAATTTCAATTTTAAAATGATAACGGACACTTTGAGTCATACCAGGCACATTGTGTATCATATTGAGGTAAGGATGATTCCTAAATGTCAAAAATAAATTATGGATAACTTTAAAAAAGTATCAAAACAATATGAACTTGTTTTCTCATTTTTGAGTATGTTAGTTGTCTTTTTACTAAATTTAATATTTATTTTAAATAAAATGATTCACTTGAATTTATAATGGTCACACCAAATTTCAGATTGAGGTGAATATGAATCCTAAAAAACCTAAATGTATTATGGGTAATTTTTAATAAATTATAATATCAATAATAATATTCTTTCTCGGTTTTGAGTATCTCACCTATTATTTTTACAAAAATTTAATTTTTAACTAGAAACACACACATTGAGTCATATTGGTCACATAGTGTGTGTTTTTTTATGTGAGACTAATTCATACATGTCCAAAATGAATTATTAATAATTTTAATAAATTATCATAATAATTTGAGTGTGTTTTCTTGATTTTTAGTAAGTGATAATTTTTGGACTAAAAAGCTAATTTTAAGCTGATAACGGACACATTGAGTCATACCAAGCACATCATGTTTGGATTGAGGTGAGGTTAATTCTTAATTGTCACGTATGACTTATGGATCATTTTATAAAGTACCAAAACAATCTAAATGTTTTTTCTTTGTTTTATGTATGTTAGTTTTCTTTTTTACTAAAATTAATGTCAATTTTAAATAAAAATATACACTTGGATTCATACCAGTCACACTGTTCATCGCATTGAGGTGAAGATGATTTATAAAAATCTCAATTGACTTATGGATAATTTTAAAAAAGTATCAAAAAAATCTGATTTTTTTCTTGGTTTTGATTATGTCACTTTTCCTTTTTACAAAAATGTAATTTTAAATTGGAAACGTGAACTTTGAGTCATACCTGTCACAACATGTATAATTTTGACTTGAGACTCATTTCTAAATGTCAAAAATGAATTATGAATCATTTCAATAAATTATCAATGGAATCTAATCATGTTTTCTTAGTTTTTAGGGAGTTAATTGTTTTGAATTAAAATGTCAATTTTAAACTAATAACGGACACTTTGAGTCATACCGGGCACATTGCATATCAAATTGAGGTGAGGTTGATTCATAAATGTCACAAATGAATTAAGGATAATTTTAATAAAGAATAAAAACAACATGATTATGTTTTATTAGTTTTTATTACATCTATTGTATTATTTATTGAAACTAATGTCAATTTTAAATAAAAAGAAGCACCTGAAGTCATACCATTCATACCATGTGTTGGATTGATGTGGGACTGATTACTACTCATCCCAAAGTCTCAAAAAAAATCCCAACTATGAATGTTGACAAGATTTACATTTTCTTAATTTTTAAATCTTCCAACACTCTATATTGAGTCAATGTTCTTGGCTGAATTTTTTTTTCTGCTAAGAACATCGACTCAATATGCACTATTGATGTTTGAAAAAGAAAGACAATGGAAAGCATGGTAACATTGAAAAAAATAACATTTTATCTTTTTTTTTGGATTTTTTTAAATAGTTTAAATAAAAATTTGACATCCCAAAAGATCTATGAAAAAAATAAATAAGTATTTTATAAAAATGATAAGGAAATTAACTTATAAATAATAGATAAAATGATGAAAAAATTAACTAAATAAGTAGTTGGAATTCATCTTTTCATGATGGTTGTATAAATTCTTAACTCATTTAATTGTTTTCATTATCTTAGTTGTAGTCTTGAAGTATAATCTCTCATGAGCATGAGAATATTCAAACAAAACACCCCAACTTGAACAAAATAATTCACCTGTATAAGAAAATAATTATTATATAAGTAATACTAAAAATAAATAAATTAAACATAAATATGAAATAATACATTAATTCTATGTAAAATGATTTTACTATGGAAACATCAATATTGCCTCGATGATTGAGTAGAGTAAGTGTTGTTTCTCTTTCTACAAAGGTAGTAGAGGGAACTTGAAGCAAAGTGATAAATTCCAACACTACAGTGGTGAAAACTTTTTGAGGGAAAATAAGTTTGTTGATGTTTTGGTGCATAAAGTCATGAAATATGGAAAAAATATTCTAAAATAAATGAATTGTGAAAATATGACTTCCCAAAATATCTATAAAAAACTATATAAATATTAGATAAAAATGATAAGGAAATTTACTTACAAATAATAGAAAAAATGATGATAAAATTAATTAAACAAGTGGTATGAATTCACCTTTTCATGATGGTTATATACATTCTGGACTCATGTACTTATTGTCATTATATATGTTGTATCCTTGAAATCTAATATCTCATGAGCATAAGAATATTTTAACAAACCTCCCCAACTCGAACAAAAGAATCCAACTGTATAAGAAAAAAAATTCTTATATGAGTAATACTAAAAAGAAATAAATTAAACATAAATATGAAACAATACATTAATTATATGGAAAATTATTTTACTATGAAAACATCAAGATTAACTATGTGATTGAGAAGCGGTAGCATTGTTTCTCTTCATAAAAAGGTAGTGAAAGGAACTTAAAGGAAAGTGATAAATACTAAAACTGTATGGGTGAAAAGGTTTTGAGGGAGAGGAAGTATGTGGAAGTTTTGGTTAAGAAAATAATAAAATTTGGAAAAAAATATTCTAAAATAAATCAACTCTATAAGGAATAATGAAAAATAAATCAATGTTTCATTATATAATTTTTTGGTAAAATAGATAAATTATATCCTAACCATACATTTACATCTTCCCAAAGGGTTTTATTCATTATAGTATGTTCTTATTGAAGATTGGTAACATCATCATGTATAGAAGAAGTTTTCTACATGAGTATTCAAACATTTAATTTAGATTATGTTAATGTGATATATAATAGATAATATTATGAGAAAAAACATAGTATATTTAAAAACATGTTTACCTTCTCATTGAACTCTCTTTATTTTTTCTAAATGTTTTATGGGTTTGGTTTCTCTATTAAGAATCCAAATCCCCTATTTGTGGTCCCCTATAATGTACAATACATTGTCTACATTGGGACCGACATGAACTGATAATGATCACCCAATGAAAGGGTCATCCTCAATTTAATTTTTATCTAACCTGATATTTGTTTTAGCCACCATCCGGACAATAGATTAATTCTTGTTTATTGGATCTGAGACATAAAATACTTGAACTTCTTATTATTTCATTATGACAGGATCATATTTCTCCCCTTGTAAATTGAAATTCACCATCAAGAATACCATTTCATCAACTTTCACTACACTCATATTATCAACTGATTTGAAAAGTAAAATTGACACTTGAAATACTATATAATCCAAATCATATATCTATTTAAAAATTCACAAATATGACATATTTAGATAAAATTGAATTTGAATCCTTGGAACCATATATGTGCATCTCTTCTTTCCATAGCATAAAACCACTTTTTAATAACATACTGTAGTTATTGTTTTCTTTTTTATAGAATGTATAACCATTTAATACAAAACCAGTGTAAGATATAACATTTTTATCTAGTCCTCTAGCTATCCATTTAAGCCATTCGACAATTTAATTGGTATTTTCAGATAACTCCTTATAAATTTAATCTTGGTACCATCTTATAAACTAATTATTATGTGTATTTGATATCCATCCTTTATCCCTTGATGGATTCAAATATCTATAAATTTCTTTGTGGGTTTCTGTGTCTTGATAAAAATATTCTCTATTATTTAAAATGTAAAGGTGTGAGTTCTCTTGCTCTGTCAAGGTAATTGTAACAATATCTCTTCCAAAATTCCCTTCTCCCATATGGCGTTCGTTGTGACGATACATTGCGAGACCGATGCTATCAACATTTGGTATTTAATTGGTACAAAATTCAATAGATTCTTCAATAATATATTTTTCTTCAATTCAACCTTATGTTTGACTTCAGTTCTTGACATAACCTTTCAGAATCTTCATATATTTTTCAATGGGGTATATATATATGTAATGGATAGGACCACAAATTTGAACCTCTCTAACAAAGTGAACCATTAGGTGGAACATTATATCAAAGAATGATGGTGGTAAGAACATATTTAATTCACATTACATGATTGAAACCTCTTTATTTGTGATTGGAGATTTCATCAGGTCTATTACTTTATTATACATGGATTTGAAAAAGAAGTAGAGTGTGATTAATGTATTCCATACATTTTGAGCTAGAATGAAATGGAAAGAAACATACATCAAATATTTCATCAAAAACTGAAATTAATGTGATTTCTGTCTCTATAACTTTAGATTATCCATGGACACGACGTTCATGATATTTGATGAATACCCCTCTGGAGATTTTACACTATTAATGAAAAGAAAAAATTGAAATTTTTCTTATTTGGATAGAGTGTAAGCTACTGGTGGAAGAAAATTATTCCATTTACCCTTCCCTGGTACCAACCCTTACCCTATCCCCATGTCAATCATATCTAACCTAGACTTGATTCTAGATTTTTTTTCAAGAATATTTTATAACTTTCCAATAACACTATCAAATCCATTTTTTTCTACACACATTAAATCAAGAAAATGTCTAACATACATATAATGCCAATATAGTAATTTAATGAAAATTGATCTCTTCTTCCAACCTAATTTCTTAAGGTTTTTCAAAAATGGTTTTCCAAAAACATTATCAATATCTTTTACCTTATCTAATAGTTTATCACCCATTAGTGGAGACAATGTTTTACCTTGTTCGATATTTTCATGAAATGTTGTCATCCAAGATCAGTATTTATGTCGTCGAGGTAAAAAATTTCAATGTCCTAAAAACACAGTCATCTAAGAATGTTTCAACTGAACTGAGTGTGTGAATTAATTACAAATGGGACACCCCAACATTCCTTTAATGTTATTGCCTGATAAATTTCCATAAGTGGGGAAGTCATTAATTATCCTATAGTACACGGAACTAAATGTGAATTTTTCTCTTCTATGAGCATAATACATTGAAACACCTATATCCCACACCAATTTTAGGTCTTTCATTAATAGAGCCAAATATACATCAATATCATTACCAAGTTGCTTTGGTATGAATATAAGCAGAGACAACATAATGTATTTTCACTTCATGAATAACCATAGATACAAGTTACAATTTACCAACATGACATTCCAAATACTATGAGTACTAATATGTACACCAAAATTATTTATTCCATATGAAGATAACACAAGTTGAATGTTTCTTAGAACATTTCTAATTTCATGATGCTCATAATAAATTTTCTTCCACTAAGGAGAATCTGCTAGATGACATAGGCTCACATCTTTAATTATTATATCTTTATGCCATATCCATTGTCTCTTAGTTTACTGACATCCATATAGTCTTATAAACCATATAATTATAAAAAGGTACCATGCATATTTCTAAGGACTTGTTTTATTTTTCTTGTATTGATCTGCGCCAAACTTAGGGAATTTTATGAGTGATTCATGGTCCTTGAAAAACAATATGAAATCATTTGGAGAAGCATGTATTTTTTATAGATCATTCTTATTGAATATATAATTGTTTTAGCATTATATGTTGGACATGGTATTTTATTTTCTTCTGATAGTATATTATTCAAGAGACTAAGTAGTTCTATAAATCTGGTTTCACTCCATCCTTTTTTAGCTTTCAAATTATATAACTCCAATACAGTTAAAAGTGTTGTGTATTTAGTACAACTGGTATACAGTGGTCTCTTAGTATGGCTATTTTACTTCTCAAACAACTTTGGAAAATCATAGTGATCATCTTCAATTACCATTTTCATTTCTTCCATGTGATCTCCATCATCATTTACACTAGTATTCATATCAAATGATCCATAAAGCATAGTATCATTCCAATTGGTGGGAACATTTAATTTTCCCCATTTTTAGTCCAACATTTATAACTCTGATATATTCTATAACAAATCAAATACTCTTCCAACTCTTCTAAACTAATTTTTCTTGAATAAAAACAACATAAACATGGAAGAATGATTTGAGAAGGGTAATATACATGCTCTATTATAAACTTGATGAACTATTAAACTCTATCTTCATACTATTTTGTTAAAAGATTAGTACACATCCATTTTCAATTAATCTATATCCTATTGTGCTCATAAAATATTCATTTATTACAATAAATAAATAAATACACATAAGATATTCATTATCAAAGGTGAATGTCATAGATAATTCTAATAAGGGAAACCCAACATTTGATTGTTTCAAATAATTTCAGTCTGCTTTGAAGAAAATGGTTAATTGAATTTAATAAAACAATTACTCCAATGTGGTAGGTTTTATCCTCTTAATTTATCCCAAGGTGAAAGTTATAGAAAATTATCATCCTCATCAGCCCATATTCTGAATAGTTATCATTGCATTTTGTTTCTTGACACTCATCCTCTGTCTGTTGTGGACATGGACCTATGTTTCTTAAAATACTCTCAGCAGTAGTCATCCATGGGATGAATAATGCTTAGAGTCATACAAGAAATATAAAAGAGATGGGGTATGAGTCTCAAGAAAAAAATTCAATAATAACTATTTAGGAGATGAAGTTTATGGGGATGAAATTTGTACTTCATGGTGTTATCTAAAAGGGGTAATGCATCCCATTTGTGATAATTATACCATTGGCACTAGTTATTAACCCGTGGCATATTTAAGGTGATATTTTTGGGGCATACATGTTCTTGTATTTGATTCAAGGCGTCTTATTGGGGACATATTATGATATTTAAATCCTTGGGTCCTCAATGAATTCTATATTTTTAGAAAAATCCCACATTTAATAATTTCAATCCTCTAACTAAGACTAGTCCAACCTCTATGAAAATGATCCATCAAGTCTTTCTTAAATATCCTAAATAAATAAAAATATAATACATGCAATTAATAAGTAATATGAAACCAAAATATTAAAAACAATAAAAATAAATTCTCATTCAATCAACTAGAAGATATAAAAATGTAATTATAAAACATTTTAATAAATAAAGAGTTATTTCATATAAATGGATGGAAATCAGATATTTCTAGTGGTGGAACTGATACATATAGACCTCAAATAATGAATACCTAAAAATAATTTATAATAATTATTCCAACTTATATAGAATTTGATAACATCTATTCTATTTATTGGAATAAGTGACGTAACAACCTAAGGAATTATTACATTGAATATTAATGGTATATCAAATATTTAAAAAGATATCAAAATTAAAATTAAAATTTCAATTAAAAATCAATAAGGAATGGAAAAAATAATTTTCGGAAAATAAAATACCTAATAATGATAAAGGTTTTAAATATATCAAGATTCTTAGTTGATAAACTGATTTTAGGATTATGTTTAGGAAGGTTGAAAACAATAATTATTTTCAAGCAGATGAAGAGTAGGCTTTATAGTAAAATTTCATTTTTATAGCCATTATTGGTTCTATGGTGATTTTAGAAACATGGTATAAAATTTTTGTTATAATGAGACAAATAATACTAATTATAGAAGATATAGAGGTTTTAAGTTAAAGGGGAGATAAAACACTCTTACAAAAATAGTTTCAAAGTGAGATGAATCTTCATAAGTAAAATCAGATGATGAATTTCAACCATTGAATGAACTCTATTGAACATGTAAAAAAATTAAATGGTTTTATGAAGGATTCTTATGATTTTATAAAAACATAGATAAACGTGAAGAAAGAATTAGAAATTTATTATATGAAAATGAATGGAATATAAGATAAATTTATTATTAATGTCGTGCTAAAGGATTTACAAAAGAAACATCTTTTCATATTATATATTTGTTATTCATCTCACATGACTACTAAATAGATGTAATTAAAGATTTTTTACAAGTTCAAAGTTTACTTATTATTTTAAAAATAGTGGTTCTCTTCAGATAAATTTTTTTCATTTAAAAGTTGTTGGAAATAAAAGGCAATGTTAAATAATGTTCTATTTTTTAGATGGATTAAAGTAAAACATACATAGTGTTTATTAGATGTGTGATGAACGAAATAAAGTGGTTTTTAGGAAGTATTAATAAGTGGGTTATCATTTAAAATATGACTATATTTCTACAAAGGTATAAAAAACTAACTAGACCATATTCTAATTTGGGATTGGTAAAAATTTATGGTAATTGTGTTTGAAAGAGGAAATTGATTTGTGGTAGTAAAAAATTGATCATATTAGATAATGAGACATTTAAATACTGACTTAAAAAGGGTGGGTTGACATGTTTTATAATGAAAAGATAAAATTGATAGAAATTTTTTACTAATTAAAATGGGGATATTGTTAATAATTAAAATAATAAATTATAGATTTTAATAAAACAACCCTTAGAATTTATTCACTATGATATATATGGACACTTAAAGTATAAATCAATGCATTGTGATAAGTATTTTATTTTACCCATTTATAACTATACTCAGATCATATTTGTTATGTTTTATTCATATATATATATGTGTGTGTGTATATAATGATCTAAAGGGGATTACAATTGTAATAATAAGTATTAAGAATGAGTTTCATTATGTGGTAAAGCAATCTATATTAGATTATGGGGAAGATTATATGACCCACCTATTATGGGGTGGTAAAAAATAATATTTATATTCCTCATTAGTACAGAAAAGTATATGGTCATGATCATCCCCTTAAATATTTTATTTTGGATCACTCAATATTCATACCATTTTGTTATATTTATGGTATTATATATATTTTTTGAAAAAATAAAAAATATTTGGGATTTTGAAAATTAATGAAAACAAAATAAAAAGAATAATAAAAATATAAGATTGTAAATATAGTATTATTAGAAACAATGATAAATCCTTAGTGGATTCCCCATATATGTTTTCAATTTTTTTCTTAACATGTTGTTCGAACATAATTAACACTTTATAGAAATGATTAGTATCATTCACCAAACCACATCTGACTATTTATCCCATGTAAGGAACTAGTTCATTACTATCACATGTGCATTAGGACTAGTATTTCCTAAATATAATGGTAGGAGGAATCCCTAAATTGATTAGAATAACCCTTGGATTCCACATCCATTGGGATGAATGAATGAAAAGAACCCCATTGTACATGTCTAGTGGTCACTAAGTCATTCCCTATATTGTTACCAATATCTTTTGTATTCAAGATAAATTTAAAAGAGGAATCATTTATCAAACTATAGTGTGAGAAGAAATAGTTGTGTAAGGAATAAAAGAAATAATAATGATAAAAACACAAACAGATATCATCAAACAAGTAATCAATGAGTGAGGAGGGAGAGAAAATAACATACCTTGGATTGAAGCTTTGAATCATCCGAGAAAAAGTAGAGACTATGCCAAACCTAGAATTTATTTGAGCATTGGATTAGTTCATCCCTTGAATCGTTTGAGCCTTGGATTCGAGCCTTGTAATTGTTAGAGCCTTGATTTGAGCCTTGATTCAAGCTTAGATTCGACGAGGAGGATCACCAATAGTAGGTGACTTCCATAGAAAGCTTTAGATATCTCTACTCGTTTGCGACTGGTTAGGGTTCTTAAAATAGATTAAGACACTTTTATCAAAACTTCCAAAAAATCACACATAAAGATCCCTTTAATCGTCACTAAATTAATAAGCACTGATAAAAGGAATCTTTATCAGTGGTAAATATATTTATATAATTATATATATATATATATTATAATATATATAATTATATATATATATAATTATTTATTTATAATTATATAAATAACATTTTAAAAAATAATATTTATATATTTATATAATTATATATATATATATATAAATATATTAAATATATTCATTATTTAAATAAATTTATTATAATTTCATATTTATTTAAATATATATAATTATTTATTTATAATTATATAAATACTTTTAAAAAATAATATTTATTTATTTAGAATTATAAATATATAAATGTATAAATATAGTATATATATACATTTATAAATATATTTATTTATAAATATTTATTTACAAATATATTTTTAACATTATTAATGAATATTTAATTTTAAGTGCATGCATGTTAAAAATGAATGAAATTGAATAATTAAAAATGAGTACACATTAACAATATTGAAAAATGGATAAGTTTTATTAATTAAATATAAATTATTAAAATAAATATGAATATATATTGAAATACAGATGAATCGATGTTTAAAATAATAAAAATAGTAAATAAATATATATAAATAAATAATAAAAATATATTAAATTCTCAAAAAATTTAAAAAAAATTAAAAATTAAAAAAATTAAAAACGAACTAATACCTAACAGTAATAAAATTTTTAAAAAATAAATTTTATTGATTAAAGACATGATATATTAAATTTATAATCTTATAATAAAGATGGTGAATAATGATAGCTGGTGACAGGGTGACGTGGGCGATCTTCAATCGTGATTCTCGGATGTGGTGTTCTTTTTGAAATTTGAAATTTGAAATTGGTTCCAGTTGTTGGCTTCCTGCTTGGTATGTAGGTTACTGCTAATCCATAAAACAAACTATTGGAAAAAAAATAAAAAACCAAAATTCAGTCATGTTATAATGAAATTTTAAAATGAATACTAAAATTTTAATAAATTACATAATTATTAGGTGTATGTGTTTCTATATAATATTTCAATAATTATGTAAATATTTGGGTGTGTGGGTTATATATAAAAATAAATTAATTACATATATGTATTCTAAATCAATATAAAACATGTTAGATATATGTTAAATTGAAAAATCAAATAACATTCAATTATGTTCATTACTCGATATAATTAGTCAGTATTTTTAATTCATATTAATTTTTAATTATAAACCATTCTTCACTAAATATATGACTATTTAATGTAAATCATAAATATTTTATATTATATAAATCATATTTATATACATTAATATATATCTATAAATTTAATATATACTATTTTTTTATTTTTAATGATTATTTAATTAATAAAATGTTTAATATTTTTCTTAATATATTTTTTTTTAATTTTTTTGTTTAATTTTTATTATATATATATATATATTTAATATATACTATTTATTAGTATATATAATTTATATATACTATAATAAATTTATTCGTTTTAATCAATAATTATTTAATTAATAATTTTTTTAATAATTCTTCTAATAAACTCATTTTTATTTTTTATTTATTTAATTATTTTATTTTATCTGGGGCCCTTATGAGCACTAAAAAAGCACTAATAAAGGATCCCTTAAATAGTGCTAAAAATAAAGAGCTGATAAAGGGTACCTTTTATTAATGCTAAAGAAAAGTGCTAATAATGGTTACCCTTTATTAGTTCTTTTTTCTAGTTTTGATAAAGGTCAATGCTATTAAAGGCATGTTTTGTAGTAGTGAACATTTAGTGGGTCTTCTGATCCACTTGTCATTGAATAGTGGGTTAACTCAATGGAGAAGTTTTTTTATCCACTATTCTGATAAGGGAAAGGTGACTCTGGTCATCTATCATTTAGATAGAAAAGAATATTAATGGTTGTAATTGATAAAGAACACTAAGCTAAAGGATGGAATGGAGGAGTTGGAGTGGTAAGACTTTAAGAAAATATTTATTTACAAGTATTTCCCTCTAAATATTTGAACAAAAATGAAGAGATAATTCTTAGAGATGAAGCAAAAGGAAGGTGAATCTATCATGAATTATGAGGAAACATTCATAGGGATTTCAAGATACACCTCATATTTTGATATAAAAAATGATAGAAAAATATATAGATTATATAGTAGATTAAAACCACACCTTTAAAAGTCTCTAGTTATCCGAGACTTTGGGAGCTATGAATAAGTAGTTTAATGTTCCCTCACATTAGAAATGGATTTTGGTGAGTGGTACCATGGTTATGGATATAAGAAGAGAAGAATGGAGTTTATAGATGGTAGGTCAAATGATAAAGGAGGAAAGAGGATCCTACCATCCACATGTCAAAAATGTGGGAAGAAGCATCATGGGAATTTCCTCAAAAGGATAGGGAAATGATTCAAGTGTGGGAGAGAAGGTTTTCAAGCTCATGAATGTATAAGATACATGAATAAGCTATCCAACATGATAGAGGAAAGGAAGACACCACCTAATTCCCCACCTATGGTTCAATGCTTCAACTGCAGGGAGCAAGGTCACTATACAATCTAGTTCACTAAAACATGGTTCCTTGTGGATAATTTGTATCAGTAACCACCAAAGCCAAAGGAGAAAGGAAAATATTATTCCATTACTATTGCTGAAGTGGATCATGAAAATTAAGTCATACTAGGGAAACTTCATAATCACTCAAGAATCGAAATTTTTTTATTTTATTATAGTTCTATGCATTCCTTGATATCTTGAAAGTTTTCTTCAATTGTTGAATTGAAGCCTCGATACCTTGAAATAGAGATATATATAGAAACACCCAATGGTGTAATCATTTCAACCCAAGTGTTGGACTCTTCTCCTATTAAATTATGTGGTAATATTTTTCCAGTGACTCTCATAATCCTTCCATTGGTGGAATTTGATTCTATACTGAGCATGGATTAGCTCTAATTATATAGAGCATGCATTAAGTATTGGGAAAAGGAAATATATTTTCACATTCTGAACCATCCCATTATCCAATACAAATTTACGGAATATAATGAATATCCATTGGATAATAACTCAATAGTGTGGGTAATGATACCATACGAAGAATCATACATTTCCTAAATGGTTGAGTTAAAGGAAATCATCAACCTTGATCAAATTTCCATTTATTGGGAATACAAAGATGTATTTCTTAAAGAGTTTCATGGACATCCACTAGATCATGATGTAGAGTTATCAATAGATATTATACGTGGAGCCACTCCTATCTCAAAATTCCCCTATAGAATAGACCCTAACGAATTGGAGGAGTTAAAGAAGAAGCTACAAGTGTATTTGAAAAAATGGTTCATATACCCTAGTGAATCACCATGGGGTGTTCCAGTACTCTTTGTAAAGAAAAAATATGGATAAATGCAGCTATGTATCGATTACTGGGAGCTCAACAAGATCACCATAAAGAAAAAGTATCCCCTGTCAAGGATTGTTGACTTGTCTAATCAACTATGAGGATATAAATACTTCTAAAAGGTATATATTTATTCTAGATATCATCAGCTAAATTTGAATGAGTAATATATTCAAAAGAAATAATTACGTATAAGGTATAGACATTATGAGTTCATAGTTATTCCCTTCTAACTTACTAATTCCCCTAAATTCTTTATGGATTTTATAAATATATTTTTAGAGACTACCTCGAAAAAATTTTGGTAGATTTTATCGATGATATTATCATTTAATCTAAGGGAAAATATGAACATGAAGGGAATTTAAGGATTGTGTTAGAAACATTAAGGAAAGATAAAATGTGTGCTAATTTTAGAAAGTGTGAATTTTGGATGAAACAAGTCACATTCTTGGGGAATGTGATCATAAGTGGGGGAATTTTTATAGACCCTTCAAAGAAAAAATTAATTGTGGAATGTATTAGACCAACTAGTTTCATAGAAATCCATAGTTTTATTAGCTTATTAGGGTACTATTGAAGTTTGGTGAGAAATTTATCACAATTGGATAGCCCAATAACTAAGTTAACATAGAAAAGAGTAAAGTATATTTGGAAAAAATAATGTGAGGGAAGATTTAAAGATATCAAGTAGAGGATAATCATTGTGTCTGTACTCACACTACCAACAAGTGGATAAGGTTTTAAGATAAACAGTGATTCTTTAAAGAAAGGATTAAGTTTTTTTACTCATACAGAATGATAAAGTGATATCCTATGCCTTATTACAGTTAAATATCTATAATAAGAACTACCAGACACATGATATAGAGATAGAAGTTGTGATCTTCTCATTAAAGATTTAGTGGCACTACCTCCATGGTGATAAGTGTGACATATATAACGATTATATGAGGCTAAAGTATATATTCACAAAAAATTATCTCAACATGCGTCAAGAAGATGGTTAGATCTAATAAAAGACAATTATTTCTCTATTCACTACCATCCACGAAAGGTGAACAAGGTAGTTGATGCTCTTAGAAGAAAAGAACCTACTATTTATCCATGATACGAATTGAGAAAGACCCTATCTTTATGGATATGCAAAGAATGGATATGGAAATCATAATAGTATATAATATATCCTAACTTTCCCAAATGATTTCCTAACTATATATTCAAGAGAAGATCAAAGAGGAATAAAGGGATGACCTGTTGATTCAAAATAAGGTGAAATAAGTAAAGTAAGGTAATCTGCATGAGTTCCACATCAATGAGGATAGTTTCATTTGATTTGGAACTAAACTTTGTGTGCCTACATCACCTGAGATAAAGAAATGGCTATTGGATAATGTGCATAGATCATATTTATCCATCAATCCTAGAAGTACCAAGATTTATCCTGGTATTTGAGTGAACTTATGGTGGGACAACATGAATAAGGATATCATTAAGTACACCTCAAAGTACATGGTATGTCAAAAAGTTAAAGTATAGACATAATTCCAAAGGATGATGAAAACATTGGCTGTACCCATGTGTAAAATGGTAGAATGTCACTATGAACTTTGTCACTGGTCTCCCAAATACATCCAAAGGAAACATTGTGATATGGGTTTTAGTGTATCGACTCACCAAGAATTCCCACTTTATCTCTTTTCAAGAAGATTTCTTTCTTGAACAACTTTCTAAGATATATTTAAAGGAAGTGTTGAGGCTACATGGGGTGCCAATTTTGATTGTCTCTGATCATGATATAAGTTTTATATCTAAATCCTATATAATTCTTCAACATGATTTGAATAACAAATTGAATTTAAATATACACTATCACCCCCAAACTAATGGCTAATTTTATAGGACTATTCAAATTCTCAAGGATATGTTGAGAGCCTTCTCAATGGAATTCAAAGGTGGATGAGATCAACATCTCCAATTATTTGAGTTATCATGAAACAACTTCTAATCAAGTATTCTAATGGATTCATATAAAAATCTATATGGTAAGTGAATTAAAACTACAACTTATAGGGATGAAGTTGGATAAGGAAATCTACTTAGACCTGGTATTGTGAAAGATATGTTAGTGAAGGTTTAATCCATCAAAAAACATATAAAATTTTCTGAGAGTTGGAAAAATATATATGCTGACAACCTTTTAAGGGAGTTGAAGTTTGAAGTTAGAGATAATTTTTTCCTTTGAATATCATTGTGTAATAGATTCATGTGGTTTGGAAAGAAAGGTAAGCTTATCTCAAGATACATTATCCCATTTGAGATCCTTGATTTCATTGGATCATTGTAATATCAACTTTCACATCCACCAAATATGTTTCCATTTCATGATGTCTTCCATATTTCTCTCTTGTGAAAGTATATACCTGACCCCTCACATGTACAGAATCTGGAGGTGGTACAACTAGATAACGACCTCTCATATGAGGAACAACTGATGAAGGTCTTGGACCATAAAGACAAGGTTCAATGCAACAATTCAAAGTGTTTAAAAGGAACAATAAATATGAGGAGGTGATATGGGAACCAGAGGAAATAATTAAATTGAAGTACACTCACCTATTCTCAATTGAGAATATGATTTGAGATTTTATTGGCCAAATTTCTAATGGGAGAATAATTTAACTACCCTAATATTATAAATGATATTTGTATCTTAAAATAAATGTTTTTTATATTACACTCTATAGTATTATACACATACATCACATAAAGAAACCAACAACAATTTATTTCATTAATAAAGACTGTTGCATTAATCAATAACTAGACCGATGAAAATGAGAAAAATAACAATGGGAATAAATATAAATTAAGAAAATTAGAATGGGAAAATATGTATTTCCCCAATCTTCTAGAATAATTACCCATGTAATCAAAACTATAGAAAATAAACAAAATATTAGTAAACTAATCAACATTATAAAAAATGGAAATATAGAACCTTGAGAGGAATTGAGGTTAATAATGAATAAAGGAATGAATTAGTATTTATAGTAGGAAATGTGACCATTTTAATAGTAACCTGGCCATTGGTAATAATAACCTGACTATTGGGAATAGTTACCTGACTGTTGGGAATAGTAACCTGACAGTTGGGAATAATAACCTGACCGTTGGAATAATAAATTTACCTCAAATAATAAAATTTAGCATAAATAATATTTATCATGATTAATTTAAGTAAATATAATTATTATAATACTAAAAAATAAATATCATAATTAAAAACTCAAAGAAAATATAATCACATTTTTTATATAACTATATTTTAAAGGATTTCATAAAAATCATATTTTGTATATTAAAAATTAAAATTACCTATGTTAGAAATTTATATTGATTAAATTAATTTCACTTTTGATTTAATAACATGAAAATCATCTGTGGTTGAGTTTTTGGTAATTTTCTAAAATACTTTAATTTTTAGGTGAATAGTAAAAATACAGTTTTTTCTCATAATCGGTGTATCTTAAATTACATAATTCATGATGTAATAATGACCTAATAATTTATACAACTTGATTTTCATCAAAATATATTTAATTTCATAAATAATTCATTAAAATATGGTAAACTTAATTTCCAAACCTAAGAAGCATTTTCCAGAGTCTAAAGTAAAAAAACGTTCTCTTAAAATAATATTTTTTTTCTTTTTTTTTATGCTCTCCTTTTTAATAAACTAATGAATTAGAATTATAAATAGGTTTAAAGTATTATAAACATTCTATTATATTGATATATTATTTATATTTTCAAAAATTCACTATTACAAGCTTTACCTTGGATATAGTATTTTATTAAATATTTTATTCTAAAAATACCCCTCCCCTCAAGTATAAACAACCACTCTCCCACCCATTATAAAACCAATCATACCACCATTTACAAAGAAAAATATCTACCCAAATACTCTCTATTAATACTATTATAATCCATAGGTATGTTCTAGAGTAATCTAACTCCAGTCATTAAGGGATTCTAGTGTCGTACAAGGGAAGCAACACCAAGAAGTGTGTATTATTTCATTGACTCTTCTTTGTGTTTTCATCTTCTCTTCCTATCTTTCTTTATCCCTTTAAAAACCAAATATTATAATATTAATTAGTAATTATGTTAAAATTATATTAATTATTTAAGCATATGGTAAAAATTATATTTTTGAAGTATTTATATTTTATAAATCTCTTTCTCCTCCTTTGTACAACGTTCCCGATAACAGCCTATTAACCGCCAACGAGGATGTTTCAAACTTATTTACTTATCACCAACATTATGAATTATTGAAATAAATTATTTATTATATATCAATTTTTAAAAATATTTATTTAAAGTATTTTTAATTTATTCTACTTATGTATAAATTACCTTGAACAAAATAGAGAAATTGAAGCAAAATGAGAAATTTTTAAGGAAAATATGATATCAAAACACTTAAAATTCAAAAAAAAAATTAAGAAATATAATCCAATGTTTATAATTTAGAAATAGTGAAATAAATTAATGTAATTCAGTTGTTTTTTAATGTTTTAATAAATATATGTTCATTATTTAGGAGGCGTAAAAATAACGAAATGAAGTGGGATTTAAGGAAAGGGGATTCTTGAAACCAACTCCTTTTCTTTGGGTTATCCCTAATTCATTAAATATTTGGTATGTATATTCCTATAATGTTCATTAAATATCATTTCACTATTCTTACCTTTTCTTTTTGGGTATATAAATTTTTCCAACTTTTTTTTTAATCCAAAAAAAATATTTTCCAAAAAAGTAATTTCTTTCCAAAACACATCTTTGAATGATATTTAGTTATTTATTTTTCACTAAAAAATGATGATGTTTGTACCAAATATGTTTTCCCTTATTAATTATGTAACTCCAAATTTTATTCATGAAAGTATTCTATATGAAATCCTTATGAAACCCAATCCTTTTCATGAGTTATTTCATGACTATGATTGTTATACATTATATGTGGCATGCATTATTATGTGAATATTATGATTTGAAGGGTGAAAAAAAACTAGATATCCCTCCAATGCATTGGTTAATGTGATGTATCTCATGAGATTATGTTTATTCTGTGTGAACATTATGCTATCATTGTTCACAATAATGATGTTATGATTTATGCACATATTTTATGTGTGAAAATGATGCTAGATTTGTTCACAAATATGTGTGGTATTTGACCACTATGACATGATGTTTAATTTTTATACATCGCCACACTCCATGATTTTTTCAAATATCTTCCTCATGTTTATGATAATGATCCCATTCTTATGAAATGATCATGATGATTATGTTCACCCATATACTATTGATTCATGTCTCTTATTTCTTCTATGTTATCCTTCCCCTTATTGGTCTTTTAGATCACCCATTTCATTGATGTATATCCTCAGGTGATTACATATACTAAGAATAACATTAAATTTTAGAAGGGTAAAGAAGAAGGATTTAATTTTTTTTGTTTTTATTATATACAAGGGATGTATGAGACTAATTTACCCAAGATAGTAAACCTTTGGATCCTAGATTTGTTAAACTATTATTATTTTTATTTTAAAAATGATTTAATAATCATGGAAGAAAAAATTAGGGTCGTTATAGTTAGGTTGTGTCAGAGTGGTATCAAAGGGGGATTTATCCTAGGTACGATGCTTGGTTTTAGATGTGTTATGAGGATTGGTTTGGGAACTTAGGGAAACAATGTCAAGGTGTTTTGAGTTTTTATTTCAAGTTAGGGAACCCAGTGATGGTGTGGAGGCTGATGTAACTATACACCGGGACTCTAATAACATGTTATTTTACACAGTATACTAAGACACCGGTTACAGGGAAATCAATGGTACATGCATCATATTGGAATGAGTCTTTGACTTCCATGTTCTTCTTGAGTAAGATCCATATATATGATCATCTAACCTTTATACATATCATTAAATTTAAGGTTGAAACTAAAATATTAACCAATTATTATTTTGAGGTATGGTCACAATGATGACCAGTTCAGTGATGATACTTCACTATAAGGGACTATTCATGATGTGTTCCCTCCAGAAAAATAAGGAAAAATTATTCCACCTGATGAGCGGTGTGTGGACCCACCTCTAGTAGTTTAGGCTGATGTTCATCTTCATATTGAGTAGCTGATTATTCTAGAAGTCTCTAATGATGATATACATAGGTTGTGTTTGATGTGTGAGTTCCATTAGAAAATAACATTATGGTTTCATGGAGAGATATACCCTCAGGCAGTAGAGGATTGTCTTGAGTCAGTGGTTTGAGTATTATGACTCATACATACCTTGTCTAATTGGATGGTTCTGATCACAACCAGTATTCTTCATAGAGTAGTAGGGTTTTGGTGGATTCTGTTCACCCATAACCATGATGATGTGACTCTCTAATGGAATTAGTTACATCACTTTTTCCATAGTGAGTACTATACTTTTACCTTGGGCTATGTGTAGATTCATGATCTTATAGAGTAGAATTAGGGTGATATTATTGGAGTTGGTGTTTTAGATCCAACTTTTTATATAATTATTAAATGTATATTCAAATATTTGAATATTAATTAAAAAAATTATCATATATTGTTCATTTTTCTACATGACTTTTATATAATAATGTCCTAGGGTATCTGTCATGTTGATAAGTTCATAAAAATTCACCAATTTCATGAGAACCTTGATGTTCCATGAAGAAATTCTTAAATATATTTCTAAAATTAGATAAAATATTATGATAGGGAATATAATATTTATATTTTCATGTGTGAGTTCTCAAAAGTAGATGAGGCTTCTTCTCATGAAGTTCTCACTTGGTAATCTCTAAGATTAAAGATTATGAGAAAAGACTAGCTGGTAGAAATTCTACATGTTTTAGTATCATCATATATTTATATTTGTGAGCATGTATAATGTTCCTTAGAAATTAATATTTTAATTAATTCATGTTGTGACTCTTGTACTTATATTTACTGACCAAAACAATGACGCTATATGTTCGCGGGAAATAGGGTATGTTGGGCGTGTCATGAATGATATGTTATTAATGAATAAGTCGAGGAAGAATTTTACCTTCCATATTTATGAAAGTTTATATCTCAACCCTTTTATTGTAATAAAACTTTAGCATTAAATTCCATGACCATGGTGTAATGATATGTTTATTTTAGAGTGTCATAGAAAGATGTATCGAGAATATATTTTGATGACACATATGTACTACTTGTTTAATAAGATATTGTGATAAGGAGATTATATTTCACAGTGACCATTCTTATGTGGTTGTCGACATTGTGACATAAGTTCTTTCTCTTGGGTTCCTTTACCTATTGCTAGACAATAATCTTAGACTTTTGGAAATATCACTTAATGAAAATGAGAGAGAATCCTAGAGGTTCATACACTAAGTGTTTTCATTGATCTATATTAAATTATATTTGAATTTAATTAATGGAATAAATATTATTCTCAAGACCGAGTAATAATTTTATTCATGTTTGATTTATCACATAAATTAAATAATTATTTTTTTGATAGATTATGAATAATATATATATTTAATTTATTGAATATTTAAACAATATTTATTAAATGGTTTGTGGATAAAATATTTATTTATTAATAAAATGTGTATTAAGTTATTAAATAAATTTCAAGGAGTTCGACTAGACCAATATCATTTCTGGTGATAAATATTAATTTTCAAACTGGTAAAATAATATTTATCGATTGTGCAAGGTAGCGCACACCATAAAATAATATGATTGTTATTATTATTTTATATGGGGTTTGTTAATAATTATTATATTATATAAGGAGTTATATACAATTAAATACACAGTTAACCTAAAACATAACTCTATAAATAGATTGTTATATCTATTTAGTAGGGTTAATCAAGAATTGATAATTGTTGTGCATAACATAATTCTATCTCAAATTCATCCTCTCATATTCTAAAGAATGAGAAGAACTTCTTCAAGCCTCAAGAATCTTCAAGCGGTCAACATAAAAAATGCAGGATAATTTATTCACCACTCTATTACCTTAAAATCAATTGGTGTCACTCAAAGATCAAAGAATCGTGTTTGGATCACTACTAGAGGGATTATTGACTTAGATACTCCAATGCAATAAAGGTAATACAAAGAAAATTTATATACAATCAATATCTTCATTAAAGAGGGTTCCTGTATAAGGATCTCATTTCTTATAATTGTAAATAAATTAATTATAAATTTAATGTGAAAAGATCCTATCTGGGTTCTAGGTTCTCTTATATGTCAATATTTGGGGGGAAATTTTTTGTTCATGGAATTAACATCATGTACAATATTGTGAATGGTCCATTGAATTGGAAAAACTTTCTTGGTTTATCACCCACCCTCATGCTTCTGCAACACCCATAACCTTTAAGTGGTATCAAAGCAGTCATGTATTAAATTTATAATCATTTATTTTATTGTTATTCTATATGGACAATAGTTTTTAGATTTTTATTTCAAGAATAATTCATTCTTTAATACGATTTTAATTAATATAATTTTGAAATTATAATTATCATTTTTCTGAATTTCATTTTATTAAAGAATTAAGAACAGATGAAGAATGACTTAATATTCCATAAAAAAGTACCAACATTTTTATTGGTAAGACTGGGTTATATAGCGTGTAGCCAGAGTGCACACCTTGTACCCATGTACACAACATCTGACTATGTCACAGGATACATGATACACCAAGAATCAATTATATGTAGTGTATTTATTAAACACCACATGTATACTAGAATAGTCTGGTACGTGATTTTTTAGATTACATGGAATTTGGATGGAGTACACATTGTGTAGTCTACATGGTTTAACAGTTAAATTTTTGTTAATGGTGTTGTCAAGTACATAATCAAAAATTCATGACACTGACGATATAGAAAAATAATGACATACATGACATGTAGACAGTGTACACGGCATGTAGTTCATTATTTCTTATGTTAAAAGAATATTTAAATCCATTTATGGAGTAAAGAGTACACACAAATACTAAAACACATGGTGTGTATCTGGATTACACGTTTTGTGTTCCTATGTCTAAAGAATACGCTCAGTATTTTGATAGGTTGTGTAGACATATGGAAAGAGTGACACAAAATGTTTAGCTGAATACTACATTATATGTAGTCCAGTAGAGGTACATGACAAATTTCCAAGTGTGTATCTTGAGTACAAAACAATCAAGGTACATGACGTGTATCACATAAGTACATTTCGTGTACTCTCCCAATAAATGGAAAAAATAAATTACATTAAATTTCTATTTGTAGCATTAAAACCTTATTATATTGATTTACAATTATTGTGATTAACAATTTAATAATGTTTTTAAAGAAATATTAAATTCTCAATTAATTTATTGTAATTATCTATGGTTATTGGTTCTTCCATTTATTTTCCATGAATGAATTTTATGATGGGTATCTCCAAGAGAATTTAGATGACCATTAAGATGAAAGATAATTAATTAATTAATTAATGTGAGTACATTTATCTTAATAATAAATAATGAATATAAATAAATGTTATCCAATGGATTTTTGTTTAACTATTGCATGTGTATGACAATTCATGAGCTTTACCAAGACCCATATATATGTTTAATTTATTTAATTTAATTTATTTAATGGTTTTTCAATTATTGATTAATAAATTAAATTAAATGGATTGCATGTCATCCCTACCTCCTTTATTATGTATGATCAGTGTGTCCAAGTTGATTTATATAATTTTCTTTAACCAATAATTTTATTCCCATCACCTATGTGTGAGTTATAAATACTTATAATAAATAGAGTATCCCATGGTGTATGGAGGTGGTTCAAGACAGAACTAAGATGATTACAACTTAGGTGATACACTTGTAGACAAGTGGGATGTGGTACCTCATGCCAAGACTAACAGAAATTTTTTCCCCTAATTCATAGGTTGATTTTCTATATAATTAATAAATAAACCATTAGATAATATCATTATTGGTTCATTTATTTATTTATGTCTTATGTTTTATTTATTTTATGGATACAATATCGTGATCACAAAAATAAATGAACTAATGTGTAAAGATGGAATATAAATAAATTGATTATACATAAATATTTTATCAAAACATTATTAATCACTTAAGTAAAATATACTTAATACTAAAAAGACATGTAAAAGATAAATAAGTTAATTTTATGCATAATAAAAAAATCCCTCAACTAAATATTAAGTCAAACTTGGCCTTTTATTACTTGATTCGGAATAAATTCCATAGAAATAAGTGTTTAATAAACCCTAATTAGGGTACATACTTTTATCATGGAGCTCTTATAAAGGTTATGGGTTAACTTAACCATCTTACATAAAGAGACATATCCCTCGCTAGAGTTTATGTAACTTGAATGATAGTATTGAGGAAATTCAAGTTATGATTTCAGAATTGGGGAGTCCACTAAATGGATCCAGGAGTTGCAAACCTATGGTTGGAAACAACCTGCCTACCCAAATACCTTCAAGTAACTTGAAAAATCATAATTAGGGTTACTTGAAGGGGCATATGGATCCTTGTAACTAGAATGTACTAGTCACTATAAATTATGATTTCAATGGTGAAGGATATTAGTACTTGATAAAATAATGGGAGACTTAATAAAATTAAATTAATTATGTCTCACATAAATTGAAATCAAGTAAATTAATAATAATATATTCTTTATAATTGTAAAATATATGGAAATTTCTTCATTCACTTTATTCCTACAATTAATATTGGATAAATATCATATACTTACTAGAATTAACTTCTGTGAATGTTTTAGATGCCTTCAAAATGTGTTTCATCATGAATGGAAATATTACAAACTAGGATTCTCACTACCCAATCTTCATAAAAAGGAGTTTAGTGATAAAGATTTCATTTTATATGAAAAACACTTGAATTATGTGGTCAATATTCAATGTTTGATGATTTAATCTATATCTAGTGAACTCATGAAGTCTCACAAAAACATGGATGCCTATAGCATACTCGGTCATCTCCATGGTTTATACTATGAGATAGAAAGACAAGAATGGTTTTAAATCTCTAAATATATCTTTCAAAGTATTTTTGGAGAGGGTGCACCATCTAGGACTCACATAGTCAAGATCATTGGCTGCATTGAGTATCTGGAGGTTTTAGAGTTTTAACTTCCTAATGAACTACACATTAATCTAATTATTACATCACACCAATATATATTCTCTAGATTTTTTATAAATTTTAATATGAATAACATTGAGAATTCTAATCTAGATATACTCACTCTTCTTCTCCAAGTAGATAAGGACATGAAGTGAGATAAACCTTCCATACTTATAGTGAATAAATGGAAATTCCAAGAGAATAGATCTAAAACCAAAGCTTTTTCACACACTTCTAAGAAGTGAAATATCAAGGGGAACTTAAGGGGTTATAATTATTTTGTTTCGCATGTGGCAAGAAGGGTCACTAGAAGAAAAAATTCACAAAGGAAAATAAGAAAGGGTAAAGTTTATGTGAATTTTTTATCGAGTGAAATTTATCTATCTCTATAAATTTGGAATTAGATACAACTTGTGGAAGTCACATATGTATTGAAATATATTAGCTAAGTAGATTAAAAAAATGACCAAGGGGAGGTAGATGTTTGAGAATCCAATGGATCCAAACTAACTGTTGTGGCTATTAGAGACCACCTCCTCACTTTTCCAATGATAATGATATTGGTTTTTAAAGGATTTTTATTTTGTTCCATATTTTACCAAAACATTATTCCTATATCCAGACTTGATATAAGTGTATTTATTTTCAAATTTGGGAAAAAATATTTTTACTTTTATAAATATATATTTTTTATAGTAAGGAATATTTAAATAATAGTATTTATGTGTTGGATTGCATGAACTAAGTAATAATAATTGATAATGAATATACTTCACATGAATCATACCACAGCCAACGTTGGCATCACCAACTATGTCATGTAAATGAAAATTGTTTGAATAAATTATATCAAGAGGAATATTTATATTCTTTTGAACTAAATTAAATTAGTTTATATCACACATTTTATAAGGAAAAATGACCAAATCCTCATTTAGTGGAAAAGGTGAAAGGGAAAAATATATTCTTGAATTAATTCATACCAATGTGTGTTGTCCATTCCCAGTTGTTGTAAGGGAAGATTACTCATACATTATAACTTTTACTGATGATTTTATTAGATATGGATATGTCTACTTAATGAGGTATAAGTCATATTCCTTTGATAAATTCAAGGAATACAAGAATAAATCTGATAATAAACTTGCTATGAAGATTAAGAAACTCTGATTAGACCATGGTGAAGAATATCTCAATCATGAATTCATTGATTATTTATAGGATTTTTAGACCCTATCCCAACTCACTCCTCCTTAAACACCTCAATGGAAAATTTTAATTAAAAGGAGTAAATACACCTTGTTGGATATGGTGAGATTATTGATTATTCATGTGAGTCTTCCATTATAATGTTGGGGATACACATTACAAACAGAAGAAAAAATACTGAATCAAGTTCCAAATAAGGTGGAATATGGTATACCATACCAATTTTTGAATGGAGAGAAACACATGTTGTCTTACATACATGTGTCGGGTTTCCAAGAATTTTTTAATTCATATTCTGGTAAAAAACTTTCACCCCATGGCACAAATTCTACCTTTATAGGATACCTAAGGAAACTAGGGGATATTACCTATATGACCTCTTAGATAAAAAGTTAATAGTGGAAAGATATTCTATAGTCCTTGAGAGGGATCACATCTCTTAAATATATAGTGGGAGCGAGATATACTTCAATGAAGTTGCGGATCAAGGTATACAAGAGTTTTCATAGGAACAAATTCCAAAAATCCATGTAGAAGAAGTAGTTCTAGAGACACAAATACTGTGTAGGAGTATAAGAGATGTTAGAGAACTAAAAAAATATGATTTTCTAGTCACTGAGGATGGTAAATCATTATTAGTTGATAATAATGATCTTCTAACCTACAAGTAATAATTTAATGGCACTGTTGTCTCCAAATGGAAAGATGAAATGAATTATAAAATGGATTCTATATGCCAAAACCAAGTCTGGATTTTGGTAGATCCTATAATGGATTTAAATTCCATTTGTCACAAATGGTTATTCAAGAAGAAACAAGACATTGATGGAAAGGTAGTACCTATAAGGCATGAATGGTTTCCAAAGGGTTTAAATAACATCAAGAAATTGGATATGATGAAACCTTTTCACCTATTTCTATGATGAAATCCATTATAATTCTACTTTCCATTATGGACTTCCATGACTATGATATTTGGAAAATGGATATCAAAACAACCTTCCTTAATGGTAACGTTCATGAAGATGTCTATATGACACAACCTAAAAGGTTTGTGTCTCCCAAGGATGCTAATAAAGTATGTAAGTTGTAAAGATCCATTTATGGATTAAAAACCATATAGGTCATGGATAATTTGGTTTAATTAATCCATAATATAATTTGGTTTCATAAAGAATGATTGTGAGTCCTGTGTCTATAAGTGGTTTAGTAGGGGTGCAGTAATTTTCTTAGTAGTATATATTGATGAAATATTGCTTATTTGAAATGAAATATTAGTATTATAGTCTGTTTAGGGATAATTGAATAACTAATTCTCTATGAAGGACTTATGTGAGACAACATATATTCTAGGTATCATGATCCATCATGGTAGATCCAAAAGGCTACTCAGATTAAGTCAAGTTACATATATTGACAAGATACTGAAGATATTTAGTATGGAACAATCCAAAAGGGGATTTTTTCTAATTTCATGTGACATTTATCTTTATAGGAAAATGTGTCCTCATACACATGAGGAAAGAAAAATAATGGAAATAATCCCATATTCATTGGTAATTGGGTCATTCATTTATGTTATTCTAAGTACTATGATATATATTTCTAACACCTTGAGTGTGGTAGGATGATATCAGGTTTACCTAGGTGATCTCCATTGGATGGAATTCAGGACTATCCTTAAGTATATTAGGTGTACTAATGATATTTTCTTAGTCTATGGAGTAGATAAGGAACTAGTCATTAGAGGTTATGAAGATTTTAGTTTCTAAAAAGATTAAGATGATATGAAATTTTAGATGGGATACATCTTTACTCTTAATTAAGGTGTTGTGAGCTAGAAGATCTCAAAGAAGGTTGTGGTTAAAGATACTACAATATATTATGAGTATATTACAGCTTCTGTGGTAGCTAGATAAATAGTCTAGATACAAAAATTCATCCAAGATATTTATTTGGTGCCTAAAAGTAAAGATACTATCACACTCTATTGTGATAAGACTACAGTAGTGGACCTTTCAAAGGAGCCAAGGTTATATTAGTGGAAAAAGAACATACTTCAAAAGTATCATATCTTGAGGAATTTTTCTTATAGAGGTGAAGTTTCAGTGAGAATAATATCCATGGAATACAACATGGTAGAACCCTAGACTGAAGCCTTAACTTGGAAAAAACATAGTCATCATGTAAATTCTAGTAGAAGGAAAGCCATAGGTAGTTAGCTCTAGTAAAAGTGAGAGTTTTTTGTGTTGGTTTTATAAAATCATCTATTTTTTAATTTTATTACATGTATATTAAAATATCTAAATATTAATAAAACATATTATTATATATTTTTCATTGTTCTATATGATTTTTATGTAATAGTGTCCTAGGATATAAGTCACATTGATAGGGTCATAACAGTTCCCCTCTATGATGAGAATCTTGAAGTGCCATAATGATATTATTAAATAAAGTAATATGATTGGATAACATACTATGATAGGGAACATAGTATGTCAATTGTTAAATGTGAATATTCATAAGTAGATAAGTCTTCTTCTCTTGAAAATTTCACTTGGTAACCTTCAAGATGGGAGATTATGAGAACATACTCACCAGTATGAATTCCACATGTTTTGGAATAATTATATATTCATATCTACGAGTGTGTGTAATAGTCCTTAGAATTTAATATTATCATTAATGCATGTTGTGACTCACACACTTATATTTACTAACTAAAACCGTAACACCATATTTTTACTGGAATTAGGGTATATTGGGTGCATCATGAATGATATGTTATTAATGGATAAATCAAAGAAGTATTTTTACTTTCCATCATTATTAAATTTGATATCTCAACCCTTTGATTGGAATAAAACCATTTTTTTAAATTCCATGTCCATGATGTAATGATGTGTTTATTCTAGAGAGTCAATGAAATACATATCAAGTTTATAGTTTCATGAGATAGATATGAAACTATCTTGGTGATATATTGTGATAAAGAGATTATATTACACATTGATCACTCATATGTGGTTTTCAACATTTCAACATTAAGTTATTTCACTTAAGTGCATTGATCCATTGCAAGATATTAATCATGTACTTAATGAAAGCCTGTCTAATTCCAATGAGAGAGAATCCTTGAGGGTCACACACTATGTATTTTCATTGATCTTGATTAAATTTTATTTGAATTTAAATAATTGAATAAATATTATTCTCAAGACTATGGAATAATTTTATCCAATTTTCATCGATCTCATAAATTAAATAAATATTTATTTGATAGATTATAAATAAAATTTATTTATTTATTTATTTAATATTTGATAAATATTTATTAAATTATTTGTGGAGAAAATATTTATTTCTTAATAAAATTTTTATTTAGGTATTCAATAAATTTTGAGGGGTTCTAGTGGACCAAGATCTTGTCTAGTGATAGATATTAATTTATAAGTGTGAAAAATAATATTTTTCAGTTGTACAAGTTATCACATGCCATAAAATAATAATATTATTATTATTATTTGGCATGAGGTTTGTTAAGAATTATTATATTATTTAAGGTATAGTATGTAATTAAATAATATTTTAACCTAAACACTAGCTCTATATATATATGGTTATGTTTATTGTGTAGGGTTAATTGAGAATTGAGAATCATTAGGTGCAATAAAAATATCTCTTGAATTCCTCCTCTCATCATCTCAATAATGATAGGAATTCATTTAAGGAAAAAGGATCTACAAGCGATCAATATGAACAAAAAAAGACAATTTATTCACCGTGCTAGAACCTAGAAATTAATTGGCATTGCTTGGAGATCAAAGGAGCTCATTTGGATCACCTCTATAGGGTTTCAACACTTGGATACTCCAAAACAATGAATATAATATTAGAAGAGTTTACATGTGATCAAAATCCTCATTGAATAATGTTCCTTTATAAGGTAAATTTTTCCTCCAATTATAAATAAATAAATAACAAATTTAACGTGAAAATATTTTATCCAGGTTTTGGGGTTTCCTCTATGTCAATATGTATTGGAAAATTTTATTGGTCATGGAATTCATGTTATGTATAATATTTTGAATGATCCATCAAATCAAAAAAACCTTCTTGGTTTATCACATCCTAACGCTTTAACTGCAACTGGAACCTTCAGATATGATTTTGGTAGAGTATACATCATCATTTACCAATATCATATGATAATATCTCGATATGGAATGATATGAATACTTTTAGGGATGGAATTTTGATCAGGGCCTTCATAGGGGCATCCAATCTAGTGTGGTCTCTCCCTAAATTCCAACTTATGATGGGGTGTTATAGTGGACCTTGGTGATGGAAATATTCCTATCAGTAGAACTTTAGATAATAAGATATGTTAGAAGAAATCACGGAGAAGAGTGTTCTTCTATAACCAATAGGTGTCAAAATTTAGGTGTTTGGCATAGGATATTTTTGTGAAAATGTTCTTAGTTTCATGGATTAGTAGCATAGGGATATTTCCAAGGATCTAGTCAGTTGAGAGATAGGTGGTTCTATGTTTTTGATAGGCAGGGTCACATGGATCGTGATTTTCTGACCAGAAACACTTCAAATAGTTGTCAGAAAGTGGATGTACCTATGTGGTGGAAGAAACATTACAATTAGGGATATCCTAGGGGTGGGTAGGGAAGACCCTAGGGAGGAAGTTTAGATAAAAGGGATATCATATACTTGAGAGGATTTTATGGTGGATGATGCTATGAATAACTTACACCATGACCCCTAGGTGATCTACACTAGGCTCAAAGGGCTAGCTGTTGAGGGCATGGTCAACTACAAGCTATAAATGGAAATGACCATACTATGCCTGAAGTGATTCAAGGTATGATCCACATATTCTCTACCCTATCACCAATACTTATAGGCATAGAAATGGGTCATTATTTCATCACCTTATCCCTTATTAAATATCTTGATATTCTTATAGAGCCTTTATCCCATTATTTATAGATGAAGATTACTACAGTGAGTGATTCCACTATCTCACACATCTGTCGATAGTGTGAGTTGATGATCGATAGAGAGAGATTCACATGGAACCTCTTGGTTGTTGTAATGAAACCACATGAAATAATTATGTATATAGACTATATATACATGATTCATTCCCGTATACACCATCACCATAGTAGGGTTAAGTTCCTATGAGTAGATTAGAAAATATTCCACTTTAATGGTAAAAAGGACTAGTTGTAGGAATGAGTGGGGATCATGAGTATGAAATTGTAACTTATATCCCATCAATTGGAATGTTTATCCCTTAGTGTAGTAAGATAGTCAACACATGGATTCTATAAGTAGTAGAGTAATGGATGGATTTCTTCCCTATATATGCTTTGGGACTACCTCCACATTGATATATTGACTTTTATATTAACTTAAACCCAGGGACTGAACCTATATCTTATATGATATATCGAATAGCCCCCAAAAAGCTCCAAGATATTAGAGTGTTGTTGGAGGAACTATATAAGAAGGGTTTTTATTAAACCCAACATGCCCCCTACACATATCTTGTGTTGTTTTCAAATAAGTAGTACAAGAACTTGAAGCTATAAGTTGATTATCCTCACCTAAAACAAGTAAATTATAAGAAAAAGTACCCATTTCCAAGGATTGATGACATGTTTGACTAGTTAAAATGTGTGATCTGGTTCTTGAAGATGAAACTCTAGTATGGCTACCAACAGTTGTAGTTTCATAAGGAATACATTCTGAAAATGAAATTTCTATGTCACAACGGGAATTATGAGCTCTTAGTAATGTCCTTTGGTTTGATGAATTCCCATATTGTCTTTATGAGACTTATGAACTTGATATTTTATAAATTATTATATTTATCCATGGCTATATTTATTGTTGACATCCTCATTTATTCTACATCATAGTAGGAGCACACACAACATTTGAGGATAGTCTTGGGCTTACTTTGAGAGTAAGAGTTATAAGGAAATCTCTAGAAGTATCAGTTCTAGATTATAAAGGGTTAATTTTTTGGTCATGTAATCTCTGAATATAAAGTAAATATGGGTCTAGAAAATATAGAGTAAATTAAATATTGTGACCCTCCCAAAAGTGTATCTAAGGTGTGAAGTTTTCTTGGTTTATTCAGGAACTATTGTAGGTTTGTGGTGTAATTCCCCAAGATTTTGATTCCTTTTGCTACTTTTACACGTAAGGTAATCTGTTCACTTGTACCAATCAGTGTTAGAAATCCTTTAAGGAGTTAAAGAAGAGGTTTACCAATTCTCGTATCTTGAGAATGATAGACAAGGTTATTGAATACTTAGTATTTTGTAATACCTTAGTAACTATTCTTGGGTACGTGTTAGTGTAGAGGTAGGATGTGATTATTTATGAGTCAAGGTAGATAAGACCCCATGACCATAATTATGAAACCCATGACTTACAATTGGAAGAAGTAGTCTTCTACTTGAAAATGTGGAGAAATTATCTTATGGGTGGGTGGTTTTTAGTTTACTAAAACTACTAGCTTCTTAGGAATATCTTTTCCTAGAGAGAGGGTCAGCCTATCTCTAGTCGATGGTAGTGACTCCACTATTTCTCCAACGTGTGATAGAAGCTGGGTTGGGAGACATCTATTTTGATGTTATAAGTGACCAGATATCCTCATAACAGGCAGTATATGGGTAATCTAAAGTTGAGGAGCATGTCAACCTTTTCCAAGTATAGACAGCTATTCTGATCATGTTGCATTATGGGGTGCTAATAGAGTTTGATACCCCCTGGTGGAACATCCTAGGGTGGTGAAGATGCACCAGGATCATTAATAGTATTTTTTGTGGGAAGGTATGGGGTAAAGTTTTGTTGACATTTTTCATGATGCCTCAACTTTCAACAGGTGAAGGAAAAGAATCAGGTTTCAATAGGTTTGAATCAACCTACTGAGATCCTAGAGTGGAAGTGGGATGATATATTAATGGATTTTATTATGGGGCTTCTACAAGAAGTAAGATTCTATAAAACTATCTGGGAGATTATTGATTAACATACGAAGTTGAATATATTTTTTCATCCAAGAGTATAGTTTGGTGGGGAGTTTGGAGTGATTTTATATGCATGAGATCATTTAGCTTCATATGGAACCCTCAATTACTATCTTTGATTGTGATGATTAGTTCACATCAAGATTTTTGAGAGGTTTTCAGGAGGATTTTGGGACCCAATTATGGATGATCATGGGGTTTAATCCCCAAATAGATAACTGGACCGAACGAACCATTCAGGTTTTGGAGGACATGGTTATGGAATGTATGCTATACATCGATCGGAGTTGGGAATATCACTTAAAATTAGTGGATTTATCTTATAAAAATAACTACCACTTAAGTATCGGCATGGAACCATTCAAGGATATGTATGGGAGACCCTTCAGGTCACCCTTATGTTGGAAGAAGATAAATGAGTCCACACTTATGGAACCATAGCTGGTGAAATTAATTATAAAGAAATTTCAAATGATCCAAGGGTAAATGAGTACTACTAAAGGTTTATAGAAATATTACACATTCTAATTTCATAGGACCTTGGTATTCGATCGGGGATACCATGTATTCTTGAGAGTATCTTCACAATGATAAATTTTAAGGTTTACTCATGTTATCAAGCTATCACCAAGGTTTATTAGACCATTATAGGTCTTATGTAGGGTCTATAAGGTTTCTTAACTCTTAATATTACCCCCACAGTTGGATTAAGTGCACGAATTCTTCCACGTGTCACATTTGAGGAGATATGTGCATGAACCTTCGAACATAATTAACTAGGGTTAGATGGATGTTAAGGATGAATCCACCTTTTTAGAGTAGCTGGTGGAAATCAATGATTACTAGGATATAATCATTAATGGTCAAACCATCCCATTGGTGTGAGTTCTTTGGCAGCATGAGAACCTCCCAGAGAGCTCATGGGAGCATGGGAACTAGATATGGACATAGTAATCACACCTTTTATATTCGTTTTTTGATTTTTAAGGTGAAAATACTTAAAGTTTGGGAGAATTTAATGACTTTTATTTTCATGTATGGACCCTTTTGATATTTCTATATATTATTCTGGGTTTTATTAAGAGTTTTTGTGATATTACAAGTGTTTCAGGGCCACAAAATTGATATAATAAAAATATTAAATATATTAAACTATGTGCACATCTTTTTAGAAATAATTGTTTTCCTATTGAATGGATGATGAGATAGGGAAATAGATACAACTGATGGTTTTAGAACACATGTTTTTTCCAATAAATGACATAATTTTCATTCACATTGGGTTATTATTTGAAGTGTTATCATTGAAAGATACATTAAATAAATTAAATGGTTAATTTATTTGGTTTATTAATGTTTGAACTAGGGACTATCCTCTATTTAATCCAAATTATGAAGGATTTACAGGTTTATTCACATAACCCTAGGATGTTTTTGATAAAGTGGAAACACCCATTGGGAGAGGATTTACCAAGAAATCGAGGAGATAATAGATTGATAAACTTTATTCAAGGAAATCATCATCAACATTGATGTGGAACTGTTATTATATAAAAATCAATCAAACATCAAGGTAGGGTGTTTCTATTTTTGAATATTTTCCCTATACTTTACAATTTAAAGCATGAAATTGATTAAATTCTATGAATCCTTGATTTCTCCCCTAATTCGTATGACCCTGGAATTTTTTTTGAGTTTATTTATTAATAATGATTATTTTCACTCTTATTATATTTCTACAATGACAATTATTATCTGAATCCAAATCATCTAATAATGAAATTTAATTTAATTTTTGTTGGTTTTTCTCTCATTATTATTTACATTCTTCATCACCATTATGTTTTGGGTGGTGGTTCGACATATTTTAGCTAGGTTTGAGATGAGATACAACTACCAGATTTTGTTTATTATGATCAAGGACACATATGAAGATCTTGATTCTTGGAAGTATTATATATGATAGTAGAAATGAATTATTATAATATAATCTAGTTGATTTTACAGATATTGGGTGTGCGAGAGTGAATAAATTCGATTAAGATTCCCGTTATGGTAAAGTGATGGCTAGAAATCAATTTTCAATGATGTAGGATTCATGGTATACTATTTTAATGATGTAATGGGTGATATTGATGGAAGATTCGAGAGATGTGGGTGATATTGATGATGGAATATTAAAGGATGCTAAAATAAAACTATACTATTTTAAAAATTCCCTATTTCACGCATTATATTCTAGAAGAATACTTGTCATGTAGTTTGTTTTTTGTGGTTTCTAGTGTTTCCATCTGAGTTAAATATCACACATCCATGTGGCAGGCCCATATACCATGTGACCCTACCTGGCCAGCCGAACCATGTATAGGGATTACATGCTTGATACCTTAGGTGGTCCCACATTCCATGTTCCCTAGGTGAAAGTTATTGTATATGGATTTTCACATTCCATGTCAAGCAGTGGTAAATGGTTAGGAGAGGACATGGGAGTACACCTCTTATAAACCAAGATGAAGGTCATATACTTTTATTCAGATGTTCCACCACCCATATATTCTTCTTTGGGACTCAGAATTAGTCCCATGATATGTCCTTATTGAGTATAATTCCATGTAAGATGAGATCTTGGCCTTTTTTTACATTAGAGATGTGAGGTAAGGTGGTGGGAGCAGTTATCTTTTTTCAACGGGAGTTACTGAAGGTGATGCTCAATAGTGATATTAGGAGTGATAATAGGGATAAAAATCCCCCAAAATATATGCATATGTCTATACATGGGTCCCCCATTTCCTATATATGTACGATTGGAACCCCCCCCCCCCCCCGTACATCACACCCTCAGTCATGAGGTTCCATAAATGAGGCGTGGGTCCCCCATAGCTGATATGGTAAGGATTAAATTTGACTATTGGCATCAATACAACACTATATCTTGAATATGTGGTTAAACTCATTATCCTTATATGTATGTGAAGATCAAGATCTCCCCCTCTCCCTATCTCTCTCCCCCTCCCCCTCTCTCTTTATTCGATTACCATTATGAGAATATCTATCATTGGGTTACTTTACCCCTCTATCTTGTGGGTTGATATGACTGCTTATTTTTGTTGCTTCCTTCTTTTGTTTTTGTGGTGTTCTACTGCGTATGAATATACTCACCCCTACATGGGATTTACCTTTATGTGTAATGTCTTACACAGATTACAAGCTATTAGGCAATGGCCTTGGTATACCTAGTGTTGGTGGGGTTTAGCATCACTAGGTGATAGTGGGATCAGGTAGTGTTTGGATTTAGTGTTTTTGAGAAGGACACTACTCATTATTTTCTTTTAATTTGGGACTCCATTTATTTTTACTTGGGTGTGTATTTTGACCCTTCATACTTTGGATCTAATTATATTGTTACAATCTTGTTTTTTAAGAGGTTATTATATGCATTTGTTTCTTCTTGGGTTAGTATAATTTTATTTAACTAGTTTGGTTGTGATGTACTTGTAGGTGTGCATGTATAAAAGTTTATGAGGCTAAGGACTCCCATATATGAGATATGCCTACTCAATGCTAGTCACCAACCCCTGGACTATTATAGGTGAGTTTGTGGGTCACTCTCAGTATACTGCCAGTCCAGGTGGGGCCTTGGTGGGATGAGTTATGACACAAACTCTTTATTTATGATTAAATATTTTAAAATTGTTTCTCCAAAAAACAATTTGAACCAACAAGGGTTTTATAAAAAATGAGAAAGGATTATAATCACTTTCCTTATTAGTTTTATCATAGATCAATATAGATTTCTCATTGAAGATCATAGGGTACTAGAGTATTTGAAAATCCAAAACACAAATGGCCTCAATTTTTAATTGATATCTAAGTTAATAAAACACGAATACTCCAAAATAAGGGTTCTAATAGAGATAAAAGGAATAATGGGAAATGGGTGATAGATTAAAAATACTTAGATTTAATCTAATTATTAATCACCCAACAAAAAATAAATAATAATTTTAGAGGATAGGAGAACCTAATAAATCATTCAAGAGATACATTGAAAACTGAGGTCATGAGGGAGTGGATAAATGAAGCCTATGGGATAAATTAAATCCACTTAAAAATATTTTAACACATGTTTTTAATAGCTATAATATTATTATATAGGGTTTGTAAATTCGAAACCTTCATCATGTAGAGATATATTTTTCAAGTAGAGTCTTCATACGGTTATATTGAAGGGTTTGTAAACCATACACTTTTATTTTACGTCAACCTACTTCTACCCCCATTTTATATTTTCAATATGAAAATAATTAACACTTAAATAATTAATTATGTAATGAAATAAATGTGTCACAAAGAGAGTAAGGTGAAGACAATGAGGTAAATTTCCTAAAAAGTTTGAGTTTATTATGTTTTTAAATAGATATTCATTTTTAAGCATGATTTGAAAATTTTACTGAAAACCATGTTTTTTTTGTGATTTTACTCTGGAGGAAGCAAATATAGAAAACTATGCCCCTTCATTGATATTATCCAATAAAACACCATAGAAAACTATCCCTCCACTTCCCATAATTTCTTTACTTGAAAAAAATGTGCCTTTATAAACCTCAAACACCATTAGATAGATGATTTCGTCAATCCGAAATAAAAATTGAATACTTTAACACTTTTAAAGTTTTAATTCATAGATATCTCCTAAATTTATGGGAGTTAAAGAATTTGAATGATATTTTAGTCAAGATATTATCTCATTCCACATAAGTCTATTTGATACTATAATAACTAAATCATTTATAATTATGTGATTTTGATATTTTTTAGGGGGATATATGATTTTAAGTGGGAAATATTTTTGGGTCAGAAGTGGATAAAAAATAGTTATATTTATTCCTAAACAATTTTGAATATTACATGATGATTCCTCATTTAATTGATTTATTTATTTATAATAATCCAAATATCATATCATACTTTCATTTTTTAAGCCCATAATATTTATATACATTTTTCATTTTATGATTAGGGATTCGAGCCTTCATTTTCACATTTAATTAGAATGATACGTGGAAATAATTTTAGTTTTATCAAATAAAATTGTTTTAGTGTGTTTTTCATGATCTAAATATAATATCTCAATATAGATTTATTGGGTATGAATTAAATCCATCAAAATATGAAATACTCAAGTTTCTAGGATGAATAAATTGAAATAATTTGTCATTGATCTCAATTTAAATACTAAATATAATAATTATAGAAAACTAGGGATTGGAATCTAAAATGTTTTAAGCTCAAATCCTGAAACCCAATAAATATAGTGGGGGTATAAAAGACTGTAGTAATCATAGTAACATTCAACAAAATAGTGATTGTTACAGGAACTATACCAATTACTATAGAATTAAATTTCAATATCTAAGCCTCATATAGTTGACCCCACATACATTAGAATATAAAAACATAATATATATACATATTATATAATTTTATAAGAGTATTAATTATATCTCACAATAAATCACACAACTAGAACCTATAGGTTTAGTGTATTTAGAGATATGATTCATGAACCACTTATTTTACTATAATTCTTTAACATCAACCATAAAACTATCCACATATTATAACACCTAGATATTTTATAATATATTTCTCTTTCAATAAATTTATTTATTTTTTGATAGATTTCATTGCATACAACACTGAGTGAAGACATACCGTGATATACTATTAAAATGTTTTTAAAAGTAAAATTAGTTTAATTATATTATTATTAATATTATTTAGGTTATTATAATCAATTTTATGTTGAATTTTTATATAATAACTTTTTATACTTAAGAACAATTTTTCTTTGGAAAACTTTTTTTTATCATGATTATAAGTCTATTTTTAAATTAAATTATGACACTTTTGGGAAATAAATTTGATAAAATGTATTAAATATTTATAATATTAATAATTAATATTAAGTAATAAGTTAAACTAATTTTTTTCATAATTTATAGTAAAAACATTAAAAATATTTTACCATAGTTAAGGTTAAAAAAGATTTATTATAGGGTAAAAATAAAAAATATAAGGGTTAAAATGAACTAAAAACTTGTATAATCTATTTATATATAAATAGTTTTACCTTATATCATATAAGGTCTTTTAATGGTCCATTTTTATCTATTTGGTGTGAATAATACATTAAATTATTTGATTGTTTTCAAAAATTCCAAGTGTGTCCTCTCCCTCGCTTATAAGAGGACACCACATATCCTCTTTTATACACACTTCAAGAGGATTTTTTTAGGAAAATATCATCCCAAATACCATCCTTAAATCCCTAACCATGATATATAGTCCCTAATTTTATCATAAAACTATCCTAGGAAGGATTTAGGTATAAACCTCAATAGGTTCTCTGAAAAAGAGATATAATTCTTAAGAGAAAGTTTTTGTTTTATTTATTATTACACCTTATTAAAATATTCTTCAACCATAATGATATAATAATATCAGTATATAAAATATAATTATATGTTTTAATTTTAATTTAATACCTTATATTCATATCCTTTTTCCATTGAATGTGAAAAAAAAATCATCATTCATGTGAACAGAGAACTACCACCTCACAAACCAATGTAATTCATTTTCCATAACCACCTATAAAGGCTGGTTATAATTATGGATTTAATGTATATATATTATATTCATGAAATATTTATCATTCTATAAATGTAATACACCACAAATTTTCTTTTCTTTCTATTCATTGAAAAATTATAACGTCATTTGTGTGTACTTGTGGACTACCATATCCACGAAGTAATGTGATTAGTTTTTCACCACCAAACCACTTGGATGGTATATATATGATTATTTAATAAAATATGTTATTTATGATATAATTATGTAAAGATAAAATAATACTTACTTTATTTCCATCATGATCATTGAAAAATGGAAACGTGACTTATGCGTACGTACGATCTACCATCTCCTTGATTGTAACATAGTTCATTTTTCATAACCACATTTCATGGTTGGTTTAAAAATTATAATTTTTTTTATAAAAATGATAATTATTTCATTATTATTATTCTTTATATGATGTAATAATGACCTATTTTACCATAGTCAATCTACCGAAGTCATTTTAGACATATGAAACGAATATCATCAAAAAAATATGATGAAAACTTAATTGAATAAGTAATTAAATATAACATGATATTAAATAAAATAAAAGGAATAATAAACATGATTTCTTTAATGAAGTAAATAATTATCATAAGTTTATTATTCATGAAGATAAAGAATTTACGTGATGATTCAGACCTGAGGTAAGGGATTTCATCTCAATTTCCTTTCATTGAGTCCTATTTTAATATTGTGCACTAATTTATTTTATATAGTGTATATACTATCACATTAAAATTCAATATCAAGTATCATTAATAATTTATGTTATTTTAAGTTTCAATTAAAATTATTTGATCCAAGTGGATTTGACTTGAAAGTTACCAAGTGGTAATGGGTATCATAACTCAATTTTTTTCATAGGGTTATATTAATTCTTCATTAACTTTGATATTATATGATTATATGTGTAATTAATTTTGATTGTTTTATTTTATGCACTTTTTTATGTGTATTTACATTTTATACACATAATAAAATAATGTATTCACTCTCACTTCAATGGTATAATCTTTGTAAGAGTTTTCATCTCAACTTCCACTCCATTGAGACATATTTGGTATTATGCGCCTATTATTTCTATGAGGTGTATCTAATTCCCTTTTGATATGTTATATCATTATTATCTTTATATTAATGGTATTTAAAATTTCATTTTATGTTATTTATTTCATTGAGGTTATGATTCAAAAGTTACCAAAGTGGTAAAGGTTATTTCACAATCTCATCATTATTCGGGATTGTTTATGTTTAAGTCCCCATTGGGGGGATTATTTTATTTTTCTATCTTAAAAAAATATTTTATTATCCTTTGGTTATTTTTTTAAATTATAATATTTCCTTTCATTTTCTTCTTTTAAGTACTCAATTTATTGAAAGAATGTTTTTAAGGAAAATGGACTTGTTTTTCTCCTCAATGAGGAATATTTTCTTTTATATCCATATTTTCCTTAAAATGATTTAAAGAATATTTTAAATAATAGTCATTGATTTATTAAATAAAATTTTACCCATGTTTTAATTTTTTAAAAATGGTTTAAAAGGAATTTTATTTTTATTTTACGAACTTGGTACTTTTTAAAATTTTACCGATATTGTGAAAGGAATATTTATTTTAACACACTAGACATGAATGTAATTTTTCTACCATCATGACAACTCATTGATTTTATTCTTCCTTTAAAAGTTTACAAAGTTGTTTTCAAAGAATTTTGTTTCCTAATATATTGGGACTTTTTTGTTTTCAAAAGTTATTTTCAAAGTGAAAGGGGTATTTTCATCAAGAATGTTTTAATGATATTTTTATGGTATTTTTATCCATTAATGACAATAACCCTTTATTTTACTTATACTTAACCATGAATATTTTATAACAATACCATCCTTATTCTTTATATTGATGGTTAATGATCAGTTTGACTGGGGAAATATCCACATTTTGTATGCTAGTTTTTCAATATGAATATTTATTTTTATTATGTATTGAATTGTTATTATCCCATTTAATATGATAAACTCATTAGATATAGTAAGTGATAGGTGGGACCTACTATTTCCCCTTGATGCTTTGATAGTTCTCATCAGACAAACTATTTTGGGTATTTAGCTGAGGCCTTACCTTTTTATGTATGATGTCTTGGCACAAGGCCATGATAATTAGTTTATGATGTTCGAAATTATACATTCCATAATTATGAGATCAGTTATTGATGTCTACATGATTATTTGAATGGTCATGATATCCTTAGATAAGTTTCAATATTATATTATTAGTTATATGAAATTATTTTATCATCATTGATTCCTTCCATATTATTATTCATGTTCAAATTATTGATTGAATTACATGTGTTTTTAGTTATTTACCTTGACATATTTATTAGGCTTTATTTACTCATAATAGATCCCATTGTATGTAATCTTTACCGAGTATATGAGATCAAACTTTATTTATTTTCTTTTCCCCATGATATAAAGAATGAATTTTTGAATGAGTTTAAGGATGATAAAAATTTACTTTCACTATGTTTTATATTTTATTTCCAATTTAAAATGGGAATAATTCATTTATCCAGTTTACCAAGACTATGAGACTATTAGGTCCTTCAGGATGCGATCAATTGTATCTACTACCAATGTAATAAAGTAACCACTAGCTCTAGGCTACTGGATTTGGGGTCTTTACAGTAGGTATCAAAGAAAGTTTAGTATAAGCCTTTGTAAATTTATTTTGGAAAAACTAGATTAGATAATATAACCTTTTAACTAACCTTGAGGTTATTTATAATTATAAGAAACATCATAATGTTTTTGGTGAGGTAAATTGGTTTTCTTATCAATACATATCTACCTAGATATTCCAAGTGGACGTGATTTAGGCACCAATACATAGGGGGCTAATAAAATATTTTTTCAAGTATATTTCAACCATCATTCTGGTGCACGGTGAGTGTTCTCTTACTGTGAACCTAGTTTGACACTCCCAAGGGATATTCTTAGTTTAATTTACTATTTCTCTATGAACCATTATGATGAATTAGAGAATAAGAACCTATGGAAACCTATGATATGTCCTAGTGATATGGGATAAACCTAAAGTTTCTTGGAAAGATAAGTATAAGGTTGATCATATGTATAAAGTCATAGATACCTATTTTAAAGTTTTATATGAAGGGAGTTTAATATAATTAAGGATATTTTGGGATACATTTTTGGGAATTTAACCCTTTAGTTTAGTATATGTTTTAGTAATAAGGTTAGTTAAGGAATAATGATTTTATATTTTATGGACATAAGTTTAAATGTATTGATAACCTTTTGATTTTATAAGATCTTTGATGATGAGGTAATTATGGGTGATTAAATTTTGGGAACATATGTTTTATCGTATAACCATGGGATTGAAAAGTAATTTTATGATAAATTTTATTTTTAAGATTTTTTTTCATATTTTTGGAAATATTATAGGAATTATATTAATATGGTTTTATAAAAATGACAACCCATGTGTTGGGAGACAACCCGTTGCATTCGACAAGGTTGTGGGGCTTGGACCCATAACCGAAAGGTGATAATGGTGCAACGCCTACCAATGGACTATGTGATTTCCTGGTTAGTATAACATTATTTTTACATAAATATTAGGTAGATAAATATTAATTTGATTTTAGGAAACATATTATAGGATCAATATTTTTAAATTTTTATGATTTTGAGCTGATTGATGATATTTTGGGAGATGTTTTATTGGGTTCAGTGTAAGAACCCATACCTTCTTTTCAGGTATTTTTTCCCTTTTTTGGAGTTTTTGAGAAAAGAGGAGTTTCTGAAAAAAAATTAAAGTACACACCGTGTACTTTCTGAGTACACACCGTGTACTTCATTACCACTCGAGGTCGTGTGCTGGCCGTGTCATGGCCACACACACAACCATGTAGGGGTGACATGGAGGCCACCTAAAGCGGAGTACGAAAAAGCCTAGTACACACCGTGTACTCCAAAAGTACACGTCGTGTACTTTCCTTTTTTTCATTAAACGGACCGGGGTCACATCTTAACCCCAAAAACGTCTTCTTCTACAACTTCTTTGACCGAGGGCATCCCATACGATTGCGAATCTCCTCTGAGTCCCCAAACCTCCGTCCATTCTCCAAATCGATCATCGTCGATTGTGTTGTAACTGTAGCGGTAAGCTCTTCCTTCTCCTAAAGCTTTGTTTTACAATTCCTCCTCTTTTTCAAGTTATCATGGGTTGAACGTTTTGTGCGTTTTTGTAGATATATGAAATTATAAAGAGATTCAAGATTCCTGGTTTGAGTATATCAATATCCTAACGTCGAGGTAGGTGGTTTGTGCCTTTCTGTAGAAAGTCTTTGAGTATTTGTGCAAATTCTGCCAATACCCTTGAACGGGGTATTGTGTGTTTCCTGTTTTTCCCTAGTTGTTTTCCTGTTTTGCTCATATGCTTGATTAGAGGTTATTGTTTGAGAATAGGGTAATTTACTATGCTTTGGATGATTTTCCCATGCATGTTTGCCTATTTATGACTGTTTGGTCTAGTTTTTCCTGTTAGGCTATTACCAATTCCATGCCTAGTTGTAGGATGGTATGACTGTTCTTCCATGATGAGATGCTTTAGATTCTATCCAAGTAGTTCTTGAGGAGACTTTGGCCGTTACGCGATGCAATACTTATTGATTTTACTCAGGGATCTGAGAACCTAGTGTAGTAGACCACATGGAGAATGGACGTAAGGGCTTCTCCAGAGTGTCTTTAATTTACGATGTGAGACCATAGGGGGAATTGACATTGAGCGCTTCCTCAGAGAGTCTGTAGTTCCTTGATGCAGGACACAGGGTGAATGAGACATTGAGTGCTTCCCCATAGCTCCTTTAGTATGATACGAGACTATAGGGGGAATTGACAGTGAGTGCTTCCCCAGAGAGTCAATCTTTTTATAGCTGAACCAGAGGGGTGAGACTGTGTGTGCCTCCCAGAGGGTTTCTAGTGCTTGTAGGTTGAACCATAGGGGTTAGGCTGTGAGAACTAACCAGAGGGTTACCTATTTGTTCTACTTGTTTGTGTGACAGTTTATCTGTTGTAAATTATATGCTAGGAACTGTGGATTGTTTACTATTTTCGTACTTCTACCTGCCATATATTCACTGACTGTTAGGCATAGATCTTCGGGTGCTTGCCTAGTGAGATTTTTTCATCTCAAACCCTGTTTGTGTCATGCTTTTGGGCTCAAACAGATTATATTGTTGCAGGTATAGATAAGGTCAAGAGCCCTTCTACTTTAGTTTCTTGATTGCACTGGATCTGAAGAGCATGGGACCAAGCCGAGGCTTGCGATTCTGAGGAGTTGCTGATCGGTTGTTTTTCTTTTTTACTTTGGTTTAGTTTAGTTTTCAGCATTGTAACTTGTATGGCTGTCTTCCTAGACATATATGTATCATTCATTATTTTCATATACTTCGGCTCCAGTTGTTATTTATCAGTCTTCCGCTGTTATTGTTGTTGGATATTTACTGTTTCCGTTGTTTTATGTGTTGTTATTTCTATTTTGTACTCTGTTGATGAGGGCGTAGTTTCCCCACTATCACACCCAAGGCCCTCTCTGCTAGTCATCAGCCTCTGGCATTCGTGAAAATGTGCTTGAGGCCATGTGACCAACTGGGTACGGGGCGCCTCTGTGTGGATTCCGGAACCGGGACATTACAAAGTGGTATCAGAGGGAGTTTATTTTCTTTTGAATTACTATTTGGAGCCTATTTCCAGGGATATGATGAAATAGGTACTTGATAATGAGTTGTTCCTGGGAGTAGCTAACCCGTGTACAGGGAAAAGCCATACTACCTCATTTATTGCAATTTTACTGGTTTGCAGTTTTATAGTTTATTTGATTTCACCATTGGGTGATTCACATGATTTGTGATGTTACTGTTGTTATTATCATGGTTCTATTTCTGTCACAACCCGATGAGATGAGGGTATTCCATCTCATGCATCATATAGGCACTTGTTAGAAATCACATGCCATGCATTCTTGCCACGCCATCTAGGATGCATTAGCGATTGCATGTTGTTGTGATAGACGTTTTGTAGATTATGCATGTTGTTATGATAGATACTTTGATAGAATCTTTACTATTTGATACGGAATTTGTTTGTATAGTTTTTTTCTTGGATGGATGCCAAACTTTGGTTCTTGAGGTGTTATGGGCCCTCATGGACCAGAATTTGGTGGATCATTGACCTGTTTACTTTGTTTGTAACATGTATAAGATGCCAAACTTTGATTCGCGGGAAGTATGGGCCCTCACGGATCAGAATTTGGCACCTTAATGTTTTTTTTCTGTGTTTTATAGGCTCCGGAGTAGTTCTGAGGCTACTGTCCGGAAAAACCCAGAATACACAGCGTGTACTTTATGGTTACACGTCATGTAGTCTATAGTCGTGTCACTGACTGTGCGATCAGGTACACGAGGTTGTAAAAAATCTTGTATGAACACACCATGTACTGGTTTAACACGCCGTGTAGTATGAAATAGGTACCCGGCCGTGTCACAAACAACACGGTCCGTGTTATCTTTTTACCTACACACCGTGTCTGAATTTTACACGTCGTGCCGTCTGATCTAGGTACCTAGCAGTGTCACAAACAACACGGGTTGGTGTTACCCTTTTTCTTACATGCCATGTCCATCTGGAACATGCCATGTAGTGTCAGCCGTGTGTCTGATCGTGTCGCTAAACACACAGGCCAGGTAAGGTATGTCTAGTACATGTCGTGCCTGTCTTGAACACGCCATGTAGTTTTGTCTTAGGAGAGCTGTCTGGCTTAACTGTGTAGAAGGAATTAGGCAGGTAAGAGAATTCAGGTACATGCCATGTGTTGGGACAACACACCGTGTATTTGGGGTGTTACATGACCGGTTTTGGTAGAAGTACACGCCCATGTGAATGACTTAAGGGAACACGTTGTGTAGTCTTTATACACGCCGTGTAATCTTGTTTTGTAAATTTTGAATGCTTTCTTTCCCCTGTTCCCTTCTTACGCTCCTAGTTTTCAGTCCCTGGTAATGTGATCTAAAGTGTGCTTTTGACCTTGCAGAGTCATGGCACCAACTCGTCCTCCGGTTGCATGCTAGTTTCTAGGTGGTGATCAGACACCGGATATGGTTGATCATGGACTTCCCGCAGATCCTCCTGTTGTGCTGGCCTGGGCACTAACAGTGATACCAGTTACAGGCGCTGATGCGCAGTTTAGGGAAGGCTTTCTGAGGATGATACAGACCTTCTAGGTAGCACTACCTCCTACCTTGACTATGGAAGACTGGATGCGGGTTTTCCAGCAGCAGCATCCTCCCACCTTCTCAGGGGAAGGAGGAACTCAGGTTTCAAAGTCATGGCTAGAAGCCATGATGATGATATTTAAGCATCTGGAGACACCTCTAGAAAGTCGGTTCATGATTTCTACCTATATGCTATGAGACTCCTCTAAGAGGTGGTGGGACATGATCTCACAAGCGGGTCATCAGCAGGTTATGGTGTGGGAGGAGTTTCAGTGCGTCTTTTATGACTAATTCTATTCAGAGACCCTGAGGGCCGACCAAGCCTAGGAGTTCATGAGCCTAGAGCAGGGTACTCTTTTTGTCATGTAGTATTCCTCTCGTTTCACTGAGATTCAGCTTTTCATGCCCCTCCAGAGTGCAGATGGGTTGTTCTTGGCAAGGAAGTTTGAGGATGGCCTCAGACGGGAGATCCACTCACAGGTGAATATCTCCAGGCTGACTTCCATCGCCTCCATCATCAACCAGGCACTGATTGTAGAGCACAATCTGAGAGATTCTAGAGCTAAGATCCAGGGAAGTTCCGCTTCTAGAGTTAGTGCTTCTCCAGCTGATAGAAGGAAGTAGCGTAGGGAGTCTACGCACGGTGATCTGAGGTGGCAATACACATCTTCAGGTAGCCAGGTGGTATGCTACCAGTGTTGAAGGGCTGGACATACGAGACTGTAGTGCCCGAGATACCCAGTGGAGTGCCGATCTTACAGAAAGATGGTTCACCTTCAGCGCTTCTATAAGATTTTTTCACCATCAGCGGGTGACAAAGGTTTATCCATGACTCCTCGTTCAGGAGAAGCGCCAGCAGTTTCTCACTAGTCTGGGAACTGGAGTTCTTCTGGCCGTTCAGGCCAAGGTGGAGGTCGTGGTTGGGGTGGTCAGTCTCCCTTCTATCAGTGACAATAGGGCGGATCAGATTAGATTAGTCAGGCAGGGCCACAGGGCTATGGTGCAGGTCAGGCTTTTGCAGTGGAGCAGACCCATCTGGAGCAGGATCCCGGACCCTCTACAGTTCGAGGTACGATCTTTGTAGCCTCAATTTTATCTTCTGATCTTTTCGATACAAGGCTTCCCATATATTTATCTCTATTTTTGTTGTGGAGAGTCTTGGTCTTTGTATCTTTTCCTCTACCGATACTTTGACTCTAGACACACCATTGGGGACTAGGACGGCTAGTGTACGTCAGTGCAGAGAGTTCCCTCTTGAGGTTGCAGGGTTTTACTTTCTATGGGACCTCTATGTCCTAGAGATGACAGGCTATGATTTCATCCTCAGGATGGACTGGTTAGTTCCCTTCCAGGCAGTCGTCGACTATTATCGTCGTATGGTGAGCTTCATATCACCAGAGGGTGAATAGTTTCTTCATAGAGGCGAGTGGGATGTCCAGGCGAGTAGAGCAGGACCCGAGCATCATGGGCTAGGAGGAGTTACAGCCCAGATTTCCAGTCTACATCTGGATGACCAGGGGACTTCGCAGTTAGACTTTCCTCCAATGGTGGATTGTTTCAGGGATGTCTTTCCAGAGGAATTTTTAGGGTTGCCTCCGGAGTGTGAGGTAGAATTTTCTGTTCAGCTCATTCCAGGAGCAGCACTGGTGTCCATTCCTCCTTATAGGATGGCTAAACCTGAGTTGCAGGATCTTAAGAAGTAGTTGGAGGAGTTGCAGGCAAAGATTTTTATCTGACCTAGTACTTCTCCTTGGGGTTCGCCTGTCTTGTTTGCGAAAAAGGTAGACAGTACCCTTAGGCTTTGTGTGGATTATCGGAACCTGAACCAGTTGACGATCAAGAACTGATATCTCTTATCTAGGATTGATTACCTATTTGATCAGCTTCGAGGATCTAGGGTGTTCTTGAAGATCGATTTGAGGTCCGGTTATCATCAGTTGCATGTTAGACCATCTGATATACCTCTTACAACCTTCAGGAGCAGGTATGGTCTATACGAGTATTCAGTTATACCGTTCGGTCTCACGAATGCACCAACAGTTTTCATGGAACTAATGAACCAAGTGTTCCATCCATACTTAGACTCTTTCGTGGTGGTCTGCATGGACGATATCTTGGTGTACTCTCACACTCGACACGACCATGCCACCCATCTTGAGATCGTTTTGAGTACACTGAGGGAGCATCAGTTATATGCTAAGCTCTCAAAATTCCAATTTTGGATAGACCAAATTCACTTCTTGCATCATGTTATCTCAGAGACATGAGTATCAGTAGACCCAGAGAAAGTGAGAGCTGTAGTTTCTTGGGAGAAGTCGAAGAACGTCTTTGAGGTGCGAAGTTTTCTAGGGCTGGCTGGATACTACAGGCGCTTCATACAGGACTTTTCACGCTTAGCAGCACCGCTGAAATGTCGGACCTAGAAGGGTACAAAGTTTTTATGGTCAGATTCTTGTGAGTCAGCCTTTCAGGAGCTAGATGGGAGGTTGAATTCAGCACCGATACTAGTCTTGCCAGAGCTGGGAAAGAGCTACACTGTCTATTGTGATGCCTCAGGTATCGGGCTGGGAGTTATGCTTATGCAGAGAGATGGAGTTGTTGCGTACAGGTCTCGGCAGTTGAGGCCACATGAGAGGAACTACCCAACGCACGATCTCAAGCTGGCGGAAGTTGTTCATGCCTTACACTGTTGGAGACATTATCTTCTGGGAGAGCACTTTGTGGTTTTCACCGACCACAAGAGTCTCAAGTACATCTTCACACAGCATGATTTGAACCTCAGACAGCATATGTGGGTTGAGTATCTTCAGTACTTTGACTTTGAGCATGCCTATACGCCTATAAAGGGAAATGTAGTGGCTAATGCGTTGAGCAGGAGGACTCAGATACAGGCAGTTTAGGAGGCTAGTAGTGAGTGGAATCTTGTGGCTCTGTTCTTCGAGATGCATTTGGAGGTTCAAGAAAGACAGGGGAAGACTTTTCTATCTTATGTAGGTATTACATCTACACTTCTTGACCGAGTACGGATGTGGCGGCTATCAGACTCAGAAGGCCTAGTACTGCGGGATAGTGTGTCAGGAGAGGACCCTCTTCCTGGATGGACAGTGGGCAAGGATGAGATTTTGCGTTGCCAGGGATGTGTATGGGTTCCAGAAGACATATGCGAGGAGATGATGCGGGACTTTCATTCCTCAGTTTGGTAAGTTCATCCTAGCGTCACCAAGATATATCTTGATCTACACCGCCAATATTGGTGTCCAGGTATGAAGAGAGATGTTGCTGGTTTTGTCATGAGGTGTTCCACTTGTCAGCAGGTGAAGGCTGAACATCAGCGACCAGCAGGTCTTTTACAACAGTTACCCATTCCCGAGTGGAAGTGGAATTACGTTGTGATGGACTTCATGTCCGGTTTTCTGAAATTTCCTCGAGGGAATGACGCATTATGGGTTGTCATTGACAAACTCACGAAGGTTGCTCACTTCTTGTCGATCAAGGAGACCTTCAGTGTTGATGAGATGGGACAGTTGTACATTCGAGAGATTATAAGTCTGCATGGAGTTCCACACTCCATTGTTTCAGACAGGGATGTTCGTTTTACTTCTCGGGTCTGGCAAGGGCTTCAAAAGGCTTTGGTTACATAGGTACTTTTGAGTACAGTATACCATCCTCAGACAGATGGCCAGTCCGAATGTACAATTCTAGTTCTTGAGAATATTCTCCAAGCATGAATCCTGGATTTTGGAGGTTCTTGGGAGAAACATATACCTCTTATGGAGCCTGCCTACAATAATAGTTTTCAAGAAACTATTCAGATGGCACCATATGAGGATTTTTACGATAGGCCATGTCGATCACCCTTATGTTGGATGGAGGCAGGAGAGGCAGCTTTGCTGGGACCTCATCTTGTTTAGGAGACCACAGAGCATATATAGTTGATTCGGAAGAGGATGGCTACTTCATAGTCTCTTTAGAAGTCTTATGATGATCAGTGGAGATGACCTCTAGAGTTTGAGGTCAGGGATCAGGTTTTTCTATGTTTCATGCTGAGGTTAGGACACAAGAGGATTAGGAGATAGGGTAAGATTTCGCCAAGGTACATCGGGCCGTTTGAGGTGTTGGAGAGAGTTGGGCCAGTTTCCTATCGGTTGTAGTTACCTCAGAGGTACTGGGCTATGTACGACGTCTTCCATGTCTCTCAACTTCGATATTACATTTCAGACCTGTCTCATGTCCTCCAACCTGATGAGGTTGAGCTTGAAGCGGATGCATCATTTGAGGAGCATCCTATCTGGATTGTTGATCGAAGTATGAAGGTTCTCCATGGTCGGTATGTTCCTCTGGTATGGGTGTTATGGCAGCATGGGCGAGTACAGGATGAGACTTGGTAGAGGGAGGCTGATGTACAATCGTAGTGGCTGGATCTCTTCAGGGTTTCTTCTTTCATGCCTCGCTAGGGAAATTCGGGGACGAATTTCTTTAATGGGGGAAGTTTTTAAGAACCCAGACCTTATTTTTAGGTATATTTTTTCTTTTTTTGAAGTTTTTGAGAAAAGAAGAGTTTCTAGAAATTTTTGAAGTACACGCCGTGTAAGGCGTAATATGTGCGGTTTCCACTTTTCCCTCGAAGTGGTTTTTTTATGATAATTAAAAAATGATTTGGTGGAGTACACGCCGTGTACTTTGTTGCCGCTCGAGGCCGTGTGTTGGCCCTATCATGGCTACACACACTGCCATGTAGGGGTGACATGGAGGCCGCCTAAAGTGGAGTATGGAAAAGCCTAGTACACGCCATGTACTCCCAAAGTACACACCGCGTACTTTCTTTTTTTTCATTAAATGGGCTAGGGTCGCGTCTTAACCCCATAAACATCTTCTTCTCGAGCTTCTTTGACCAAGGGCATTACATACGGCCGCGAATCTCTTCCAAGACTCTGAACCTCTATCCGTTCTTCGAATCGACTGTCGTCGATTGTGTTGGAACCATAGCGGTAAGCTCTTCCTTCTCCTAGAGCTTTGTTTTCTAATTCCTCTTCTTTTTCAAGTTATCGTGGGTTAAAAGTTTTGTACGTTTTCATAGATCTATGAAATTCTAAGGATATTCAAGCTTCGTGGTTTGAGTATATCAATCTCCTAATGTCGAGGTAGGTGGTTTGTGCCTTTTTGTATAAAGTCTTTGAGTATTTTTGAAAATTCTGCCAATACCCTTGAATGGGGTATTGTGTGTTTCCTATTTTTCACTTTTTGTTTGCCTTTTTTCTCATATACTTGAGTAGAAGTTATTGTTTGAAAATACGGTAATTTACTATTCTTTTGATGCTTTTCCCATGCATGTTTTCCTGTTTATGAGCGTTTGGTCTAGTTTTTCCTGTTAGGCTATTGCCAGTTCCATGCCTAGTTGTAGGATGGTATGACTGTTCTTCCATGCTGAGATGCTTTAGACGCTAGCCAAGTAGTTCTTGAGGATACTTTGGCCGTTACGCGATGTGATACTTGTTGATTTTACTCAGGGCTGTGAGAACCTAGTGTAGTAGACCACATGGAGAATGGACGTAAGTGCTTCTCCAGAGTGTCTTTAATTTACGATGTGAGACCACAGGGGGAATTGACGTTGAGTGATTCCTTAGAGAGTCTATAGTTCCCCGACACGGGCCATAGGGGGAATTATATGTTGAGTGCTTCCCCAGAGTTCCTTTAGTACGATACGAGACTATAGGGTGAATTGACGGTGAGTGCTTCCCCAGAGAGTCTATCTTTCTATAACTGAACCAGAGGGGTGAGACTATGTGTACCTCCCAGAGGGTTGCTAGTGCTTGTAGGTTGAACCATAGGGGTTAGGCTGTGAGAACTAGCCAGAGGGTTACCTGTTTGTTCTACTTGCTTGTGTGGATGCTTATCTGTTGTAAATTATATGCTAGGAACTGTGGATTGTTTACTATTTCTGTACTTTTACCTGCCATATATTTACTGACTGTTAGGCACAGATCTTCGGGTGGTTACCTATTGGGATTTTTATCTCACACCATGTTTGGGTCATACTTTTGGGCCCAAACAGATTATATTGTTGCGGGTATAGATAAGGGCAAGCGCCCTTCTACTTCAGGTTCTTGATTGCACTGGAGTTGGAGAGCATGGGACCAAGCCGAGGCTTGCGATGCTGAGGAGTTTCTCATCTGTTGTTTTTATTTTGTACTTTGGTTTAGTACTATTTTCAGCATTGTGACTTGTTTGGATATTTTCCTAGACATATATGTATCATTCATTATTTACATATACTTCTACTCGAGTTGTTATTTATCAGTCTTCCGCTGTTATTGTTGTTGGATATTTACCACTTCCACTATTGTAAGTGTTTTTATTTCCATTGTGTACTTTGCAAATGAGGGCATAGTTTCCCCACTATCACACCCAAGTCCCTCTCTGCTAGTCTGCAACCTCTGGTGTTTGGGGAAATGTGCTTGAGTCCATGTGACCAAACGGGTACGGGGCACCTCTGGGTGGATTCCGGAACCGGGACATTACATTGAGGAATATACAAAAAATAGGTTTAACATAAAGAATTATTTGGGAAGAGTGATATTACATTTTTGGAGGTGTAATATGAAGGGTATGAGATAACCTTTTAGGATAAAACTTTATTTAATGTTGAATTTATTGGGGTTATTTAGGATATAATGTTATTTATTTAAGGTATGATCTATGTTAAACCTTTGGTTTTATTTTTGAATTTTAAAGATTAAGGAATTATTTCTTATAATGAAGGTTTATTCATTTTGGGAATTATCTTACCTTATGATAACCATTTTAGTTTTGGTCAATGTATAAAATAGGTTGAATATATTTTTGTCCTTTTGTTGAATAATTTAACCTATTAGAAGTTCATTTTAGTGCTTTAGTCAGGAAAATTTCATCTTGAATACTCATGGTCTGGAGTAAATGATGATATTATGGTAGAAATTGATTAAAGGATAAAAGTTTCCTTTAATTCTCCAATTTTTTAAATTTTTATGATTTTTTATTATTATAGATTACCATTTTACTTTAATTCTCCCTTTTTTAAGAGGGAGTTTTATTAACCCTTTTTATGATGAGGGTTTTAAAAAAAGGTTAAACCTTTCAAAAATGAGATAAAATTAGGAGTGAAAATTTTATTTAAGTTCGGTATAATATAACACCCTGATATTTTAGAATATATTTTTCTTTAACTAAATTTAATTCTTTTATATCTTGTGTAGCATGCAACACCGAGTGCAAACAAACCACAATATACGATTAAAATATGATCATTACAACAAAGTATTGGAATTAGTATGTATGAATAGGATTGACCAAATTTTGAAATATATGTCAAGTTCAAATTCTATAAAAATTTATTTAATAATTATTAGTAAATAAACACTCTATTATTTGTAAAGTTATTTTATTCTTCAAAAAAATATGTTTTCATCAAAGATGCTTTTTATTGATTTTTGTGAGAAAATAATATAATTAATTTTTTAAAATTTTATAAAACTTATTTGATAAAATAAATATAAATTTTGAAATCATCAGATCAAAATTATCTTAGTGTGGTTTTTTGGGATTTTTATGAAAAGTTTTATTTTTAAATGAATAGTGAAAAGTACTAATTTTTATTGAAAATTGTCTTTTTGTTTAATGAATTTGAAAAGTTAAATTTTAGTTTAAAATGATTTTAAAAGTAAAATTAGTAAAATTATATTATTTTTAATCCTATTTAGTTAATTAAAATTATTTTTATGTTGAATTTTTATATAAAAAACTTTTTATACTTAAGAAAACCTTTTACTTGGAAAACCAATTTTTCATTGTGATTGTGGGTCTAATTTTCAATTAAATTATTCAACTTCTATGAATTGAATTTTATAAAATAGGTTCCATATTTTTAATCAGAATAATTAATATTATTTAATAATTTCAGCTTAATTTTTTATCATAATGAATAGTAAAAATAGAAAAAATGTGTTGTCGTAGTTAAGGTTAAACAAGTTTATCAGAGTTTAAACAAAAAAGATAAAGGTTAAATGATATAAAAACATATATAATTTATATTTTATTGTTATATTTATACCTTATATTATATAAAATTTTTAATGGTCAAATTTTTATCCATTTGGTGTGAATAATACATTAAAGTATTTAATTCTTATCAAAAATTCCAAGTGTGTCCTCTCCCCCACTTATAAAAGGAAACCCCATATCCTCTCTTCTCCACACCTCAAGATACTTTTATTTAAGACAATACCCACCAAAATATATTAATTAAATCCCTCCCAATTACCTAGAGTCCCTATTTTTGTCATAAAACTATACTATGAAGGATTTAGGTGTAAATCTAAAGTGGTTTTCCAAAGAAGATGTATCATTCTTAACTAAGAATTTTTATTTCTTCTTATACCTACTTCAAATATTATTAAAAAAACATGATATAATAACATAAATACATACCATATATTAATATGATTTTATGTTAATTTAATACCCTATATCCATCTCCTTTTCCATCAAATGGGAAACGAAAATATCATTCGTGTGTATGGCAGACTACCGCCTTGCAAACCAACGCAATTTATTTTCTATAATCACATATCATGAATGGTTGTAAAGATGTATTTAATATATATATATATATGATATTCATGAAATATTTTTCATTATTAAAAATAAATATACAACATATTTTCATACCTTTATATTCATTAAAAAATGATAACGTCGGTCATATATATGTGTGGACTATCATCTCCACGAAGTGATGTGATTTGTTTTTCAGAACTCAATCACATGGATGGTATATATATGGTTATTTAAAGAAATAATATGGTATTTATGATATAATTATAATTATTTAATGATAAAATAATACTTTATTTCTTTCCATCATGATCATTGAAGAATGGAAACATTACTCATGCGTACGTACGACCTACCATCTCCATGGTTGTAACATAGTTCATTTTTCATGACCATATTCAGAGTTAGTTTAAATATTATAATTGATGTATAAAGATGATAATTATTTATGAATTATTAGGTTGTATATTATGGAACAATGACCTCTTTTACCATATTCATCTTACCGAAGTCATTTGGGGAAAATGAATCGAATATCATTAAAAAGTCTAACGCGAACTTAATTGACTATGTAATTAAATATAACATGGTATTAAATAAAATAAAAGTAATAATAATCATGAAAAAATTATTAATAAAGTCAATAATTAATATAATTTTATTATTTATGAAGATAAAGAATGTATGTGATGAGTCGGGCCTGAGGTAAGGGATTCCATCTCAATTTCCTTTCATTGAGGAATATTTTAACGTTATGCATTGATTTATTTTATATGATGTATATACTAACAGTTTTATATGTTATATAATGAATCCTTCATACTTTATGGTATTTTAATTTTAAATTCAAATTATTTCATCCAATTGTATTTGACTTGAAATTTACCAAGTGGTAAGGGGTTTTATGACAAAATTTATTTTCATTGGTTTGTATTACTTATTCATTGTATTTGATAATATAAGATAATGCATGTAATGAATTTTGATTATTTTATGTTGTATTTACACTTTTTATGTGGATTTAAATTTGATACATGTAATCCATTCATTTATTAATTCTCACTTCAGCGACATGATCTTTGTAAGAGTTTTCATCTCAATTTTCACACCATTGAGACATATTTTGTAATATGAACATATTTTTTTTCTATTTTGTATATATACTACCCCTTTGATATGTAATATCATGAATCTATCTATATTCATGGTATTTAATGTTTCATTGGATTTTATTTCTTTTATTGGGGTTATGATTCAAAAGTTACAAAAGTGGTAAGGTTCATTTCACAATCTCATCATTATTTGGGATTGTTTATGTTTAAGTCTTAGTTAAGGGAATTATTAGATATTTATATCTTAAACCCAATCTATTTTCTTCTCCTTTATTTTTTTTAAATTATATGTTTTAAATTCATATCAATCTTTTAAGTAATCATGATATCAAAAGAATGTTTTTATGGATAATCGACTTATTTCTTTACTTAGTTGGGAATATTTTTCATCCATATCCATATTTTTATGAAAATGAGTTAAAGAATATTTTTAATTATATAAAATGATTTATTTAAAAAATTACCCATGTTTTAATTTTTACAAAATTGTTTAAAGTAAATCTTATTATAATTTTCCAAACAATTTACTTTTTCACTTTTTACCGATAACCTGAAATGAATCTTTGTTTTAACATACTCAACTTGAACAGAACTTCCCCACCATCATAAATACTCATTGATTTATAGCTTTATTTATAAGTTTCTATGTTAATTTTCAAAGAAACGTTTTTCTTTAATATTTGGTAACATTTAGTTTTCAAAAATTATTTTTAAAGTGAAAAGGGTATTCTCTTTTAGTATGTTTTAAATGACATTTTCATGGTATTTATATTGATAAATGATATTAACCCTTTAAATTAATTATACTCAGATGGGAATATGTTGTAATAATACCATCCTTGTTCTTTCTATGGATGGTTTATGATCAGTTTGACAAGATAAATATTAACTTTTTGTATGCTAGTTTTTCGATAGGAATGTTTATGTTTATTATGCTTTGAATTGTTATTCTCCCATTTCATATGATAAGTGCATTGAACTTAGTCAGTGATGGGAAGATCCTACTATAGCCCCTTGACGCATCATTAGGTCTCATGAGACAAACTAACACTACTACAAAACATGTCTTTAACAGTGTTATCATGTATGAGCACTAAAACAAGTGTTGATAAAGGTTAAATTTTATCAGTGCTTTTTTTAGCACTGATAAAAGGTACCCTTTATCAGTTCTTTTTTTAGCACTTATAAAGGGTAACCTTCACCAGTGATTTTTCTTTAGTGTTGATAAACAGCATCCTTTATCAATGCTTTATTTTTAGCACCGATAAAGGGTACCCTTTTTAGTGCTTTATTTTTATCACTGATAAAGTAAATGAAATAATCAAATAAATAAAAAATAAAAAATGAGTTTATTAAAAAATTATTAAAAAATTATAAATTAAAAAAATATTGATAAAAATGAATAAATTGATCATATTATATTTAAATTATAAATACTAATAAATATTATGCATTAAATATATAGATATATGTAAATTAAAAATTAAACAAATAAAAATTAAAAATAAGTAAATTGAGAAAAAGATAAACATTTTTTTAATTAAATTATTATTGATAATATTAATAAATATTACATATTAAATATATAATTATATATGAATGTATATAAATATGATTTATATAATACAAAATATTTATTATTTACAATAGTCATATATTTAGTGAAGAATGGTTTATAATTAAAAATTAATATGAATTAAAAATACCGACTAATTACATCCAGTAATGGACATAATTGAATGTTGTATGATTTTTCAATTTAACATATATCAAATGTTTGTTATATTAATTTCACATATACATAATTAATATACTTTTGTATACAATGTACACACACAAATGTTTAAGTATTAATGAAATCTTATATAGAAACACATACACCTAATATTTATGTAATTTATTTAAATTTAAGTATTCATTTTAGAATTTCATTATAACAAGATACATTTATTATATCATCTATTTAATCAGTAAATTTTATTTATTTATTTTTAATTTTATTATATTTAGGTATTAATTAATTTTTAATAAGTTTTATTTTTTATTTTTTGGGAATTTATTCAATTTTTATTATTTATTTATATTTATTTATTTACTATGTTTTAATATTTTCAATATATATTCATACTTATTTTAATATATATCCATATTTTTTAATAATTTATATTTAATTAATAAAACTTAAATTTTTTTAATATTGTTAATGTGTACTCATTTTTAATTATTCAATTTCACTCATTTTTAACATGCATGCACTTATGATTTAATATTCATTAATAATGTTAAAAATATATTTTTAAATAAATATTTATAAATAAATATATTTATAATTGTCTATTTACTATATTTATACATTTATATATTTACACATTTATATATTTATAATTATAAATAAATAAATATGTTTTAGAAGTATTTATATAATTATAAATAAATAATTATATATATTTAAATAGTTATAAAATTATAATAAATTTATTTAAATAATGAATATATTTACTATATTTATATGTATATATATTTATTATATATATATAATTATATAAATATATATAATAATGTAAATATATAAATATATAAATATATTTACTATATTTATATTTATATATATTTATTATATATATAATTATATATATATATAATGATATAATTATTTAAATATTTAAATATTATTTTTAAAAAGTATTAATATAATTATAAATAAATAATTATATATATAAATAATTATAAAATTATAATAAATATGTTTGAAAAATGAATGCATTTACTATATTTATATTTATATATATATATATATATATTAAATATATATATATATATATATATTAAATATATATATATATTTATAAAAAAATTATTTATAATTATAATTATAAATCCTTTATCATCACTTTTTTGGAAGTGTTGATAAAAGTGTCTCGATCTATTTAAAGAACTCTAACCAGTCGCAATATTCAAAGCATTTCACGGAAACCACCTCATGTTAGTGCTCCTTGTCATTGAATCCAAGATTGAATCAAGAATTGAACAGTTCCAAGGCTCGAACGATTCAAGCATCTAATAAATCCAAGTCTCGAATGAATTCTCGGTTTGGTGATATCTTTACTTTCTCTCAGATGATTCAAAGCTTCAATCCAAGGTATGTTATATTCTCCTTCTCACTCATTGATTTCTTGTTTGGTGATATATATTTTTGTTTTTTTATAATCATTCCTTCTTTACCATTGGCATATCCCTGTGGTCAATAGTGGAGACTCATTTGTTCAAGACCTCACTACCAGAGTAGCTCAACAACATGCTTCAAGATCTACTCAGAAGTAGAAATATATTCCTACTTCCATTTAGGAGGATTGTTGGTATGTTTTCATAAAGAATGAAAAATAGGATATAAACAGTGATCATTGTCCCATTTAAATGACCACTTTTGGGAAGGCCTATATTCCTTCGAACCTTACAATATCTCATCTAGATATTACAATTAAAACTTGTGATTAATTTGAGAGAGATCTAACATTTTAAGATCACTAGTTGCATCAAATATCCATAACCGCCTAATTGATCATATCCTAGAAGAAGCCTCACTAGGAATAGCCCAAAGTACAGGAGTATGCCCATATAAATATGGTAAATCCCATAAGTAATGGTCATTTTTTTCATAATATTGTATTCATAATATTATATTTTCATTATTGCTTTTATTTTATTTTCATTAATTTTCAAAATCCCCAATTTTTTCATTTTTTCAATATATATATAAAATACCATAAATATAATAAGTTTGTAGGAATAGTGATTGATTCATAATAAAATATTTAAGGTAATGACCATGGCCATCAACTGTATTTTACTAATGAGGACACTACTGGAAATTAAGCCTTTACCAACGATTTGGAAAACCGTTGGAAAGTAAGGCGTGGCAGTAGCCCATTACCAATGGTTTTTGTATAACCGTTGGTAAAGGCAGTGTAATTGGAGTATTTCCAACGGTTTTACAAACCGTTGGCAATACTGAGTGTAAATGTTTTTACCAATGGTTTGACAACTGTTGGTATATATTAAACACTATACCAATGGTTTAGAACTGTTGGTATAGTCTTTAAATTTCTATTTCGACAACTATTATACCAACGGTTTAAAACCATTGGTAATGTGTTTTTCAAGAACCTTTATACCAATGGTTTAAAACCGTTGGGAATGTGTTTTTCCAACTGTTATACCAACGGTTTAAAACCAATGGTAATGTGTTTTTCAAACTGTAGCACACCAGCCCTCCAGTAGCCCCTCCAGTACACCTGCATAAAAAATATCACAAAAACCACATAGAGACTTAAAACAGCATAAAAAACACCTAAAATAGCACAAAAAACACATTAAACCATCAAACTCTTCCAACCATGCCATGTACTACAATTTCCTATTTCAATCTTTATATGACAACAATCATCCAGTAGAGTTAATAATAGTTTCAATAACTCAAGCATTATTTACACCCATTTCTATCTTCAAATGAAAACCACTCTTCCAGTAGTAATTCACCTCACCCCTGCAAAACCCCCCCACATCCCCATCAAATTCTAATAGGCAGAATAGTGTGAGAAATACTTATTAGAGTTGAATAAGAGTTTGAAATTGGCTCAAATCCCAATTTTTTTTTCGGAACCTAGATTTGGGTATGTAATGATTTGTGATGATTTTTTGCATTGAACTTGTATTTTTTATAATATATGGTGGAAAGTCATTTTCTTAGGAGTCTTTTCACTTATGATCCCATGAGTGAAACTACCCAACTCATGAAAAAGAGTTTGCGACTATCGTTGATGAGTGTAAATTTCAGTTGTTGTATTCACTTAAAATGATGTCCTTTTGAAACAAAAGAGAGACACTTTGAGTGGATCCGGCCACACCACGCCTCGAATTGATATGGGGTTGACTCGTACATGTCAAAAATGACCCATGGATCATTTTCCTAAAGTATCAACACAATCTGAATGTGTTTATTCAGTTTTCCATATGTCGGTTGTTTTTACTTAAAAGCGTATCCATTTTAAACAAAAGAAAGACACTTTGAGTGGTACCGTCCACACTATGCCTCGGATTGAGGCGGGGTTGACTCTTAAATGTCACAAATGACCCATGAATATTTTTCCTAAACAATCAACACAATCTGAATGTGTTCATCCAGGTTCGACCACCCCACACACGCTTTTCAAGCGCATCGAACACCTAAAAAACACATATTCAGCCGTGTCGCGCAAAACACGTGTTCGAATGACATTATGTCTCCCTGTATACCTCACGTATAATAATTAGGGTGTTTTCGTGTGATTTCAAGTCATTCTGATGTCGTTCGGCATGCATTTGACCGTTAAACGCATGTTTTGGCCATTTAAGACACGCGGAGTGCGTTTTCAACCGGTGCGGTCACACAACACCTCCGATTGACGTGTCGTCTAGCCGACCATTTCAAAATTCACTCACCCTTTTTTATCGTCCGATTTCATGGCATTTCGAGGTAGTTCGTCCAGTTTTGACCACCCCACGCGCGATTTTCGAGCGCGCTGAAAACCTAAAAAAAACATATTGAGTCGTGCCACACAATCCGCGTGTCCGAATGATGTGATGTCTTCTCATACACCTCAAAAATAATAATTAGGGTGTTTTGTGTGATTTCAAGTCATTATCATGTCGTTAGTCATGCATTTGACCGTTAAATGCATGTTTTGGCCATTTACGACATGTGTAGTGCGTTTTAAGCCAGTGCGGTCACATGACACCTCCGATTGACGTGCCGTCTGGCTGACCATTTTACAATTCACCCACTTTTTGTTGTCGTCCGATTTCATGGCATTCCGAGGTCGTTTGGCCAGTTTCGACCACCCCACACGTGCTTTTCGAGCGCGCCGAACACCTAAAAACCACATATTCAGCTGTGCCGCGCAATCCGCGCATCCAAATGATGTGTCGTCTCCTCGTACACCTCACGAATAATAATTAGGGTGTTTTTGTGGGATTTAATGTCATTCCGATGTCGTTCAACATGCATTTGACTGTTAAACGCATGTTTTGTCCATTTACGACACGCAGAGTGCATTTTCGGCCACCGCGGTCACACGACCCCTCCGATTGACATGTCTTCTGGCCGATCATTTCACAACTCACCCAACATTTTTTGTTTTTCAATTTCATGACATTATGAGGCCGTTCGGCCAGTTTTGAACACCCCACCCGCGCTTTTCGAGCACGCCGAACACCTAAAAACTACATATTCAACTGTGTCGTGAAATCTGCGCATCTGAATGATGTGTCGTCTCCTCGTACACCTCACAAATAATAATTAGGGTGTTTTCATGTGATTTAAAGTCATTATGATGTTGTTCGGCATGCATTTGACCATTAAATGCATGTTTTGGCCATTTACGACAGGCATAGTGCGTTTTCGGCCAGCACGATCACACGACACCTCCGATTGATGTACCGTCTAGCTGACCATTTCACAATTCACCCACTCTTTGTTTTCGTCTGATTCCATGGAATTCCGAGGTTGTTCGGCTGGTTTCGACCACCCCACGCGCGCTTTTCGAGCATTCCGAACACCTAAAAACCACATGTTCAGCCATGCTGCACAATCCGTGCGTCCGAATAACGTTATGTCTCCTCGTACACCTCAAAAATAATAATTAGGGTGTTTTTGGGTGATTTCAAGTCATTCTGATGTCGTTCGACATGCATTTGACCGTTAAACGCATGTTTTGGCCATTTAGGACACGTGGAGTGCGTTTTCGGCCACCGCGGTCACACGACACCTCCGATTGATGTGTCATCTGGCCAACCATTTCACAATTCACCCACCCTTTGTTTTCGTCTGATTTAATGGCATTACGAGGTCATTCGGCCGGTTTCGACCACCCTATGCGTGCTTTTCGAGCACGCCGAACAGCTAAAAAACACATATTCAGTTGTGTCGCGCAATCCGTGCATCTGAATGACGTATCGTCTCCTCGTACACCTCAAAAATAATAATTAGGGTGTTTTCATGTGATTTCAAGTCATTTCGATGTCGTTCGGCTTGCATTTGACCGTTAAATGCATGTTTTGGCCATTTACGACACGCGGAGTGCATTTTCAGCCAGCGCGGTCACACCACACCTCCGATTGACATTCCATCTGGCCGACCATTTCACAATTCAACCACCCTTTGTTTTCGTCCGATTTAATGGCATTCTGAGGTCGTTCGGCCAGTTTCGACCACCCCACGCGCACTTTTCGAGCGTGCCAAACACCTAAAAAACACATATTCTGCTGTGCCGCGCAATCCACGCATCCAAATGATGTGTCGTCTCCTTGTACACCGCATGAATAATAATTAGGGTGTTTTCGTATGATTTCAAGTCATTGAGATGTCGTTCGGCATGCATTTGACCGTTAAACGCATGTTTTGGCCATTTACGACACGCGTAGTGCGTTTTCGGCCAGCGCAGTCACACGACACCTACGATTGACGTACCGTCTGGACGACCATTTCAAAATTCACCCAACCTTTGTTTTGTCAGATTTCATGGAAATCTGAGGTTGTTCGGCCAGTTTCGACCACCCCACGCGTGCTTTTCGAGCATGTCGAACACCTAAAAACCACAAATTCAGCTGTGTCGCGGAATTCGCACGTCTGAACGACGTGTCGTCTCCTCATACACCTCAAGAATAATAATTTGTGTGTTTTTGTGGGATTTCAAGTCATTCCAATGTCATTTGGCATGCATTTGACCGTTAAACACATGTTTTGGTCATTAACGACATGCGGAGTGCGTTTTCGGCCACCAAGATCACACGACACCTCCGATGGATGTGCCGTCTGGCCAACCATTTCACAATTCACCCACCCTTTTTTTCGTCCAATTTCATGGCATTCTGAAATTGTTCGGCCAGTTTTGACCACCCCATGTGCGCTTTTCGAGCGCGTCGAACACCTAAAAACCACATATTCAGCCGTGCTGCACAATCCGTGCATCTGAATGATGTAACGTCTCCATGTACACCTCATAAATAATAATTAGGGTGTTTTAGTGTGATTTGATTTCATTCTGATGTCGTTCGGCATGCATTTGATCGTTAAACGCATGTTTTCGCCATTTACGACACGCAGAGTGCGTTTTCGGCCAGCGCGGTCACACGACAGCTCCGATTGACGTGCCGTCTAGCCGACCATTTCACAATTCACCAAAAATTTGTTTTCATCCGATTTCATGGCATTACGAAGTCGTTCGATCAGTTTCGACCACCCCACGCGCGCTTTTCGAGCGCGCTGAACACCTAAAAACTACATATTCAGCCGTGTCGTGCAATCTGTGCGTCCGAATGATGTGTCGTCTCCTTGTACTCCTCAAGAATAATAATTAGGGTGTTTTCGTGTGATTTCAAGTCATTCTGATATTGTTCGGCATGCATTTGACCGTTAAACGCATGTTTTGGCCATTTACGACACACGGAGTGCGTTTTCAGCCAGCGCGGTCACACAAAACCTCTGATTGATATGCCGTCTGGCCGAACATTTCACAATTCACCCACCCTTTGTTGTTGTCTGATTTCATGGCATTCCGAAGTCGTTCGGCCAGTTTTGACCACCCCACGCGTGCTTTTTGAGCACGCCGAACACCTAAAAACCACATATTCAGTCGTGTCGTGCAATCCGCGCATCCGAATGACATGTCATCTATTCTTACACCTCATGAATAATAATTAGGGTGTTTTCATGTGATTTCAAGTCATTCCGATGTCGTTCGGCATGCATTTGACTGTTAAACGCATGTTTTGGCCATTTACGACACGCGGAGTGCGTTTTCGGCCAGTACGGTCACACGACACCTCTGATTGATGTGCCGTTTGGCCGACCATTTCACAATTCACCCACCCTTTTATGTTGTCCAATTTCATGGAATTATGAGGTCTTTCGGCTGGTTTCGACCACCCCACGCGCGCTTTTCAAGCGTGTCGAACACCTAAAAACCACATATTCAGCCGTGTCGCGCAATCTGCACTTCCGAATGACGTTTCGTCTCCTCATACACATCAAGAATAATAATTAGGGTGTTTTCTTGTGATTTCAAGTCATTCTGATGTCGTTCAGCATTCATTTGACAGTTAAACGCATGTTTTGGCCCTTTACGACACGCGGAGTGCGTTTTCAACCAGTGCGGTCACACAACACCTCCGATTGACTTGCCTTCAGGCCGACCATTTCACAATTCACTCACCCTTTATTGTCATCCGATTTAATGGCATTCCGAGGTCATTTGGATGGTTTCGACCACCCCACGCACGCTTTTCGAGCGCGCTGAAAACCTAAAAAACACATATTGAGTCGTTCCATGCAATCCGCGCGCCCGAATGATGTGATGTATTCTCGTACAACTCAAAAATAATAATTAGGTTGTTTTCTTGTGATTTCAAGTTATTATGATGTCGTTCGGCATGCATTTAATCGTTAAACGCATGTTTTGTCCATTTACGACAGGCGTAGTGCGTTTTTGGTCAGCGCGGTCACACGATACCTCCTATTGACGTGCCGTCTGGCCAACCATTTCAAAATTCAACCACCCTTTGTTGTCATCTGATTTCATGGCATTCCGAGGTCGTTCGGCCGGTTTCGACCACCCCACGCACGTTTTTCGAGCGCGCCGAACACCTAAAAACCACATATTCAGCCATGCCCTTCAATCCGCGAGTTCGAATGATGTTCCGTCTCCTCTTACACCTCACGAATAATAATTAGGGTGTTTTCGTGTGATTTCAAGTCATTCCGATGTCGTTCGGCATGCATTTGACCGTTAAACGAATGTTTTGGCCATTTACAACACGCGGAGTGCGTTTTCAACCACCGCGGTCACTAGACCCCTCCGATTGACGTGTCCTCTAGCTGACCATTTAAAAATTAACCCACCCTTTGTTGTCATCTGATTTCATGACATTCTGAGGTCGTTCGGTCGGTTTCGACCACACCACGCGCGCTTTTCGAGCACACCGAACACCTAAAAACCACATATTCAGCCATGTCGCCCAATCCGCGCGTCTGAATGACATTCTGTCTCCTCGTACACCTCAAGAATAATAATTAGGGTGTTTTTGTTTGATTTAAAGTCATTCCGATATCGTTCGGCATGCATTTGACCATTAAACGCATGTTTTGGCCATTTACGACACATGTAGTGTGTTTTCAGCCAGCGCGGTCACACGACACCTCCGATTGATGTTCCTTCTAGTAGAACATTTCACAATTCACCCACCCTTTGTTGTCGTCCGATTTCATGGTATTCTGAGGTCATTCGGCCAGTTTCGACCACCCCACGCACGCATTTCGAACGCGCCGAACACCTAAAAACCACATATTCAACCGTGCCGTGCAATCCGCACATCTGAATGACGTGTCGCCTCCTCTTACACCTCACGAATAATAATTAGTGTGTTTTCATGTGATTTCAAGTCATTCTGATGTCGTTCGGCATGCATTTGATCGTTAAACGCATGTTTTGGCCATTTACGACACGCAGAGTGCGTTTTTGGCCACCGCGGTCACACGACACCTCTAATTGATGTTACGTCTGGACAACCATTGAAAAATTCACCCACCCTTTGTTGTCGTTTGATTTCATGGCATTCTGATGTCGTTCGGCTGGTTTCGACCACCCCATTCGTGCTTTTCGAGCGCGCTGAACACCTAAAAACCACATATTCAGTCGTGCCGTGAAATCCGCACGTTTGAATGATGTACCATCTCCTTGTACACCTCGAGAATAATAATTAGGGTGATTTAATGTGATTTCAAGTCATTCTGATGTCGTTCGACATTTATTTGACTATTAAACGCATGTTTTGTCTATTTACGACATGCGGAGTGCGTTTTCGGCCACCGCGGTCACACGACACCTCCGATTGACATTTCGTCTGGCCAACCATTTCACAATTCACCCACCCTTTATTTTCATTCGATTTCATTGCATTTCGAGGTCGTTCAGCCAGTTTCGATCACCCCACGAGTGCTTTTCGAGCACGCCGAACACCTAAAAACCACATATTCAGTTTTTCCACACAATCCGCGCATCCTAATGACGTTTCGTCTCCTCATACACCTCATGAATAATAATTAGGTTGTTTTGTTGTGATTTCAAGTCATTCCGATGTCGTTCGACATGCATTTGACCGTTAAATGTATGTTTTCGCCATTTACGACACACGGAGTGCATTTTCGGCCAACGTGGTCACACGACACCTCCGACTGACGTGTCTTCCGGCCGACCATTTAACAATTCACTCACCCTTTTTTTTTGTCTGATTTCATGGCATTCCGAGGTCGTTTGGCCGATTTTGACCACCCCACGCGCGCTTTTCGAGCGCGCTGAACACCTAAAACCCACATATTCAGTCGTGCCGCGCAATCCACGCGTCTGAATGACGTGTCGTCTCCTAGTACACCTCAATAATAATAATTAGGGTGTTTTCATGTGATTTCAAGTCATTATGATGTCGTTTGGCATGCATTTGACCGTTAAATTCATGTTTTGGCCATTTACGACACACAGAGTGCATTTTCGGCCAGCGCGGTCACACGACACCTCCGATCGACGTGCCGTCTGGCCGAACATTTCACAATTCATCCACCCTTTGTTTTTGTCCGATTTCATGGCATTCTGAGGTCGTTTGGCCGGTTTCGACCACCCCAGACGCGCTTTTCGAGCACGCCGAACACCTAAAAGACACATATTCATCTGTGCCGCGCAATCCGTGCGTCCGAATGATGTTCTGTCTCCTCATACACCTCAAGAATAATAATTAGGGTGTTTTCGTATGATTTCAAGTCATTTTGATGTCGTTCGACATGCATTTGACCGTTAAACACATTTTTGGCCATTTACGACACGCGGAGTGTGTTTTCGGCCACCGCGGTCACACGACACCTCCGATTGATGTGCCATCTGGCCGACCATTTCAAAATTCACCAATGGATCGTTCTGTTGAAGTATCAACACAATATGAATGTGTTTGGTCAGTTTTCTATATGCCAAATATTGTTTTCACTTAAAATGTTGTCCATTTCAAATAAAAGTGAGACACTTTGAGTGGTGTCGGCCACACCGTGCCTCGGATTGAGGCGGGGTTGCCTGGTACACGTCACAAATGACCCATGGATCATTTTCCTAAAGTATCAATACAATTTGAATGTGTTTGGTTAGTTTTCCGTATGCCAGTTGTTTTTACTAAAAAGAGTATCCATTCTAAACAAAAGAAAGACACTTTGAGTGGTACCGGCCACACCGTGCCTCGGATTGAGGCGGGGGGGGGGGCTGTCCGAGATGGAGGGTGGGTAATGTATCTAAAACTCTATCTAGATATCATACATAAAATTCCAACAGTACTATGAACCGCCACAAGGTTTCATCCTGGAGCAGAGCCAAATCACGGCATTACTGTGGCGTGAACACGGCGTGACCACGACGTGACCGTGTTGTGACCGTGGCGTGACCGCGGCGTGACCACGGTGTGTTGGCCTGGTCCAGCAACATTCACGGGGCAGTACCTTCCGGCCATGATTCCGAATAAATCCTATGTAGTTGTCCTTCACGTTATAGAAACTGATCTTATGTTATAAAAAACAAACTCTTGATTCCGGATTGTGGTATGATAAAGATATATATATTTTATATTTTTTGTTTTTAAAAGTGGTACTAGGTAGTTGAAACTACTAATTGAGAGTCAAATTATCACACCCTAAACTATCACAGTGAGTTTTCGCAGACATCGCACTTCCGTTGGAGGGGTTTTATTATAAAAACATGACTGTATTTATCAAATGAAACAAATATATTAAAGAAAACTTATTCAAGATATTAAATTCAATATAATTAAGAAGAATTAAGAAAGAAGATAAATTCAATTTAAAGCATTCTTAAATTAAAGAGGCTTCCATATTTGGTCGAAAATAAAGAGTTATACTGAATTCAAAAATATTCATACCAAAGTGAAAAACCGGGTTCAAAAATAAAGAGTTATACATAATTCAAAAATGTAATGGATCAATCTGCCCCTGATCACCATCACCATCACCACTGTCATCATTGTCCTCATCCTCACCGCCATCTCTGTCCTCTTATCCTTCCTCATCATTGTCCCCATGCTCATCGTCGACCTCATCCTCACCCTCATCCCCATCCTCACCCTCGGCCCCATCCTCACCCTCGACCCCATCCTCACCCTCGTCCTCATTCTCATCCTCGCCCTCGTCCTCTTCAGCATCCTCGTCATCACCAAGAACGTCATCATATCGACCGCCACTAGAACTTCCGCCTGGTGCATTGGATAATGCACCCATCAACGACATAAATATATGACAAGTTGCGCTGGCCTCTGGTGGAAGTGATGAAGATCAATATTTCATCAGTTTTGTAAATTCTTTTTCCCTCCTTTGAACTTGTACTTCCAACTCTATGACCCTTTTATCAGACTGTCTTGCATGCTCCTTTACCTATTCCAACTCATTGGTACTATAATGGATACCTGGAGAGGACCAACACCTCGTCGGGACTATATTCTTACCAGGTTGGCAGCGTACTCGACGAGAGTGCTCCTCTCCCAAAACCTGATATAAATGATCGTGTGGAACTAAATTGTCAAGATCCTGGGCATCAAGGGCCTCTAAATCAGACTGTTAAAAATATTAATATATTATTAAATTTCAAAATTGATATTAAACTTTGAAATAAACAAATTAAAACTTACAATCTTTTCTTTTGTCGGTGCATTAATCATAGTTCCATCTTTTTTCTTTCTACTCGAGCAAAAAAAAATTGCTCGAGGGATACATCCTTCAATATTCAATTTGTGATTATGTAATGACATTGAAACAATATAAAGTGCAAGTATAATCATATATTCAATATTCAATAAATCACATAATTTAAATAGGAAACAATAAAAAGGGAAAGTCCTAAGGAAAAATTATAAACAACTATATCGTACAAGATGCCTCTCATGATTTGACATAGTCGTGCGCCCCAAAGTGTGGAGGTATTGTTTTGAATCAATGTTTTTTTTTTGTTTTTTTAGAATATTCCTAAATAATGTTTAATAATAAATTAGATAATATTAATGAAAAATATGAAAGTTGTCATTTAAATACCTCAAATGGGATTTATACCTTAAATTTGGAAGTCTCCCAATGGGTAATCATTTGGTGATATTTCTCTATTGGGCAGTCATCCGTGATAGGTAATGTCTCCAACTCCGTTACCACTCTATCACACTAGCCAACATACAACTCATGCTTATAAACTCTCCAAAGCTCTCCTAGATCCTTTAAATGCGCTGGTCGTGCACCTTTGCCATCAGGGAAGTTATACCGAAGCTGACACCCAATATATTAATTCATATACATAAAAAAATACTACATTAAATCCAATAGATTTTTTACCCATATTTGTGGCCATGCATTATCCTTGACTTCGTGTGGAAAATGTCTCCAAGAGAGAGGGCTGACCGGAATGATGTCGGACTATTTGGCTAGCATCGCCAAAAAACTCTGACATTCTTGCCCAGATTTATCAATCATCTGCCCATCTTCATTGTATTCAACCATCAACTGTGTCTGGCGGTTCCATACTGCACGCAAGAGAGTATGCCCCCTCCCCCACCTCCTATCAGTAGATGAATCTGTTATTAAAGGAAAAAAATCAGTATAAGTTAAAATAAAAATAAATTTTGGTATAAAAATTTGTTAGAATTATATAAATATACCTGTGGTAGTCAGATCAATGGGCGTCACTGGATGTGCAGAAGCCAAAGGAATATCCTGTACAGGTGGAGTGTCCCTCAGTGTATGCTCCTCAGCCACATACGGTGTCGGAGCAGGAGTCGAAGAAGGTGGAATATAATAGCCTGGAGATAATGAACCGGAAGCAAAAGATGATGGCACAGACGTCTGGCCAACTGGTAGTGTAAACATCAGAGGCCTAAATATCCCATGTGTCCCTAAAGACACACCAGGATCAAAATGGGGCGTAGAAGATACGTCTCTATTAGGGGCATTATCCATTCTGGTACGACCAGTGGATTGTCTAACTCTCTCACCAGGAGCCCTCGTACCACCTACCTCGGTATCGGGACCACCAGATGGTCATCTAACTCTGACACCTCCCCCCTCCTACCACCAGCCTCTGTACTGGGAGCAATATCAGGCTCCCCGTCGGATACCTCTCATCTAGGGGGTGGTTCCTGAAAAAAAATTTAACACTAAAGTAAACACATGATATTATAAGTTATACTGAAATATATATATTTGAAATAAAATACTCACAATAGGGATGAGTGGAGAAATGCTCATCTGTGTCATGCGACGATTATTTTCTATCATCTTTTTCCGCCGCCTCTCTTCAATGGGTGTCATTTCCTGCAATGAAAACAAATATGGAATTAATTATTCTAGGAATACATTACATTATTTAAGCAAGGGAAAACATTCAAGTGACTATTAGATTTCTAAGACATCCTTGGAAGACATTAATGAAGGAAGAAGTGAACTCATTAAAAAATCTAATGAGATGTACACAATCTAAAAATGGTATTAAGATATGGTATATTAGTGGTAATGCTCAAACATGGATCCAAACTTATAAAGGATTCACTAAGTATAAATATGTTTAATGATATTTTAGAATACAATAAAAATGGGATCTGTATTTGTACAGTTCCAAATAAACCACTTAGAAAAAAATTTACCTATTTTATAAAAATATATTTAAAAACCACTCATTTATATCATTAAAATATAAATTGGTTTCATTATTAAAAAAAATCGAACGTTGGCATCATAAAAACATAACCAACACCTACAAAAAAATTAGGCACACTTTATGAATACAATGATCTCTAAGAAGAACTTAAGAACAACTCACCCGAAATTCATGACCAAAGGAACCCAATACATAATCACTATAAATCCATAATAAAATAAAATCCATTAAAAACCAACACTACAAATGAGTGGTTTAAAGAGTCTTACCTGGATGGGGGAGTTGCAGTCGATCAGATGGAAGAACTCAGGTTAGGGTTCACTACTGCCTTCTGGAAATTGGGGGAAACGATTTCTCTGCTATTCTACGGGGGTTTCTGGAAATCGGGCAGTGCTTCTCGAGTTGGGAATTGTTTCTCTAGTTGCGGCTTCTCAAGGTATTCTAGGAGTCGGGCAGTGCTTCTGGAACGGCTCCTGGAATCGGGGTCTTCTTTTGTTGGGGTCTACCTCTGGAATCAGGGTGGGGGTCTCCTTCTTTGTCGAATTTGGGGGAAAATTTTCCCAATTGTTGTTTAAAACTGTTGGGAAAACTCCATCTTTCCCAACGGTTTCATAAAACTGTTGGGAAAATTCAATTTTTATCCATCTTTACCAACAGTTTCAGAAAACCGTTAGGAAAACTAAATTTCTACACATCTTTACCAACGATTTATTAAAACCGTTGGAAAAGAACACCTATACCAACGGTTCCTTTGAACCGTTGGAATAAAAGTGTTGGGAAAAGCCAGGATTCTAGTAGTGGGAATATAAATATTATTTTTTACCACTGTATAACTGGTGTGTTATATAATCAACCCCATAATCTAATATAGACTTCTTTACTACATAATGAAACTCATTCTTAATCCTTCTTCTTAAAATTTTAGTCCCCTTTAGATTGTTATATATATATATATGTGACTAAAACATAATACATATTAAAAAGTATAATTATAAATGGGTGAAATTAAATACTTATCAAAATGTATTGATCTATACTTTAAGGGTATATATATATCATAGTAAATAAACTCTAAGGGTAGTTTCATTTAAATCTCTAATTTATTATTTTAATTATTAACAATCTCCCCATTCTAATTAGTAAAAAATATCTATCAATTTTATCTTTTAATCATAAAAACATCTCAAAACACCCTTATTAAATCGGTATTTAAATGTATCATTATCCAATATGCTCAATTTTTCACTACCAAAAATCAATTTACTCTTTCAAACATGATTACTATAAATTTTTACAGACCCCAAATTAGAATATGGTTTGTCTAGTTTTATATACCTTTGTAAAAATATCTCCATCTTTGAAATGATAACCCACTCATTAATACTTATTAAAAACCACTTCATTTCCTTCATAATACATCCAATAAACACTATTTATGTTTTACTTTAATCCATCTAAAAATAGATCATTATTTAACATTCCCTTTTATTTCCAATATATTTTAAATATAAACAATTTATCTTAATAGATCCACCCTTTCCAAAATAATAAGTACCCATTGAACTCATAAAAAAATATTTAATTACATCAATTTACCTATAATTTGATATGATCAACCAATATCTAATTTGATATGTTTCTTTCATAAATCCTTTAGTGTGACATTAATAATAAATTCCTCTTATATTTCATTCTATTTCATATAATACATTTCTAATTATTTCTTCACACTCGTATATTTTTTTAGAAAATTTTGACAATCCTTAATACAACTATTTAATTTTTCAAATATTCAATAATGTTCATTCAATGGTTTAAATTCATCATCCAATTTTACTTATGAATATTTTCCTCACTTTGAAACTATTTTTGTAAGAGTGGGGTGTCTCCCCTTTAACTTGAAACCTCTATATCTTCTGAATTACTATTATTTATCTCATTATGGCTAAAATTTTATACCATATGCTCAAAATCACCATAGAACCCATAATTTCTAGGAAAATAAAATTTTATTATAAATCATACTCTATCTACATGAAAATAATTCTTATTTTCAACCTGTCTATACATAATTCTTGAATCAATTTATCTACTAAGAATTTTGATAATTTTAAAATCATTATCATTATTAGGTGTATTCTTTTCCTAAAAATATTTTTTTTATTCCTTATCAATTTTTAATTGAAATTATAATTTTGAGATGTATTCAAATATTTGATATACGATTAATATTAAATGTAATAATTCCTTAGGTTGTTACATCACTTGTTCCAAAAAATATAATGGGGGATATCAAATTATTTATATGTTGGAATAATTATTAGAAATTATTTTTAGGTATTCATCATTTTAGATCTACATGTATTGATTACACCCCTAAGAATCTATGATTACCATCCATGTATATGAAATAAATCTTTATTTATTAATTTTTTTATCAATACATTTTTATGTCTTCTATTTGATGTAATTAGAGTTTATTATTCTTGTTTATCATATTTGGTTTTTTTATTACTCCTTAATTTCCTATATTATATTTTAATTTGTTTAGGGAATCTAAGAATGACTTTATGGATCACTTTAATAAAGGTAGGCCTAGTATTAGTTAGAGGATTGAAATTATTAAAAGTGGGATTTCTACTATAAATATATAATCCATAGAGGCCCAAAGGATTCTTATATCATAACATGTCCCCTTAGAGACCTCTTGAATCACATACAAGAACATGTATGCTCCCCAAATCTCACCTTTAATAGTACATGAGTTAATAACTAGTGCCAATTGTGTGATTCTCAAAAATGTGAAGCATTATCTCTTTTAGAGAACATAATGGAGTAAAACTATCTTCCTCATCATCTTCATCTCCCGAATAGTTATTATTGTATATTTTTTGTTGATATTCATCCCCCATATCTTTTATGTTTCTTATATTACTCTACCCAGTAGTCATCCCATGGATGACTACTACATAGAGTTTTTCAAGAAACACAGTTTCATGTCCAAAATAGATAGTGGATGAGTGTCAAATGAATAAATACAATGATAAATGTTCAGGAGATGAGCATATGAGGATGAAAATTTTCTATAAATTTCACTTTTGAATGAATTAAGAGGATAGAACCTACCATAGTGAAGTAATTATTTTCTTAAATTCAATTACCAATTTTCTTCAAATCATTCTGAAATTATTTGAAATAATAAAATATTGGGATTCCCTTATTAGAATTATTTATAACTTTCACATTTTATAATGAATATATTATGTTTATTTATTTATTTTTTATACAAAATGAAAATTTTATGAACCGAGTAGGATGAATATGAAGAATTCACACACTTAGTTCGGTTGAAACATTCATAAAATACTGTGTTTTTAGAAAATTGTAAATTTTTACATTGACAACATAGATACTGATCCTGGATGAAAAAAATTGATGGGAATATCCAATATGTTACAAAACCATATCCACTAACGGGTGATAAACTGTTTGATAAAATAAAAGATATTGAATCATTTTTTAGTAAACCATTTTCAAAAAACCTTATAAAATCAGGTTTTAAAATAGATCAATTTTTTTTGAATTACCATATTGGAATTGTTTGTATGTCATACATTTTCTTGATTTCATGCATGTAGAAAAAAAATTATTTGATAGTGTTATTGGAAAGTTGATAAATTTTCCTGAAAAAATAAAATATGGCATGAAGTCTATGTTGGACATGATTGACATAAGGATAACGGAATAGTTTTCACTAGTGAAGGGTAAAGGGTGGACTTTTATTCTTCTATAGCTTATACTCTATCTAGATAGAAAAAATTGAAATTGTTCCTATTAATTAATAATGTAAAAGTTCCATAGGGGTATTCATCAAATATCAAGAATATCATTTCAATGACTAATTTGAATTTATAGTGACTATAATCACATTAATTCCATGTTTTGATGTAAGATTTGATATATGTTACTTTCTATTGAATTCTTCCAAAAAATTCACAACATACATTTAATCGGACTCTGCTTATTTTTCAAAGCTATATTTAGTAAAGGTATAGACCCAAATAAGTTTCCAATCATGAATAAGGAGGTTTCAGTCATATTATACGATTTATAGATGTTCTTATCTACCATAATTATTTTATATAATAGACCATCTAATGGTTCACTTGGTTATAGAGGTTAAATTATGTGGTCCTATCCATTACAGATGGATGTACCCCATTGAACGGTATATGATTTTTTAAAAGGGTATGTTAATAACCAAAGTTGACCAGAAGGTTGTATTTCATAATGATATATTATTGAAGAAGTTTTTGGATTTTGTACTTATTACCTATCAGATACTGACAAAACCAGTCTCCCAAAGTCTCATCAAATCAGACACTTTATGGGTGAACAAATTTCTAGAGTAGATGTTGTTAGGATTACTTTAACACAGTAGGAGAAAGTGCACCTTTACATTTTATATAATAGTGAATATTTTTATCCATACATTGAATCCCACAAAGAAATTCTTAGATATTTGAATCCATAAAGGGATGAAGGATGGATATCAAATACACATAATAAACAATTTATAGGATGGTTCTTATATTAAATTTATGAGAATTTATCTGAAAATCCAAAATCAATTGTCAAAAAACTTCAATAGATAGATAGGGGACCAAATGAAAATATTATATCTTATACTAGTTCTGTAATCAATGGTTCTACATTTTATAAAAAAGAACAAAATTATTGAAGTACGATGCAAAATAGTGGTGTTATTCTTGTAGTGGAAGTGATGTACATATCTGGAATTATCGAACTGATACACAAGTTAGATTGTACAAAATTTCAAGTTATTATTTTATATTGTGAATGGGTTGACAATAGGATTTCAGTGAAAGTTGATGAAATGGGATTCATGAAGGTGAATTTCAGTGTGGAAGGGAAAAAATATGATCCATTCATAATATAATCACAAGAGGTACAAGTGTTTTATCTTTCATACCCATTAAACAAGAATTGTTCTATTATTCTACTAGAAACTAAAAAAAATGTTGGGTTAGATGAAAATTCAATTTATAATGACCCTTTCATTGGGAGATCAAAATCAGTTCATGTTAGTCATAATGTAGACAATGCCTTGTACATTAGAGGGGACACAAAAAGGGGATCTGGATTCTTGATAGAGGATATAAATCCATAAAACTTTTAAAAAAATATAGATATTTCATTGAGAACATAATTTTTTTAATATACTGTATTTTTCCTCATAATATTATTTGTTTTATACTACACTAACATAATATAAATTAAATTTTTTACAACTCTTGTAGACAATGTATTTTGTAAATAATTATGTTAGAAACCTTATGGAAAAACAAACTATAATGAAGAAAACCCTTTAGGAAGATTTAAAGGTAATGTTATGATATGATTTATATACTTTACCAAAAAATTAAATAATGAAACATTAATTTAATTTTCATTATTCCTTGTAGAGTTTGTTTATTTTAGAAAAATTTTGTCCATCTTATATTCCATTTGAACCAAAACTTCCACAGACTTCTTCTCCCAAAAAATTTGAATTCTTAATACTTATTTAATTAAAATTTTCATCCTTTTATCTACTATTTATAAGTCAATTTATTTATCATTTTTATCTAATACCTACTTAGTTTTTTTCGTATATCTTTTTAGAAGTCATTTTTTTCATAGTTCATTTATTTTAGAATATTTTTTGTGCATATTTCATGGATTTCTACCCCAAAACATTCACAGTCTTTTTCTCCATCAAAAAGTGAATTACTATTACTTATTTAATTAATTTTTTCATCATTTAATCTACTGTTTTTAAATTAATTTCCTTATCATTTTTATCTAATACTTATTTATTTTTTAACAGATCTTTTAAGAAGTCTTGTTTCCATAGTTCATTTACTTCAAAATATTTATTTCTATATTTCATGAATTTTTTCACCAAAACTTACACAAACATATTATCCCTTAAAACATTTTCACCACTATAGTGTTTTAATTTTTCACTTTCCATTAAGTTCCCTCCACTAAATTTGTAGGAAGAGCAATGAAACTGCCTCTTCTTAATCCCATAGGTAATATTGATGTTTTCATAGTAAAATCATTATCCATATAATTAATATATTATTTCATATTTATTTTTTATTTATTTATTTTTAGTATTACTTGCATAATAATTGTTTTCTTATATAAGTAGATTCTTTTTTTGAGTTGGGGTGGTTTGCTTGAAGCTGCTCATAATCATGAGAGATTGGACTTCTAGACTGAAACTGAGATAATGGAAACAAGGAAATAGGTCAAGAATGTATACAAACATCATGAAAAGATAAATTCCTACTACTTATTTAATCAAAATTTTCATCATTTTATCTTCTATTTTTAAGTTAATTTACTTATAATTTTTATCTAGTACTTTATTTAGTTTTTTTTCATAGATCTTTTGGGAAGTAAAATTTTGATTTCAAATATCAGAAATAATCCAAAAAAAAGATAACACATTTCTTTTTTCCAATGTTACCATTATTTCCAGTCTTTATTTTTTGTAATATAACACTTCATATTGAGTTGATGCTATTATTTGAAAAAAAATTGACTAATAACATTAAATCAATATTTAGTTTTGGTAGTTTTATAAATAAAGACAATTAAAAGAATGTTAACATTGGTAGTTGAGATTTTTTTGAGACATTGGGACATGTAGGAATCATTTATACCTCAATCCAATACATGGTGTGATTGGTAAGACTTCAAGTGATTCCTTTTATTTAAAATTGACATTAATTTTAGTAAAAAAGACAAATGATATACTCAAAATAGAGAAAAAACGTTCTTACTATTTTATAATTTATTAAAATGATCCATAAATCATTTGTAACATGTAGAAATCAGAAAAATATCAATCTGATGCATGATGTGTCTGGTAATGACTCAAAATGTCTATTATCAGTTTAAAATTGACATTTTAATTAAAAACTTGTTACTCTCTAAAAATTAAGAAAATGTACTCAGATTTTCTTTATAATTTAAGAAAACGATTCAAAATTCATTTTTGATGAGTAGAAATCAGTCTCACATCAAACTGATACATGATGTGACCGTTATAACTCAAAATTCGGGTTTCTAGTTTAAAATGACATTTTAGTAAAAAAGAAAAGTGACATACTAAAAAATTACAAGTCACATTAATATTGTTTTTATAATTTATTAAAATAATCCATAAGTCATTTGGTATATTTAAGAATCATACTCACCTCTATCTGACACACGGTGTGACCGGTATGACTCCAAGTGCATCTTTATATTTAAATTTAACATTAAATTTTAGTGAAAAAGATAACTGACATACTCAAAAAATGATCAAACGCATTATGATTATTTTGATATTTTAGTAAAATTATCCATAAGTCATTTTTTATGTGTAGGAATTAGTCTCATCTCAATAAGATACACGATGTTCCCGGTATAAATCAAAGTGTATGTTATCAGTTTAAAATTGACATTTTAGATTAAAAAGTGTCTCTTAATAAAAACCAAGAAAATGTGTTTGGATTGTATTGATAATTTATAAAATTATTAATAAGTCATTTTTGATATATATAAATCAATTTCATGTCAAACTTACGCATGATGTGACATGTGTGACTCAAAGTGTGTGTTTCCAATTTAAAATGACATTTTAGTAAAAAACAAGTGATGTACTCAAAAATATGAAAATTAATTCAAATTATTTTGATAATTTATAAAAAAAATATCCATAAGTTGTTTGAGACATGTATCAATCATTTTCACATCAATTAGATGCACAATGTGACCGGTATAACTCAAAGTGCATCTTTTTATTTACAGTTGACATTAATTTTAGTAAAAAATACAACCAACAAACTCAAAACTAATCAAACACATTTGTATTATTTTTAAACTTTATAAAAATGATCTATAAGTTATTTATGATTCTTATTAATTATCCACACCTCAATCCAATGTAAAATGAGCCTAGTATGAGTCAAAGTGTTCGTTATCAATTTAAAATTTTCATTTTAGTTTAAAACGTTTCACTCACTAAAAACTAAGAAAATGAACTCAGACTATCTTGATAATCTAGTAAAATGATTCATAAGTCATTTTTTATGTGTGGGAATCATTCTCATGTCAATGTGACATATGATTTTACCGGTATGATGCAAAGTGTGTGTTTACAATTAAAAATGACATTTTAGTAAAAGAAACAATTGTTGTACTCAAAACCAAGTAAACACATTCATATTTTTTGATACTTTAGTTAAATGACCCATATGTCCTTTGAGATGTGTAAGAATAAAACTAACCTCAATATTATGCACGATGTGGTTGGTATGACTCTAAGTGCATCTTTTTATTTAATATTGACATTAATTTTTGTAAAAAAGATGACTAACATACTCAAAATCAAGAAAACACATGTACGTTGTTATGATAATTTAGTAAAACAATCCCTAATCCTTTTTTACATGTTTTAATTATCCTATCCTAAATCAAATAAATGATGTTCCCAATATAACTCAAAGTGTCTGTTTTTAGTTTAAAATTGACATTTTAGTTCAAAAATTGTCACTCACTGAAAATAAAGAAAACATTCTTTTATTGTCTTGATAATTTTTGAAAATGATTAATATGTAATTTTTAACATTTATTAATTAGTATCACATAAAACCGAAACATGATGTGGCCAGTATGACATAGAATGTGTGTTTCCAGTTTCAAATGATTTTTTTAAAAAAAATATAAGTAATGTACTCAAAACGAAGAAAACAAATTCATATTATTTTGATAATTTATGAAAATAATAAATAAGTCATTAGGAACATATTGTAATCATCTACACCTTAATCTAACATACATTATGACTGGTTTGATCCAAAGTTCATCTTTTTATTTAAAGTTGACATAAATTTTAGTAAAAAGGACAACCGGCATACTCAAAATCAAGAAAATTCATTTGTATTGTTTTGATACTTTAGAAAAATGATCCATAAGTAATTTGTGACATAAAGGAATTAGACTCACCTCAATCTAACATACAATGTGTATGGTATGACTCAAAGGGTCTGTTATCAGTTTAAAATTGACATTTAAGTTTAAAAAGTGTTACTTACTAAAAACTGAGAAAATGAACTCGGATTGTCTTGATAATTTAAAAATAATAATTCATATGTCATTTGTGACATTTAGGAATCAGTCCCACATCAAAATTATACACAATATGACCGGTATGATAGAAAGTTTGTGTTTTCAGTTTAAAATGACATTTTGGTAAAAAAGTAAAGTTATGTATTCAAAATTAAGAAAATGAATTCATATTTATTTGATGTTGTTGGTCGGAGTGGATACTCAAGGGGGGGTGAATTGAGTTCCAATTAAAATTTCTGTTAAAAAATTATTTCTATTAAAATCCACAATTTATAAAAAAAGTTAAACTGTAGTGAATTTGTAAAAATTTAAGAGTTCAATTAGGTTCTCAAAGATTGATTAGGTATCAGTTAATTTAATGAGAAGATTAAATTATCTTTTGAAACTAATCTACTGATTTACAATAGTTACAAACACTTGCTAGATTAACTATCAAAGTAACTTTAAAATAGATTTGTATTTCAAAGTAATTAGTAGTGGAATATAAAATATATAGTATATTTGTAACTTAATATAAGAATGCACAGCAGATGTAAAACAAATGGTTCAGTCTCAAGCCGAGACCTAATCAACTCCACTTGGTGATCACCTTCCACCAAGTAGTTTATATAGATAAACTCTGATCCACACCCTAGATCGGGGTTAATAACAGTTTTTAGACTGTCCAGGCCACATAGGGACCTCTACCATAGTTTTCGTGTGAAAACAAATAATAATCAGGCCATACAGGGACCTATTCTACAATTTCTATGGGTAAAAGGAGTAAAAGGTTTGGTGTGAGGACTTTGAAATCCTCCAGTTCATCGCATGAGACAGTGTGTGTGTAAAATATACAGAGTACACACACTGCTCTAAAGTAAAAAAAAGAATCACTTATAGTAAGTAGAAAAGAGTTTAGAATGCTCTAGTGATTAGCAATGCATCTCTGGACTCCTACGATAAGATAGAAATGCTTCTGAGTCCTTCTCTAGTTTTTGTGTTGAAAAACAGAGTGTCGTGGTTCAGCTTGTGTTCTTCACGAGTAAATATGTTCTCCTGATTCTAGTGTACTTCGTGTGTTCTTCAATAGAGTTGGATTTCATGCATGAGATGATGATTTCTCTAAAGATCTTGCAATGTGTTCTTTGCGGTTATGCTCAGGCTTGCTTTTCTGTTGATTACAGTGCACTCGTGTTTCTTGTGTTGTCGCTCTGTATTGCCTCTTCTATATCTTGCTCTTGGTCACACTTCTCTTTTTCTTTTAATGCATGATTTTGATCCGACATGTTCCATGTATATTGTGCCTCGAACCTCGTATTATGTCTACAAATAAATATTAATCATGTCAGTGCATTAAAGTCGTCAAATTTGACCATTAAAAAGTTAAATAGTAAAACGACAAAAGAGTTTAAGAAATGGTGTCACAGTAGTTATGAAAATGGTGTCTTCTTCACGATATGTCTTTAACGGTGTCTTCTTCACTGTATGTCCTTCATGGTGTCTTCGTGTCATGGTGTCTCACTCACGGTGTCTGAGTCACGGTGTCTGGGTTACGGTTTCTGGATTACGGTTTCTGGCTTCCGGTGCCTTGATGATTGTGTCTGGCTAACTGTGTCTGGTACATAGACAAACAGAATGTCTGGCTAACTATGTTTGTTCTTAGTGTCTTGCTTCATGGTGTCAAGCTTACTGTGTCATGGTGTCTCATGGTCACGGTGTCTCATTGTCACTATGTCTGAGACTTAGGCTTCATGGTGTCTGTGTCTTATACTTAGACAGACAACTGTATTCAGACTTAAACAGTAACATGCATAAAATGAATTGAACTTAACCATTATAAAGTATATAATAACTTGAAACATAAATACACATGATTAATAAGATTTGTTATCATTACTAAGATTTGCGATTATTATTGAGATTTGTAAACAGTAATGAGATTTGTGATCATTAAAACATGATTAATACATGAGGAGTCCAACAATCTCCCCCTTTTTGATGATCACAAATCATGTATAGGCAAAGTATAAATGAGATTCAACTAGAGAGAATATAGCATATAGAATAACATATTATAGAGTAACACATAACTTTTTCTCCCCCTTTTGGGATTATCAAAAAGTAGAAGAAATAGAGGGCAAACAGTGCATATGTCATTAAAAATGGTCAGAATAAAACATACAGTAAAAATATAAAAATTAAAGACATCCCCATCAAAAATAGTAGGCACTGGTCGGATTCCTGGATGGACCTTCTCTTTGCCTTTATCAGCAGCAGAGGAGGAAGCCATAGGGGCGGTTTCTGATGTGAAAGAAGGCATAGAAGTGGTAGCTAAAGAAGGTAAAGGGAGACCTTTGAATACAGAGGGAACCAAAGTGGGAGCTGTAGAAGATCTTGGCTGGGGCTGATCAAAAATCCCTGGCCTGATCTGAGTAAGAGCTTGGCTAACTGAAATGGCAGTTGAGGCTAAAGCAGGTAGTCTAGGTCTGAAAGGGGAAGCAGCTGGAGAAACTATTACTGTACTCTAGACATGAAGGTAAGGCTTCAGAAGATTGATGAAGTCTATAATAATTTCTCCTCCATACTGCATAGCCTTTTCTAAATCATATTTATTTTCCATGAACTTTTCCAACAATCTGGTAAACTCAGTGAGCTTCTGAACTTCTTCTTTGAAGGCCTGATTCACAAGAGGAATTTTCAGATTCTCTACAAGATATTTAAAGTGATTTTTCATATCAGTATTAGAGAAAATCCGGTTGAAATAGAAGTCCATTTTCTTAGAGATTTCCTGGTGAGCATCATTGGCAATCTTTGATTGAATTTTTACTAGGTCTATCACTCTATAACTGTTATTAACCACTTCAGATAAATAAGACATATTAAAATCACTGAGGGAATTCTGAATCTCTTCCTTGATTATGGATCTAAGCACAGTACAGTCCAAGGAAGGAGTGGAGGACTGACCAGAGGCATTAGAAGCCTTAATAGCAGTGGTCAAAGATTTAACCTAATTCAGAACCTTTTGAAGATAGCCAGTATACTCATCTGTGAGTTTATTCAGGTTCTCCATAAGATCTCTCATTTTGTGAAACATCTGTGTGTTCCTTTCTCCAATATTTTCATCAATGTATAGGAGGTAGGGATGCATTTGGGACACAATATCTCAAGAAATGTTGGAAACAGTAGGTTCAGGAGAAGCAGCAATAGTTGCAGGATATGATCAAGAATGCAATTCTTTCTGGAGGTTTTCAACCATACCTTCCATGGATGCAACATCAACACTAAGAAGCTTGTTTTCAACTATTACTTCTTGAATTTCATGGATCATCCTGGGTTGAATGTACATAATAATTTTTTCCAAAAGCAGTGATGCATCTTCCTGACTTAGTTGTGTCACAACATGAGGTTGAGAAGACATAATTTTATCAACTCCAACTAAGATAGAATCTCCAAACACTTTCAAATCATCCTTGCTGACAGAGGGTTGCTGATCAGGTAAAGTTGCAGGAGTACGAAGTGGTACAAGGGAAATTACATGGTCTGGTTGAGGTTTAGGTTCAGATTCAGATTCAGATTCAGTTTGAGGTTGAGGTTCAGGGTGAGTGACTGACTTCAATTGAAACAAAGAAGAGAGATCAATTCCAGTTGTAGTCATCTGCTGAGATTCAGTCACATCATAGAAACTAGGGAATTTATACTGAGTGTATACAGAGTATGACTCAGTTGGTTGAGATGCTTCAACATACCCAACTTTACCAGTCTCATCTTCATTAGACTCAAGATTTTGAGGTTCCTCCCCCTCAAATTGTGCTTCCATTTCATGAACTTGAGGCTCAAGTACTTGATCTAGATCCATAGGATCAGCTCTAATTTCCTCAGCCATTTATTTCCTAGCCAATTGAAAATATATTTCCATCCTCTCTTTAGTAGAGGGTATTATTTCAGGAGCATATTGTTCCTCTGGATGGTCTTCAAAAATAGCTTCTTGGATAGTAGGGAGTTCTGTTTGAGTTGCTTCTTGCACAGTAAGAAGTTCTCCTATTACAGCCTCTTCCATGGCAGGGAGTTGTTCCAGATTTGTTTCTTCCATAACATGATACTCAGGTTCTGGGATAACTAATTCTCTTGTAGCCTCAGATTGGATTTCCAGATTGACATTATCTCTAGGGGCAGGAGTCTCTTCTTCAAGAACGACAGGAGGAATAATTGGCCTTTCTTCCTCAACACCAACATCTTCCCTTTGAGGTACTTCAGTCTCTTCTCTATGTGGTACTTCACCTACCTCTTCCTATTCTTCTTTATCTTATGGATACTCTGAAACTTCATTTGGTTCCAAACCAAGATCAGTAATGTCCTTTGGCCTTCATGGGTATTCAATAGGATTGAACTTTTCATAGATATTTTCATTATCTTCAACCCACTCCTTCTTCAAGGGGTTTCAGTTGATCCTCATCCTCTTGATTGTAGGTTTAGATAGACAGAATTTGAAATCCATAAGAACTTATTCATTTGTTCCAACTAATCCTTTGGCAAAAAGCATAGTTGAGATCATCCTTGAATAAAACAGAGAATTAGACTTGGAAGTGACCTTAATTAATTCACACATATGGTGACTTATATACTTGCACAGATTGATTTTATGTCTATTATTCATCAGATTAATCATAAAAACATCCTGATACTTCAAGACAACAAAGTCACCCTTCCTTGAGATAATAAAACCTTGAACAAACTTGAACAACAGTCTTGTCCCCCCATCTAGTTCAGCAGCTATGGCCCTTCTCTTGGTGCCATTTCCAGTTAGAGTTTCCAGTGCATTTTCTAGGTCAAAAATATCAGTTGTATGAGGGGGATCTCTTTGATAATCATCAAAAATTCATTTTTGAGGAATCCTAAGGCATGCAGCCATAACCATGAAGAGAAAGAGCATTTTTGTCCATTGAACCAACTTGTCAGAACATAGCTTTCACCAGCATCGAAATAAAATTTTACATATTGATAGAACTGAGATACCAACCTCGAGTAAATTGGTCTATCTTTTCTAGAGAACCATTCCATCCATATTTTTTCTCTTAACACTTTTAAAACCAAATATTTTCTAGACAACAGCCACTCAGGGCAGATTTCTTTCTCAGGAACTACAGTACAGTTTACCTGGTTTGGATTTAGGGGTCCTTTGGTTGCAAGCTTCGGTGCTATTTTCTTATTCTTTGAGCTACACTTCTCAGGAGTAGATGAAGACAGACACTTCATCCTTGGAATTCACTGAAGGTTCGGGCGAGAGAGAAGGAGAGAAGGGTTTTAAGGTTGAGAGGGTTCGGAAAAAGTGAGTAGGAGAGAGTTCGGGTGAAGAATCGAGTGAAATCCTTGTGTTTTATCATTTGGGAATGTCAAACGTCATAAAAGCAAAAACACGGGAAAGGAAATAGCGGTGAAATAAAAATTACCGTGATACGGGTTAAAATAAAAGCATAAATAAGGTTCATGGTGAGACTGTGAATATTCATTACGGTGCGATGGTGGATGGTCGTCATGGTGAGACAGTCAGTTGTCGTCACAATGAGACAATGAGTAAATTGTTCAATCACGGTGAGACAGTGAGTGATCGTCACGGTGAGAAAGTGAGTAACAGACCGTGAACACAAAGTGTTAACTGTGAGACCATAAGAATGAGATAGTAAATGAGAAACCGTGAACATGAAACAATAAAGTGAAATATAGTAAAATATTAAACAGTAAGACCAGTAACATATATATTTGTGATTGATCATGCCAAGATCATGTATGATGTAATCTAATATCTCAGAATTTAATGGTTTAGTGAATATATCAGCAAGTTGATATTCAGTACCAATGAATTCCAAAGTGATGTCGCCTTTTTGATAATGATCCCTCAAAAAGTGATGTCTTAAATCAATATGTTTTGTCCTAGAATGTGAAACAGGATTTTTTGAAATTTTAATAGCACTTGTGTTGTCACAATTTATTGGTAAATGTCTGAATTGATATCTATAGTCTAGTAATGTGTGTTTCATCCACAAGATTTGTGCACAACAACTTCCAGCAGCTCTGTATTCAGCTTCTGCAGTAGATAATGCAATAAAATTTTGTTTCTTACTATACCATGATACTAGTGACTTTCTTAAAAAGTGACATGTTCCAGAGGTGATCTTTCTATCTAACTTACATCCATCAAAGTCATCATTATAATAACTAACTAGTTCAAATGTTTGTTCTTTTGGACAGAATAGACCTAGATTGGGTGTATGCTTGAGGTATTTGAAAATTCTCTTTACTACATTTAAATGTGATTCTTTAGGGTTTTCCTAAAAACGATCACACATACACACACTAAACATAATATCAGGACGTCTAGAAGTTAAGTAGAGTAGACTTCCAATCATTCCTCTATAAGTGGTTTGATCAACAGATTTTCCATCTTCATCAAGATCCAACTTACAGGTGGCACTCATGGGAGTGTCACTACTTTTAGTTCTATCCAATCCAAAACGTTTTAAAATATCTCTAGTACATTTAATTTGAGTTAAAACAATCCCATCCTTATTTTGAAAGATTTGAAATCCAATAATGAATTTTAGTTCACCCATTAAACTCATTTCAAATTCATTTTGCATCATTTTCAAAAAATCAGTACATAATGAAGTTTTTGAAGATCCAAAAATAATATCATCCACATAAATTTGAACAACTAAAACATCATTACAAATTCATTTTATAAAGAGGGTAGGATCAGCTATTCCTTTTGTAAAACCTTTAGAAATAATAAAAGTACTTAATCTGTCATACCAAGCTCTTGGAGCTTGCTTTAGACCATATAAAGCTTTTGAAAGTTTAAAAATATGATTTGGAAAATGAGGGTTTGTAAATACAGGGGGTTGTTCAACAAAAACATCCTTAGCTATATACCCATTTAAGAATGCACTCTTGACATCCATTTGATATATTTTGAAATTCAGATGTGTAGCATAAGAAAGTATAATTCTAATGGCTTCAAGTCTTGCTATTGGAGAAAAAGTATCCTCATAGTAAATTCCTTATTCTTGACTATAGCCTTATGCAAATAATCTAGCCTTATTTCTAACTATATTTCCAGCTTCATCTACCTTATTTCTAAACACCCATTTAGTGCCTATGGTGAAAGTGTCCTTAGGTCTTTCCACTAATTCCCAGACTTTGTTTCTTTCAAATTTATTAAGTTCTTCTTATATAGAAATTACCCAAAATTCATCATTGATTGCATCATCAATGCTTTTAGGTTCAAGCTATGACAAAAAAGCCTGATGTTCAACCTTACTTCTAAGAGAATCTCTAGTCTATGTTCCTCTATCAAGATTAACAACAACAGCATATAAAGGATGATTCTTTAGGATCCTAGTTGATCTAGTAAAGGTAGGACTAGAGATTTTAGGTTCTTCTCTAGGTTTGGGTTCAACAGAATCAGATTTTGGTAAATTTCCAGAACTATTTGTCTTCACAACAGGTTCATTGATTTTATCATTAAGGTTCAGAATAGACAAATCTTCTTCAAGATTTTAAAGAGATGACTTAGTTTCATGTGGATCAGTTTCATCAAATTTTATGTGAACATATTCTTCCACACACTTGGTTTTCTTATTAAACACTCATTAGGCTTTGCTTGTTATACAATATCCTAAAAAGATTCCTTCATCACTTTTAGAGGCAAACTTGTCAAGATTATCCTTGGTATTAAGAATAAAGACTTTGCAACTAAATAATCTAAAGTAACTAACCTTATGTTTCCTATTGTTCCACAACTCATAAGGGGTATTCTTAAGAAAAGGTCTAATCAAAACTCTATTTATGATATAACAAGTTGTATTCACATCTTCATCCCAAAATTAAATAGGCAGGTCATACTCATTAAGCATTGTTCTTGCAATTTCTTGAAGGGTTCTATTTCTACTTTCTACTACACCATTCTGCTGAGGTGTTCTAGGGGTAGAAAAGTTGTGACTATAGCCATTGTGTGAGCAATAAGACTCAAAATCATGATTTTCAAACTCATGGCTATGATCACTTCTCAGGGTCTTAATCTTAAGTCCACTAAGGTTCTCTATAGACTTGGAGTATTTAATAAAGTAAGAACAAGCTTCACTTTTGTGAGCTAAGAAGTATGCCCAAGTATATCTTGAAAATTCATCTACTAAGACATAGACATAGTGCTTCCCATTTAAACTAGAAACTCTATATGGTCTAAACAAGTCCATGTGAACCAACTTGAGAGGTTGAGAAGTTGAAACTTATTTCTTTGATTTAAAGGCAACTTTATGTTGCTTTCCCTTTTGACAAGGATTACAAACTTTGTCACTTGGAAACTCAAGTTTGGGTAAGTATCTAACTAAGTTTTTCCTAGTTAGTTTTCTAAGTGAATGTATATTGCAGTGTCCTAACTTTCTATGCCAAATCCAAGACTCTTTATGAAAAGAATTTAAACAAGTAATGTTTTTCTTAGCTAAAGAATTTAAGTCAACAACATAAACATTTTCATTTCTCAATGAAGAAAATACTAAAAAAAATTTGGAATTAAAAACATTACAAGAATCATTTTCTTATTTAATATTAAAGTCATCATCACATAACTATGAAATACTTAACAAGTTGTATTTCAATCCATCAACAAATAAAACATTAGAAATTAAAACTGAGTTAGTGTTACCAATTCGGCCTAGGCCGATGATCTTTCCTTTAGAATTATCACCAAAGGTGACATATCCTCCATCAACCTTTATTAAGATTTTAAAGCTTGAGTAATAACCAGGCATGTGCCTTGAACATCCACTATCCAAGTACCATGTTTTCCTACAGGAACTCTTTAAGAAGGTCTCCTACAAAACAGATTTAGATGGAAAATGATTTTGGTACCCAAATCTTCTTGGGTCCAGAAAGGTTAGAAAGTAAAGATTTAGGTACCAAAATTTGTCTTATGGGTCTCATATAATTTACAAAATCAATCGATTTTAAAATATAAACTTTGTTTGATCTATAACAATGTGAATAACTAGTTGAGGCATATAAATTTTCAGAACTGGAACTAGCAGAATTTTGTCCAGATTAAGGAATAAATCTATTTTTGGTGAACTATCTCTGTCCAGGTTGGTATCCCAAACCAGTAGTATACTTTGGTGCAACTTGTTTACCTAGAATTTGAGTTAGATTGTTCTTTCCATTTGTGAACTTTTCTAAGTCCTTTCTCAGTTTCTCATTAGAAATTTTTAGTTCAGTATTTTCTGTTAATAGTTGAGCATTATTTTCCTTTTCAATCTCAAGGGAAGATTTAACAGTGCTAGATAAATCATGTTGTTTCATTAAGAATTTGTACTTGTCCTTAAGTTCATTACAGAGATCTTCTAGCATATTAAAATATTCAAATAACTTTTCACTAGACATGTTTTTAGATTCAGAATCAGAATCAGAATCAACTCCAGAATAGTATGAATTTAAAGTAGGAGGGTCCGGTGTTACCTCAGATGTGTTTGTCATAAAACACATGTTAGCTTTATGATAATCTCCATCCTTAGCAGGATCAGAATCACTTTAAGTGTCTTATAAAGAACTCCAAATTGCTTTCATTGATTTCTTATACTTGTTGTCCTTATAGTCATGTTTCTTCTTGAACTTCAATTTTGGACAGTCGTCTTTAATATGACCTTTTCTCTTGCATTCATAGTAGATAACTTCATCACTCTTATCAGCTTTCTTCCAATACTTTTTCCAATGACCTTTGTTATCATATTTACCTTTGTAGTTTGATTTTCTAAAGAATTTCTTCTTCCTATAGAATTTCTTAAATCTTATGGCTATTTGAGCCATCTCAGCATCACTATAAGAATCTGAACTTTGACTTGATGAGCTTTCAGTAGGTATGTGAACTTTCTCCTTGTCCTTGATCCTTGAGTCAGTAAACTTAAATTCCACTGACTTCCTTTTAGTTTCATCATCTTCTTCCTTATTCACCTTGAGTTCTTCCTCATACATCATAAGCTTACCAATTATCTCTTTGAGAGGCAGAGTACCAATGTCACATGACTCTCTTATTGAAACAGATGTGCCTCTCCATCGGTCTGGCAGACATCTCAATATTCTCATAATTTTTTCCTTTTTTGGAATAGCCTTTCAAAGGGAGCTCATAGTATTAAAAATCTCATTGAACCTGAGATACATATCAGAAATAGGTTCATCGGTCTTCATTTTAAAATTATCATATTTAATAGTATAAGTGTTCAATCTCATTTCTTTAACATTGGTTGTTCCTTCATGAGAAACACCCAAAGTATCCCATATTTCGTAATCTATTTTGCAAGAAAATATTCAATTAAACTCTTCACCTCCTAGAGCACAATACAGAGCATTCATATCTTTACAATTATTATTGTAAGTTGTTTTAGTAGGTTCATCCCAAGTAGTTCTTTCAGTTTCTGGAATCTTATATTGTATCTCTATAGCAGTACAAATGTCAAACCCCATAATCTCTAAGTGAATTTTCATATTAAGTTTCCACTGGGCATAGTTTGTACCAATGAAGAAAGGTGCCATGTTGGTAGTATCACCTTCTAGTTTATTATCCATAGTTAGATTTTAGAAAATATATTTAAAGAGATAAAATTTAGAACTAACAGAAATTTAAGATCATTAAGATACAACTAAAATTACATTTGAAAAATAGAATGTTTTGAAATACTTAAAAAATAACCTTTGATACCAAATGTTGGTCAGAGTGGATACTCACGGGGGGGGGGGGGTGGATTGAGTTCCAATTAAAATTTCTGTTAAAAAATTATTTCTATTAAAATCCCCAATTTATAAAAAAAGTTAAACTGTAGGGAATTTTTAAAACTGTAAGAGTTCAATTAGGTTCTCAAAGATTGATTAGGTCTTAGTTAATTTAATCAAAAGATTAAATTAACTTTTGAAACTAATCTACTAATTTACAATAGTTACAAAAACTTTCTAGATTAACTATCAAAGTAACTTTAAAATAGATTTGTATTTCAAAGTAATTAGCAGCGGAATATAAAATATATAATATATTTTAAACTTAATCTAAGAATACACAGCATATGTAAAACAAGTGGTTCAGTCTCAAGTAAAGACCTAATCCACTCCACTTGGTGATCACCTACCACCAAGCAGTTTATATAGATAAACTCTAATCCACACCCTGGATCGGGGTTAACAACAGTTAATAGACTGTCCAGGCCACACAGGGACCTCTACCACAGTTGTCATGGGAAAACAAATAATGATCAGGCCACGCAGGGACCTCTTCCATAGTTTCCATCGGTAAACATGAGTAAAACGCTTGGAGTGAGGACTTTTAAATCCTCCAGTTCAGCGCAGGAGACAGTGTGTGTGTAAAATATTAAGAGTACACACACTACTCGAAATTAAACAAAATAATCACTTATAGTAAGAAGAAAAAAGTTTATAATGCTCTAGTGATTAGAAATGCAGCTTTGGACTCCTTCGATAAGATAGAAATGCTTTTGAGTCCTATGGTTTTTGTGTTGAAAAACAGAGTGTTGTGGTTCAGCTTGTGTTCTTCACGAGTAAAGATGTTCTATTAATTCTAGTGTACTTCGTGTGTTCTTCAGTAGAGTTGGATTGCATGCATGAGACAATTATTTCTCTTAAGATCTTTCAATGTGTTCTTCACGGTTATTCTCAGGCTTGCTTTTCTGTTGAGTACAGTGCACTCGTGTTTCTTCTCTTGTCGCTCTATATTGCCTCTTCTATATCTTGCTCTTGGGCACACTTCTCTTTTTCTTTTAATTCATGAGGTTGAGCCGACAGATTCCATGTATATTTTACTTCGTACCTCGTACTATGTCTACAAATAAACATTAATTATGTTAGTGCATTAAAGTCGTCAAATATGATCGTTAAAAATTTAAATAGTAAAATGACAAAAGATTTTAAGAAACGGTGTCACAGTAGTTATGAAAACGGTGTCTCCTTCACAGTATTTCCTTCATGGTGTCTTCTTCATGGTATGTCCTTCACAGTGTCTTCATGTCACTGTGTCTTGCTCATGGTGTTTGAGTCACGATGTCTGGGTTACAGTTTCTGGATTACAGTCTCTAGCTTCCGGTGCCTTGATGACTGTGTTTGGATAACTGTGTCTGGTACTTAGACAAATAGAATGTCTGGATAACTGTGTCTGTTCTTAGTGTCTTGCTTCACGGTTTCAGGCTTACTATGTCATGGTATCTCTTGGTCACGGTGTCTCATTGTCACTGTGTCTGAGACTTAGGCTTCACAGTGTTTGTGTCTTATACTTAGACAAACAACTGTATTCATACTTAAATAGTAATATGCATAAAATGAATTGAACTCAACCATTATAAAGTATAAGATAACTTGAAACATAAATACACATGATTAATAAGATTTGTGGTCATTAATAAGATTTGTGATTATTATTGAGATTTGTAAACAGTAACGAGATTTGTGATCATTAAAACATGATTAATACATGAGGAGTACAACAGATACTTTAGTAAAATTATCCATCTGTCATTTGGGACGTGTATAAATTATTCACACCTCAACAATATGCACAGTGTTACCAATATGACTCAAAGTTCATATTTTCAATATATAAGTGTCATTTTAGTTTAAAACGCGCATCACATCGCTAAAACTGAGAAAACAAGCCTAGATTATTTTCTCATAATTATATCTACTATCAATTAATTAATTTACTTGTAATTTTTATCTTATAACTATTTATTTATTTTTCATAGAGATAATTCATGAAGATAAATAATAAATGGTTTGATGTGAAAGAATCAATTGTAACTCAATCTGATACACAATGTTCCTTGTATGACTCAAAGTTTAGTTTAAAATGAACACTTTCTGTCAATTTATTTCTTTATATTATTACTAACATAAGAATTATTTTATTATACAGGTGTTTTATTTTTCTCACGCAGGAGTTAGGATCAAAATACAAAGGATTATTTATGTTTTTGAATTTATTTAATAATTTTTACTTATGTAATTGTATAAATCAATTTTTGAAATGTCTATAATATTTTTTTTTATGTGGTAAATTTTATTTCATTTGAATGTATGTAATTTTATCAATTCATTTAGAAGAGTTGATAAAGGTCCTCTTTATTGACACTAAATAGAAACACTGATAAAAACCTAGGGATTTTAATCTCACTTAGGTAGTGTGGATAATGGATATTTTTAGTGTTATTAAAGGAATATTTTGTAGTAGTGTATTTTGAGTATTTTTATGAGGCCTTACCTAATTATATATGATGTCTTAGTATAAGGGTATGAAAGTTTGTTTATGATTTCCGAAATTATGCATTCCATTATTATGAGGATAATTATTGATTTCCATGTGATTATTTGAACAGTTATGTTATCCATGAATATGTTTCAATATTACGTGATTAGTAATATGTCATTATTTTATCATCACTTATTACTTCCATATTATTCTTCATGTTCAAGTTATTGATCGAATGGCATGTGTTTTTTTATTTACCTAATCATATTAATTATGATTTATTTACTCATGATAGATTCCATTGTACGTAATCCTCACTGATTATATGATGTCACCCTTTATTTGTATTCTTTTCCCCAAGATATAGAGAAGAAATTTTTTAACGAGTTCAAGGATACTAAATATTTACTTTCACTATGTTTTATATTTTATTTTCAATATAAAATGGGAATAATGTATGTATCTGGTTTACCAGGGATATTAAACTATTCGGTCCTTCGAGATGTGATCGCTTGTATCTAGTACCAATGTAATAAAGAAACCATTGGCTCTTGACTACTGTAGTTTGGGACTTTACACATATGATATCCTTTTATATGTATCATACATAATACTCTTATTTATTCCCTAGGGAATAGAATTATAAGAAAGGGTGAGCTCAGAAACTCAGTAAGAGATGAACATAATATATATCAATCAAAGATCATAAGTTATCATAATATACACATGTGGGTGTGAGAACATAATCAAGGCACATAAATATGACATAAATAAATTATACATAATAAAAAAATTCACTACAATAGAATCACCGTTTAGATGTGTTTTTTTTAGTTTAGCGGCGGTTTACAGAAACCGCCGCCTAATAGGGCGTCGGCAATCTATTAGCGGCAGTTTTTAACGTTTAGCGGTGGTTTCAGGAAAGCTTTGTAGGTGCCTTATTTAATGGTGGTTTTCCTGAATTTAGTGGCCATTTTACGAACCCTGGATATCACTTTATTCGCGGGGGTTATAACCGCCGCGAATAAACTCAAATTCCAGCGGCCGTAAAACCGCCGCTAAATCTTATAACTTCAATTTCTTAGGATAGATCATCCATAGAGATTCCACTATACTTATAAAAATTGATAATTAATGAATTAGTAGTTATATTAGTACCAACCCATTTATATAATGATTTCTTTTTGGTTTTGTGGCTTAGAAACCATCCTTAATACTTTTAATAAATTTGAACTGATGAAATAGCTTAAATAACACATTAGAAATATATTGTTATAAAAAATCATATTGTGGGAATAGTTTTAGAGTTACATTGGGATATAGATTTTATAGGAATGTGGATATTTCCAGTGAGTCTTAGTTGACATCTTTTTATGTTGGAATATAGGTTAGGTGGGAGATTCTAGTGACCTTTTAGGAATAAACCTAGAATTAGTGTTGATTCCTCATGTTATGTGAGGGGTTAACCTAGTTTTTCTAGCATCCTTGGAGATATTAAGCATCATTGGATGCATATTTTAATTTTTTGGTCATAGAATGTGTTTTTTTATGTATTTTGGGATTGAGTAGGACTCTAGTTGTGGAATGATTCCCCAAGTTGGTAGGTGATCATGAGATAAGTAAAACTTCTAGGTGTTATGAGCATCTTTAATTCTTGAGATTAGTGGGACTGACATGCCAATCTAATTTTATTTAGTTTAGTTAGTTGTGTGAGTTTAATTTCAAAGGTGTATGACTCAAGAAGTCATCATCCATGTTAAATGGTTATGTAGGATAACGTGACCCTTGGGTTTGATTTTTTGTGTAGGCTAGAAAATACCAAGAATGCATAGTGTCATTGGTCCTATGAATTATATGAAATGGGTGTTCCCATTTAATTGATGTAACATCAATTTAGTATTCATTATCATATAAATTTCCTATTTAACTAAGGTTTGGTGGAGAGAGTTGTGTGGTGTTTTGTGAAAAAATTTCTAGTATCTGAGATTTTGAGGGATGAAATCACAGGTAACTCCTTGAGGGGTATTATCACATAAGTACTTGGTTTAGGGTTGTGGGATCTAAAAAGGTTGTGTTAACCGATCACTCTCTGAGTGAGGTTACCTAGGTATTAACTATGTTTTGGTGAGTGATGTAGACTAGATTTTTTAGTAGAAAAGCTAAGTTATCCTAGTTCTATAGATGACTTTGTAAGAGGATCGAGTTTTATAACATCATCAATCTAGGTTAAAGTTCAAGATGTAGTTATTGATGTTGATTGAATGTGTGCGCATGGAATGAGGATTGAATAATGCATGTGATTATGAATAGACCATTTCTATTTATTATTAAGTGGATAATGTAAATCTATGTGGTAGGAAGTGAACCACAGGTTGGTCAAGTATGGAATATTAGTTCTAGATGAGGCTTCAGTGTATGCCAAGGATGGATTGTCGTGATGGAACATGGTATAATTATGTTGACTCACATCCAGAAACCATGTTTAGTGGTGGACAGAGTGTTTTTCATGGGAATTAGATTCCTATTTTTATTAAAATGATGAATATTAAAATCTTATGGTGGGGAGAATCACATAGGTCATGGAAAATGCAACCTTCAGGAGAGTGGTTGTAGAAAGAATAGTCATGAATGGTCAAAATGACTTTCAGAAGTCTGTGAGCTATAAAATTCAAGTTTTACAGACATGGAGGAGGTGTTGAATTTAAGACTTAGGTATGAGTTTGAATCAGGTTTGGAAATTATATTCAGACTCGGGCTGTATGTGAAATCTACGAAATGTGACAGATTGATATCACATATTTTCTTGTAATGTAGCATGATGTTGAAATGGATGGTTGAGTATGCACCCATTAAATCACACCACGAGTCGATTTTGGAATTCAGTGGTTTCATATCAATTATCACAATATAACTTTTCAATTTATGTTAATATGATTTAGTTTTCAAATAAAGGCATCAGCCATAAATTTGGATGTCCTCTAAGCAGGTCAACCTAAAGCGTTCTGACTGGAATTTCAGTAAACTAGTGCACGTGTGAGCTAAGATTTCTTTGTGTAAGATGTATTAATAATGAAGAGTGTGTTTTGGTTATGACCCTTTAGTTTAAATTTTTAGGACTAGATTAACAGTGATGGTTGATTTGTAAATAGAGGTAGATGTTTTCATGTGGCACCACTTTATAAGGAGTTTTCAAGTGAGATCAAGTGAGATATGTCTTAAATAAAGCAATAAAATCTCGAACATGTCAATGTGAAAATAGAAGTGATGTATAGTAGTATAGTTCTCATGGTTTAGTGGTTTGAGAATTACTATGGTGGGAAGACACCATGGACCTATAAATCATGTAGTGCTCGCTTTAAGTAGTTTTCATTGTTAATGTGTCTGAGTGGTGTCACTTGGTTTAATGTTTCTGGATTAAATTCAGATAGCAAAGAAACCTAGGGACAAGTGATGAGAGGTGGTTTGGGGGGTCTTATTAAATTGGACATCCTCTAGATGTGGGTGTTGGTAAAATTCAATACGATCATTACACGGAGTTGTGGGATTATAACTATGGTTTTTTATGAGTATGTTTGGATAGAAGTGTTTTTTACCAGACCTATGACATCTCCCTATAAGGCCTAGTGTTGGTAAAGAAGAAAGTTCTGGAATTCCAGTAATTAAATTTTCATAACCAGATAGCTTGTAATGAATCAAAAAATGGAATTAAGAATCATAATATAAATAATTCAGGGATATAATGATAGGTAATAATTACCAGACAGACCATGATTAAGTGGAAATTGTGTTGGGAATGCAGTTCAAGTCATGCAGTAACAGTTCAGTGATCAAAACTGTTATGGTTGGAAATGGTCCATTGTAACCGGTCAGTTTTATTTTGTGTTTCTAGTAAGTGGAGGTATGTATCTTCAAAAAATTCCAATAAAAAACTCAATACTCCTCCATTTATTCATCCATTTAAAGAAGAGTAAGGATAGGGGTTTAGATTATGCTCCTTTTACCACTTTTGTTTTCTTCATTTCTCTAAGTGTTATCATTGTGCAATCTTATATGCCCTATTTTTAGTTATTTTTTCAGGTTATCCATTTTCATATTTTTTTTATTGAATCGAGATACATAAATATATGAGTTAACCATCCTAATATTGAAGTATTTCTTAGAAGTTCTTTTCTTAAAATTCAAGTTTTTATAAGACATACCAATTGTGCATCAAGTCGACATCCATCTTCGAGATTATATTTTAATTTATAAAGTATTCTTGCCTATATTCATGGACTTACCTAATTTATCACCCCTCAGTCACACCTATATCTTAGTGAACCACTCTTGATTTAGAACATTCTCATGACATTTTAGAAGATCTAGAGCATGTTTAGATACTTTTGATGCTTAAATCAGACATTTTCAATAATGGGCCTCACCAAAGTGTCCACAACACTATCCCCTTGATCACTATGAAATGACCCAATTTGTTCAACACATCAACAATGGGTTTAACTCCTAGTCATCCAAAATATCAACTACCAATTCAAACACAGACCTAAATGGAATGATGTATACCACACTCAAGAAATGAAGACATAAAAAGAAACATCATAAATCAATAAAATGCATAAAAAGAAACATGATAAATCAAGGAAATTTTAGGACATGAAAATGTGTGGTGGAAACTATGTGCCACAAATGTTACATATACAAACCAACTATTTCCATTTTTGTTCAACACATCAACAGTACAACTACTCAGGGTCCAATGATGCATCGTCACCCTTTCCACCTTCATTTCCACTTTGTGGTGTCACCTGTAAGAACATTATATTGAAAATTAAATACGGTTACATATTTATATTAAAACTTAAAACAAATGAAAGTTAGAAAACTAAATGATTTTGATTTTCTGTGATTTAATTGCATACCACCAATCGATGCACTCCCATCGGGGGCATATTTTCTCATCTGCTGACGTAGTTCAGTCAACTCTTTCTGCAATGCAAATATCTGATCCCCCTGCTGGTGAACTGTGTTTCGTAAAGAAATAATCTCTTTCTTAGCATCTCCAGTTATGGTCTGTCTAAAGTCAGGAGTAGAAGTAGTAGCTATCCCCGGTGGCTTGCTAAAAACCTCAGATGGCACGGGTCCCAAACCCATCCCGCGCACTCTCCTAGGATGCTCCTTCCCAGGGACTTTAGCAACCGGGTCATCTTGGGAGACAGAGTAGAAATGCGCAGGATTGGCATCCCATAGTTCTTTAATTTTGACCTATAAATCAAATATCAATATATATTAACACAGAAAAAATTGATAATAAGTTATTATGATAAAAAATTGACTTCATACCCCAACTTCTTTAGCAGGCTCATTAACAAAACATCCATCTGATTTCTTGTGAACATCCAACCACAGTTCAGTTATTGATGCTTCATGGCCTAAACTCTGTGACTACATGAATCAAAGATAAATAAAAAATTAAATATATTAAACAGATAATATTGTCTTATAAATATTTAAACTAATTAAAATATTACCAATGTACTTCAATTTCTAGAAAAACTTTTTGAGCCCGCAGTGTGCGGGATGACTTGCTTCGCTCGGTTTGACGCATTATGTCTTGATAGATCCTGAAATAAATAAAATTAAATTTAATAATGATGTATTTAATGTAATGTCCTTTTAATATACATGTATAAATGTAAAATGAGGATAACATAATAATATATATATTTCAATACCATCTGCTTCTGATCCTGATGCCTTTCAACAAACACTTTCCACTGCTCTTTCGGTACCCCACTGGGGAGCTTCTCATACATTTGCAGTGCGGTCAACGAAGCATATTTGAAATCACACCATAGTCACCATTTAAAATCTTTCCACTTCTTACCTATATTTTTCAACGTCCACTTCCGTGCTATCACATCAACAATGGTAAAGTGGAAGAACATATGTATACAGAAATTCATTTTGTAAATATTAGTAACAGGACATTCAATTAAACCATAATGTAATAAATTTAACTTGATTTGATAATCAAACACTTCATTTTTCTAGCTTGGAGGCATATGTATCCAATCGTCATATGAAATGGGAAGGGAAATGGGCTTCGCTGCCAGCTGGCCTAAAATCTAGCCAAGCAACCCCGCGGCATCATCTGTAGGGACCCCATAAGAATCAAATGGCACAACAATCTTCTCGCCATTCAGATTCCAAACATCTGAACTTTTTATGTTTTTCTCCACAGTTGCATTTTTTTCATCTTCAATGAGAAAACAATTAGTATAAACAAAATGCAATAAATTTATTTAATTAAAATTTGTACCTATGATAGTGACACTCCAGTATGTCCGGGATGAACTGGAAGGGGCGCATCGCTGCCCCACTGCTGAGGCTACTGAAGGGGGAGTTGGCGACTCAGCATCTACTGGGACATCCACAGATGGTGTGAGAGATGGTGCAGGGGGAGATGGTGCAGGGGTGTCGGTATCTGGTGCATCAGATGTTGTGGGGGGGGGAGCCAGATGGATAGTCATCAGTCGCAGAACTAGATGAAATAATGTAGCGCTTCTTCCTTGGCATTCCTGTCATTTAATCAAATAAAACTAAGTTCAGAATATATATTTCAAAAAAATTATGCAGAAAAAAAATTAAAAATGATAACAGATGGAGTACTAACAAACAAAATATATATACCAATGATAATGAATGACTGCAGAAATGAAACAAGTGGTTGCTGAATAAATAAATAATTATACATAAAATCATTTTCCCCTTTAATCATGTCGGTTTCCTGCTCCATTGCTTCATCCACTTCATTCATCCTTGCTAGACTAATATTTTCAATATCATGATGGACAAATAATTCTGCTTCCTGTTGCTGATTAAATTCAATTTCAGAGGTCAAATTTTCCACTTCATCGCCCATATCATATAAATCTCTTTGTATTACGTGAGAAACTACACTCCACCCTTCATCAACAACATCATTCACATAATATAACATTTTTTCTTGTGATGCTAAGATATATGGATCATGTAGTTCACGATCACCAACATCCATCAAGCGAGAGAAGTTCACAGAAGTAAATTGCAAGGAATCTCTTTTAACGCCTCTAATAATATCGACCCATTTTCATTTGAATAAAACAACTGAAAAATGTCCGCGGTAGTTTAATTCAATAATATCATGCAGCTTTCCATAGTATTCCACCTAAGTAAATGTAAATATACCACTATTCTGTGTTCTCAAACTCACTTCTCGATCGACTATATGAAATCTAAATCCATTCACATTATAAGCATCAAAATTTCTAACTTCTTTTAGAGGACCTCTAGCAAGAAAATTCAAATATTCTGAGACCTCAACTCAGGTATCAATATTCATGATCTGAAAAAAGAAATATACTTTATTAGATTTACAAAATGTATGTGTCAAAATAATATTCATATTTATTGCAATATTTATGAACTTACACGCCATGCAAACCATTCTACAAGATCTTTATTAACAACTTTCGTTATATCTTTCTCATTTTGTGTTCGGCCTCTCATTCGTATCTTTGTTTGTATCCTCAAATCTTCAATAAATGGATCTGCAATTTCACTATTCAGCAGAACATATCTATGTGCCTGTAATAATTCCAATTCAGTCAGTGTCACATTTGAGGTCCTCCCAACTGATCAGCCAATAGCAGGATATATTTTGGATTTCTGATGTATTTGAGATTGAGTAGATGTGTCGTCAACACGTCCAACTTGATTAAATCTTGTCTCAATATCATCCAAGTATCGAGAACAAAAGGTAAGACACTCCTCAGCCACATAGCCTTCATCAATTGAGCCTTCTGGTTTAGCTTTATTTCTCACGTATGATTTCAAATGCCCAAGATATCTGTGAAATAAAATAAACATAATTATGAATTTAATTAAGTACCAAAAGTTGTTTACTTAATTGGAAAACATATAAATAAATTAACTCTCAATTGGATACATCCATCGATAATGAACGGGGCCTCCTAATTTAGCTTCCTCAACCAAATGCACAGTTAAATGCATCATTACAGTAAAAAAGGACGGAGTAAAGATCATCTCCATTGTGCAAAGGGTCAATACAAACCTCTTCTAGAGGTTGTCAAGATGAAATGGATGTAGATATTTCCCACATAGTTTTTTGAAAAATGTGCATAACTGGAGTACAACAACAGTAATTTTTTCAGGTAATAATGTATGCAATTCCAATGGTAGTAACTGTTGTAACAAAATATGTGAATCGTGGATTTTCAATCCATGTAACTTACAATTCTTCAAGTCAACACACCTCGAGATGTTACTTGAATACCCATCTGATACCTTAACATTCTTTAACATTTGAAGGAATGTATCTTTATCCCTATTTTTTATTGCAAAAATTGTCGGAGGATACTTTCCATTCTCATCTGGCCAGAGATCGCGTTTTATGTTCATTTCTTGTAAGTATTTGCGAGAATTGAGATGATCCTTCGACTTTCCATGCCCATTAAGCAATGTGAAAATAAAATTGTCACAGAAATTCTTCTCAATATACATCACATCAAGATTATGCCGCAACAAATTAAATTCCCAATATGGAAGTTTGAAGAATATACTTTTTTTCTTCTATTGTTGCGTTCCGGTTTCGCTTGACGATGCACTTTGGACCCGTTTTCTGATATCATTCAAATGATGAAGCTTCCCAAATTATGTTTCAACATTTTCAAGTTTTTCCAATATTTCAAAACCATTTAACAACTTTGGAGGTGGTCTACGATCAATGGAACCATTAAATTTTGATCTTTTCAACCGAAATCTATGAGATGCATCGAGAAATCTTCGATGACACAAGAAGCACCATTTTCTACTGTGAGGTATCCGTTTGGGATCAAAATCAAAGTTACAAATGGGAAAATCCAAACCCGTGTAAGTGTTCCAACCGGATAAATTCCCAAGCCTAGGGAAGTCACTAATGGTCCACATTAAAGTAGCATGCATTTTGAACATTGTTTTAGAAGAATCATCAAATGTCTCAACACTGTTGCTCCATAACTCCTGCAATTCTTCAATCAAAGGCTTCAAGTATACATCAATATCATTTCCAGGAATTTCTTTTCCAAGAATAATCATCGAAAGGATAAAAGATGTTTGTTGCATACACATCCACGGAGGCAGATTATAAGGGATCAAAACAACTGGCCAAATGCTATAATTGGTACTCAAAGTCCCAAATGGGTTGAATCCATCAGTAGCCAATCCCAATCGAACATTACTAGGATCGGCTGAGAAATCGAGATGTAATGAATCAAATGTCTTCCACGATTGGGAATCTCGTGGATGTCTCATTAACCCATCATTGTTATTATCTACAGAATTCCACTTCATGTGTTCGGCGGTTTTTGATGACATGAATAATCTTTGCAATCGATGATTCAAAGGAAAGTAATGAAAAACCTTTGCAGGTGTGCTCCTTTTCTTCTTCTCCATGAAATTATGTTCATTCATACTTCCAACATCCCCCTTTGCCTGCCATCTAGAAGAAGAAAATTTCTTGCAATTCTTTCTACTTAAATCCTCTCCCCAATAAAGCATACAATCATTAGGACACGCATGTATTTTTGTATAATTCAGACCAAGCTTGTTAACAACCTTTTTCATATCATAAAAAGATTATGAGATTTTTGCTTTAGAAAATGCATCACGAATCAATTCCAATATCATGGACATTTCCTTATTTTTAATTACACATAGACATTTGATATGGTACAACTTCAGCAAAAATGAAAGCTTTGAATATTTCAAACACCCACTATACAACTCTTGATTTCCATCATCAACTAAATCATGAAACACATTTTCCTCAGTGAAGTTTTCTCTTACATTTGGCTCCACAGAATCAAGAGGAGGATCCAATGATATGTGACAATCTTGATCTGCCTATGTTACAGTCTCAAAAACATCACTTGTCACGTTGCAATTTGTAGCACCCTCTTATGGTTGTTCTGATATGTTTTGATGCTGATAGTGGTGTCTTGTAGTGCCGAATGCATCATTTATTAGGTTTTTCATTTCATTTTCCATTGTCGATGAACTTGGGACCTCATTATGCGGATTAACATTAGTGCTCAATCTTTCTGTAACGTTCGAATTCTCCATACCAAATCCAACACAAATATTGAGCAGGGAATTGCTTTAGTATTAAATGTTAATAAACCTCATCTCTCTTCAACCATGTTCTAAATTTACATTTAGGACATGGACATTTTATTCTCCCTTCAACGGATCGATTAGAAATTGCAAAATCTAAAAACTCATTCAAACCCTTAACATACTGAGGTGTGTTCCTCAGTAATGTGATCCAGCATTTATCCATGTATATCACAATGTGCCTACAAAAAAAGGAATCAAAAATGAGACATCTTCTATAACCCCATCATCAAAAACAAATAATGATGAACAAAATTTCCATAATAGAGAAAAATTCAAGGATATATCAAGAAATGGGTCTCAAAATTCCTCAAAGTCCCTAAACTGGAAGCAAAAAATGGATGAACTCTTTCCATAAGAATGGGCCTTTTCATCATGTTATGGTTCATCCTACCTCTACTCCTTGAACATTGGATTCTCTTCATTCCCACTATTAATTTGTTGCATACATGATAAAACTAAGGAATGAACAACCATCAATTTCCAAGAATATTTAGCTTCCATTCACATGTCCCTAGTGACAACCTCAAAAATGGATGTTATGCCCAATGAAAGTAGAGATATACCAAGGTATGGGTGAAGACCATCACTAAAGAAATGATCTTTCTCATAATTGATGACCCCTATCTTTGGAGAATATATAACAAACCTTGAAAGGTTATTGACATACTCCCATACTGATCTGTCACCAATAAAAAGTCTCATGAGCTCTGTCTATTTCTCTACATTCATTCCCTTAGGAAATAACCATTAAAAAATCAATCTTTATGAGATTCCAATTCATACATTCATGAAGTTAAGAAGGTACCACTGACTCCCACAAGACTCTACTGAAACTATAAATCCAGTTCTAAAAAATTCTCACACACAAAGTATTAGGTTCCCTAAGATAATTGAGGATCACCTCAATTTTTTCCAACTACCTAACTGCTTCCACTAACCCTTGAAAAACACTTAATGAAGGAAGATAATGATTCAGGAATCCTATGATGGTGTCCGAGATTGAAAATGATTTAACATCAACAAATCAACACGTATTCTAGGTCGGAATAAGAACTAAATAATCCTTTCTGAAAATTACAGTGGACAACAATAACATATAAATGAACAATATAAATTAAATACTCAAAATAAAGCCTAATTATTCTATATGAAATTAAGAATAAAATAAAAAAAGTATAAATTAAACAAGGGACACACTAATAAAACCAAATTTACTTTTCATTTTAAACCATCATTTTTTATAAGTAATTATGAAATACCACCTCTAATAAGTGTGAACCTCATTTGGAAAATACAGATTGGAGAGGAGTTGAAACAAGATAATAGGGGGATAAATTGTGATGTAAATGCTTTGGATTTGTGGGATGGGTGTCTAGGCGCAAACCATGAATACATTTTTGAAAATTGTTCTTTACTATGAATCGATTCATCTTTCGGTAATCATTAAAAAGGTGAATGGTTCCATAATATTTATTCACAAAAAACAAATCCATTTCCCAATATTAAAGGCTTGGGAGAATAAATCATTTATCAGATAGTAATTTAGGCAATGTGTGTTATCTTTCCTAGTGAATGAGTCAAAGAATCAGCTAGTGTTTGTGAGTTCATCAAAGGCCTACTTACATGGGAATCAAAGAATCATCCTGGATAGTACAATACTTTATAATTATCCATACTCCCAGAGCATAAATTCAAAAGGGTATTTTGATCAATCCAGAAGGGTGTTTAATTTCTTTCTTTAGATTAGCATATAACTGACATTCTCTCAGTATACCTTGGATGATGTAAATATAATGACATGATTCTAATAATAAAAGAGTACACTAAGATGATATCAGTGATTACTAATAAGACTTGAGTCACTCCCATCATATTCATATCGAAGTTATTGGTATGATTTCCATCCAACCATAAACAACTAAACATTTGAATGAATAGTCGATCCACCTATGGATGACTTCCTTTGAAGAGATCTAGAGCAACTGCATTTGTGTAATAATAAACCAACCATGATTCCCATATTACTGAGGCTTTATCTGATTATTTCAAATCCCCCACCATAGTTTAACCTTGAATCAGGGTGTCCTCAAAGGTTATATGCATGAACAAACATTTTATCATTATGTTTCCTTTCATGAAATAACATGTTTCTGACCAATCAATCTACCACATTTATTATTCCTCTTGAGCATGAATCTAGTGTCCATAATCATTTCAAACTCACAGTTGAGTTTTAAAAATTATCATCAGTACCAAGACATAAAATCATGAATTTAAAAACTCATCAGCTTATAGAATCTTTTTCAAACCATTTCAAATTAGTCCTTTAAGGTTGCATTCCCTCTATATGGAAGGACACACTTGAAAGTGTCCGATGTTTTTTTGCTAACCTAAGGAGTATACCAATCATAATTTAATGAGAATGAAGTCCCATTCCACAGTATATTCTCTATCCCCACTGAACATGGGTTACACATGTGTACAAAATCCATTTACCAAGAAACCAAATATAAAGAAAGGAAAACCAACTGCTTAAATGTATATAGATTACATTTACTCTAGATGTAAATATGATTCTCTACTGAGCCACACTTATGCAAGAAATTAGTTTTAGGAATAGAATCCAAAAATTAAATCGATTGATAGTGTTATAACACCTAAAGAAGGAGAAACAAAACCCTGTCTAGAGGGGAAGATGGTGCAGCTTCCGGGGTTTCGGGGGGCTGGGGGTCGCGGGGTCACCGGGGTCGCCAGGGTCTCCGGGGTCGGGGTCACGGGGTCGGGGTCTCCGGGGTCGCGGGGGGGCGGGTCGCAGGGTAAGCGGGGGGCCGGGGTCGCGGGGGAAGGAGGGTCGGGGTGGGGGGAAGGGTCGGGTGTTAAAAAAAATAATTTTTCGCGGCGGTTTATTATAAACCACCGCGAAACCTTTTTTACAAAAGGTTTAGCGGCGGTTCCTAGAACCGTTGCTAAACAACCGCCACTAAACAGCGGATTTGTTGTAGTGATGGATCATGAATCATGAATCATGACATATATATTTTAGTATATCATTCAAAATTAGGCATACAAATGTGGAATCCTAAGATCATTATCATAAACCATGGAGACAAATTAAAGAAATGTAGAGTAAAAAAAACATGTAAAGTTGTTTCTTATATCAATGATCACTATAATACCATCAACACATAGTGGACAAAGTCTTATAGTGGATTGGGTTTACTCTTTATTCTCTTTAACATCATGGATTAGGTTCACTCCCTTGCCTCTTACATTCCATTTCATGAGATATAAATCTCTACCCAATTCATTGGAGGGTTATATAATTCTAGTCCCACCTTTAAAATAATGAAAAATCATATATATTTGTTCCATATTAATAAGAAAACATTCAAAATTACATCATATCTTAATTAACCCATGAAAAATAAATAGTTTTCAATAGAATTTAAATAATATATTATTATAATCCATCCAAAGAGATAAGGTAGATGTTATCATTAGAACATGTCCGTAATAAATCATAATAAATTTCAAAGCGTATTGACATAGATGAAAAAAACATTATAATAGCATTAGAAAATTACTTTGAAAAATTAGAAGAAATACACTTTACTTTTTGAATAAATTTATTTTAAAATGAAGTAATTTATAAAACAATAGTTTTAAAAAAATTATAAATTAAATTAAAATTACTATGGGAAACCATGAAAATTTATAAAAGAATCTTTATAAAGAAAATTGAATAAAATAATGGGAGAAAGTAACCATGTAAGAAATGTTTAAAAAAGGATTCATTTCAAAATTTTGTAAATAAAGTCAAATTAAATATGGTAATGACCTAAATAAATCATAAAATTAGTGATAAGGGAATATGAAAAACATAGACATGGAAGAGAAGGATTCCTAATCATAAATAAGAGATAATTTATCTCTACTTAGAAATGTAATTTCAATTAAATTGTGAACTAAAGGGAGATAAAATGGTAATAAGGCATTTAAACCTCATAAATAACCAAAGGAGAACCCAAATAGTAATTTTTACATAGAAAAAATTGATTTCAAAGTGATATTGGAAATGAAACCCTTACATTGTATTTCTACTTAGTTAGATTCACTCTAACTCCTTATATAATAAATTTAGTTTATTATTTATACGTATAATAACCTTATTAATATTAATTTTACTTAATAACATTCAATTATAATTCCTTATTACCCATATATTAATTTTTTATTGTTAAAATTAATATTCGGGTGTTAATCATTCTGTTTTTCCACACATGCTTCTGTTTGGAAGTTTTCGACCTTACTCCTTGATCATGAGTTCATCCCCACAAAAATTTTCATTAAGATTTAGTTTATGTGTTTGATATATTTCTGGAGTCCCATGGTAATTTCATGGAACTTATGGTGATAGTTTTTAAGTAACAATTAAAAATATTCATTTTGGTAATCATTGAATTAACAAAAGAATTAAATCTTTTAGTGAATATAAATTGGAATATTACTTTTACAGAATTATGAAAACATATTAAATTAATAATTATTATAAAATAATATTATTTTTTAAGTTTTATTAGTCATTCATTATTTAAATTATATAACATCATTAATGTAGGTTTTAAAACATATCCAAAAAATAACATGTTATAACAATTGAATGAGTAAGAACATGTTATTTTATAGTAATAATATCAATTTTATAGAAGATTAATGATTTAAAAAACATGTAATAAACATGATAAATCATACTTAAGAATAGGTGGATTAAGAAGATAAATTGGAATACTTAAGGAGAGGATAACACTTATGTTGAATACTTGAACCTTATCTTAGATAGCCTCTTCTAAATGAGAGATTTTTGACTCTTTATTGTGACCATAGATTCACGAATGTGGGATAGGTTTGTTAGGGGGATAATTTGGGTAGGGGTTCAATACGAAACTAAAATTAAGGCGTGGGTTTGAGTGAGGATAGTAGGGGTTATTTTATAGGTGATCTTGAGTGTCATTTTCACAAATACCCATTTTTAATGTGTAAGAAATGTTTTTTTACATGGAAAGTGGATCCAAAGTGGAAAATAATTGAAAAGGAATGAGGGGAGTTTGATCATGTTATAGATTCACTAAACTAAGGTTATCATATTTTACAATATCCCTAAGTTTTAGCTAGTGATATGGTCATGTGGATGCTTCTATAATAACAAAAAAATGGTTTTTTTCATAGTGTTCAATAGACATATGATATTTAATATTGCGTGTATGAATTATACCACATGTTCCCAATAAATTTCCTTTGGTTATGAATCATTAATATGATTTATTTATGGCTACACAAACATATCATGATTGTTTGAAGTGTTCAAACTATCATAACCTAATGAACATATTTTATTGTAATATATGATGGTTTCCAAGAGTTAGAAGATGTTTCTCAACTCACTTTATTTAATGAATATACCCTATATAAGGGATGGTGTCAATCTATTAATGAAAAAAATGATACATTCTTTCCATAACTGAATATATCTTCCTCCATGGTAACCATTTTTCTTTATAAATACGTATTTAATACTTCTTTTATGTTTTATGGTACTCATGTTATGAACAAGGATCCTAGTGGCCAGTGCACCACCTGTGGAGGAGAGAATCATTTAGTTACCACTTAGTGTTCTCAATCTAGCATACTCTATTATGTTCAACAAATATGAATCTCACTTCACTGAATTTGTTATTTTTTATTTATGTTTTTTATTATTAATTTTTATTCTTTTGGTGATAGATCAAGCATTATCATGGTTTATTTCCATTGAATTGATCATAAAATGATCCTACAAAACTAATCCTTAGTATCATATCCACTTTAATTAACAAATAAACATGTTCTTTTTTTTATGAAGAATATGTATATCATAATATACTTGAGGCCATATCATAGCATATGATATTACATGGTTTAATGTCATCCATTGGATCATAGGGATTTATGATGTAGGATATCATAATTCTATTTTTCTTAGTCATAGTGTATGACTAGTGTATATCGTAAGGCATGATACCCTAAAAACCCATGGTTTTGTTCTGTACCATAGGATATGATATATGATATACCGTAGACTATGACTGAAACCTAGGATGTGTGAAAAAATAGCATAAATTCATATTTATAATATATTGTATAACGAAAAATACAATTGACCCATATATAAGAGTCATTTTACTCAATATGTGAGGGTTACTCCCTTTTCCATGAAAGTGGTTCTTGATATGTAGGGGTTTGAATATGTGTGTTTTAATTTTACACAAGTATTAAAATATGTCGAATATCATCAAATATAACTCATACATAAAGGTTATTCACATACATAAAAGTCATTACATTTTAAGTTAAATTGAAAACTCCTCTGGATGATAACCTTTATATATCAATCGTATCTTAAGGTTGAAAGTTCCCCATTATCAATAAAAAATATTATATAGTCAAAAAAATTAATATTTAATATTTTGGAAATAAATTATTATATTTTTTAATTTTTTATAAAAAAGTGTTAGTCATTGTAAATATGATATTTTAATGCCTAAATAAAATATGAAATGTTTATGTTTATACCTCATGTATGGAAAATAAATAAAATTATTATTATTGTGTTTATTCCTTTTGAATATTCATATTTATAATTTTTTTATAAAATTTTGATATTATATATGATTTAATTTATGTGATAACTTTATTCTTATAAATTTTCAAGTCATGCATTACATGCTTTGTAAGACAACATAAGATATAGTTTTCATATACCTTAATCTTATTTTATAATTAAAATTATTAGAAAAAATTTATTTTTTGGATATATTTTATACATATTAGGTGTTATAGTTCTGATAAATTGGATTATATTTGAGTAAAGTATCCATGGGTAGATGGACCTTGGGTTAGACTTCCTACTGGCCTAGAGGATTAAGCCTTATTCTAGAAAGGTGCAGGTTGGATATTTGTGGCTCCAAGATTACTCATATGAAGTTCATAAATCTATTATCTATACTAAACTTGGCTTCCTCCTTTCCTACATGTCACCCTCCCACTTCTCCACGTTGCCTCCAATTGATTGAACCTCCATTCCATTTCATCCCTCCCACAACTGAAATCACATTCCTCCGCGCGATACCTCTCATACTCGCCCTCCTGTTTAGGGTTTCTCCCGTGCAGCGCCGCTCAGCCAAAATACCTCTGGTCTTCTCCCTCCGCTGCCCGGTGACCCTCGAACAGCTTCCAATACTCTGCCCGCAGCATCCAACCTCGACTGAAAGAACCGTACCTCGCATCCTTCTTTGTCGCTGTCTATGTTCCCTTGCATTCGAAGAACAGTCGCGTCCCCTCCATTTGTTATCAGTGAATCCATCCGTCTTTTGCGACTCCCCCTGTTGCATCCGTCTTCTGCGACTCCCATCGTTCCATCCGTCATCGACCAAAACAACCCTATCTCACCTCTCCCTCTATTGTTGTCTATGTTCCCTCACATTCGCATATCAGTCGTGTTCCATCCCTCAGCTTTTAGCGAATCAATCCACCTTCTGTGACACTCCTCCGCCTATGCCTGCTCTGCCACCACATGTTCCTCCTCAGTCACCCACGGTCTCTACATATCCATCAGGTAGGGTTTCTTTGATTTTATTAAATTTTTATGGTATTTCATTCTTCTGTGACGGCCTCACCTCATCTTTGTTACCAGATCCTCAGATCTACAACCAAGTTTCTTTGCATTACGAATCCAAAAAAATGATCGTTCAAAATTGAAATATGCAGGTTCATATTTATTGAAATACGCAGGTTCATATTTATTGAAATATGCAGGTTCATATTTTTCTCTACCTCCACCTCGGGCTTCTCCGTACCTCCATAGATTTCCACCTCCACCTTGGGGTCGTGATTTTCATCGCCAGTATTTATATTTGCTCTAGATATTGTGTTATGATTAATATGTGTTATCGTCGGCTTCATATGTTTTTCATTTTTGGAACCCAAACCCATACAAAGGCGTCTGAAGCGAAAACCCAATTAAATTGAATTATTCCTCTGCTTCGAAGCTCAAAACTGGTTCAAATAGGACGTTTGTCATTAATTTCTTTCCCAATGTTCAGATTTGGTTGAAATATCTCCTATAACCCTATCCTCCTGATTCGATTTTTTTTCAAAAAAACTATGCTAAGGTCAGTATTTTTTTGATTGCTGCTTTAGTAATTTCCCCCCTATTATTCTCGATGTTTTCTTTGTCTGGATATTGATGTGTGGATTGATTTGATTTCAAGAGATGGAATTACATCTAAAAATAGGTTTTTTATGGGAAGGTATTAGATCAAATGAAATCAGTACCAGGAAATTCAGACTATCACTGCTTCATATGTATGCTCCTTCAATCTTCCAGACTCAATATTAGTTTATGATTTTTTTATAGAAACCTCTCTTCCCTTACTTCCTGGTTTTATGTGTAAATGCATACTGGATTTTTTATTTGTTTGTTCTCAGATGTCTACTTAATGGTATTTTTTTGGATACATTGCAGATATCTTTTGAGATTAAATTTGTAGATTGTATTCAAATTTACTTACTTGAGTGATTGGGTTATAAATCTGATAAAGTTTGATATGTTTGAGAAGATGGAACACAAGCATCTACAAAATTAAGTTCACAAACAATATATTTTTTCAACCTATATCTTTATGGGACCATAAATTATATATGAAGTCAACATCCCCTACTACATGCTATTTTTCAATTACAGGTTGAACCAACCCTTTACTGCTCGTGGGTGTCAAAAACCCCTACTACTCCTGTGTGGAAATTACCGGTTCCCAGTAGGTTTCACATATTTCTAATATTTTATGTTTGAATTATCTATCCAATCTGCCAACCCCCTACTGCCTATGATTACAGTAGACTATTCCTGAGTTTTTTTGGTTTCAAAATTCGGTTTCCAGTAGGTTCTGCCCTCCGGCATCTGCTTTGAACCTCAGGCATGATGCAATTTACCTTTTCAGAAACCTATATTTATGAATCTACAATAGTCAAATGATTTTATTTCTATATTACTCAAGGTTCATATTACACTGTATATTCTATCATGTTATGTTTGAAACAATTTTCAAATTTTGTTTTTATAATTTACTGGTATGAAATTAATTACATATTCTATGTTTTCTGTAGCTAACTTCCTGGAAATTAACTTCTTGGGTTTCGAATTCCAGTTGCCAGTCGGTTATTCGCTTCTATGTCATATTCAAAGGACAAGTATGACATTAATTACCTATTCATAAGCCTAATTCCTTGCATCTGCAGTAGTGATATCATTTCACTAATCTATAACTACAGGTTAAAATTATAGTCTCTGTTATTTCATTTTGTTGTAGCAAATTTCTGGGAAATTAACTTCTTGGATTTTGAATTCCACTTTCTAGTGGGTATTTGGCTTCCATGAGATCTTCAAAGGACAGGTTTGAAATTAATTACCTGTTAATAAACCTAACTCATTGCTACAGCAGTAGTGATATCATTTCACTTATCTATAAATACATGTTCAAATTACAGTGTCTGATTAGCCAATTAATTTTTAAAAAAAACATCTGTATATTATGGACATTTTTAGGCGATGCGTTTCAAGTTCATGTAGTTTCTTTTTTATGTTGCATGTTGGTATCCAACTGTTCCTCGCGCTAAACCGTTGTTGCATACTCTCGGAGTCTCACAGAAATTTACCACATACAAATTTGCTTACAGACTTGGGAAACAGGTTAGGTTTTTCTGAAATAAAAAATTCCCTTACTTTGATGCCTTGGTCAACCAACATCACCGGTCCTTCTACTGCCTGTGAATGGCCAACTAACTCTTCCAAACACAACCTTCACCTTGCAGCATCACTAATTTTTTAGGCTTTCTTTAACAAATCAATGTATTGTAAAACCTTGGTACGCAAACATTAATTGACTCAAGGACCTGCCTTTCTTCATGTAGGTATTGGTTTTCAGGATGCTGACATAAAGATGTTTTTGGATAAGAAGGAGCTGAAGAAATAACAAGACTGGCTAAGGTTGCCTTCAGTATTATTTAGAGCTCAGAAAGGACAACTTTCTTCTTGAACTGTGAGCATTCATATCTGAATGCTTCATTTTTTCTTTCAATTATGAATTAATTGAATCTTTCTTCACGTAAAACCATGAGTAAGGACCTATCTTTATTTTAACTTCCAATTATGGAAAAAGTATGGAGGACACAAAAAACCATTTCGGATAGTTTTAGATTTTGGGTTCAATTAGCTCTGGTTTTATTGACTGATAAATTCTTATTTTATAATCTTCTATCCATGTTTAACCATTGTTTTATACAGTGTTCTCTAATATGAAAATATATGTTTAACATTTTTTAATATCTTGAATATGGATGAAATTATAAAATTTGTACTGAAATCAAACATGTTTCTTGTGAACTAATCATGTTCAAAGAGAGTTTATTATTGCTTTGGTGTGGGGGTGATTATTCATTTGGAATCTTGAACATGTATCATATCAACTTTATAATCTTCTATCCATGTTTAACCATTGTTTTATACAGTGTTCTCTAATATGAAAATATATGTTTAACATTTTTTAATATCTTGAATATGGATGAAATTATAAAATTTGTACTGAAATCAAACATGTTTCTTGTGAACTAATCATGTTCAAAGAGAGTATATTGTTTCTTTGGTGTGGGGGTGATTATTCATTTGGTATCTTGACCATGTATCATATAAACTTTGATTATCTCGATCTGCAGAATTGGATTACCAGGGGATGTCCCCATACCAATGAGACCCAACACATGGAATTGTTTTAGTTGATTTTACGTGAAGAAGTCTCTCTTAAATGGTATGTGAGAGAGTTCATCTTTATGTAGCACGAAATTTCACTAAAATGTTATATTAATTGTTTTAGTTATATTCAGATTCATAAATTTCCCATAGAAAGATAATCATATTCATGTAGTGACTTTCATATTGCAGGTTTAGTTGATATTCTTTGGAAGAATACATGAGCATTGAACATCTACTTCAATTCATTTTGGATGTTTAAACCTTTATATTGCTGGGGGAAATTGTTGGGCAGGGGGAGGGGAGGGGAGGGGCTGGGGATGGGCATGTTGGAGGGGAGGGGAGGGTAGGGGTTGGGCAGGATGGAGGGGAGGGGAGGGGAGGGGGCTGCTGGGGGAAAATGTTGGGTAGGGGGGAGGGGAGGGGAGGGGCAGGTTGGAGGGGAGGGGAGGGGAGGGTGATGGAAGGGGGGAGGGGAGGGTGATGGCAGGGGGAGGGGAGGGTGATGGTAGGGGGGAGGGGAGAGGCAGGTTTCCAGTAGGTTCTACCCTCCAGCATCTTCTTTGCACCTCAGGCATGATGCAATTTACCTTTTCAGAAACCCATATTCATGAATCTACCATAGTCAAATGATTTTATTTCTATATTACTCAAGGTTCATATTACACTGTGTGTTCTATCATGTTATGTTTGAAACAATTTTCAAATTTTGTTTTTATAATTTACTGGTATGACATTAATTACATATTCTATGTTTGTTGTAGCTAACTTCCTAGAAATTAACTTCTTGGGTTTTGAATTCTAGTTGCGAGTCGGTTATTCACTTTCGTGTCATCTTCAAAGGACATGTATGACATTAATTACCTATTCATAAGACTAATTCCTTGCATCTAAAGTAGTGATATCATTTCACTAATCTATAACTACAGTTTAAAATTATAGTCTCTTTTCTTTCATTTTGTTGTAGTGAATTTCCAGGCAATTAACTTCTTGGCTTTTGAATTCCACTTGCCAGTGGGTATTTGGATTCCACGAGATCTTCAAAGGACAGGTTTGACATTAATTACCTGTTAATAAACCTAACTCATTGCTACAACAGTAGTGATATCATTTCACTTATCTATAAATACATGTTCAAATTACGGTGTCTGATTAGCCAAGTAATTTTTTAAAAAAACATCCGTATATTATGGACAGTTTTAGGCGATGCGTTGCAAGTTCATGTAGTTTCTTTTTTATGTTGCATGTTGGTATCCAACTGTTCCCCGCACTAAACCGTTATTGCATACTCTCGGAGTCTCCCAGAAATTTACCACATACAAATTTGCTTACAGACTTGGGAAATAGGTTAGGTTTTTCTGAAATAAAAAATTCCCTTACTTTGATGCCTTGGTCAACCAACGTCATCGGTCCTTCTACTGCCTATGAATGGTCAAATAACTCTTCCAAACACAACCTTCACCTTGCAGCATCACTAGTTTTTTAGGCTTTCTTTAACAACTCAACGTATTGTAAAACCTTGGTATGCTAACATTATTTGACTCAAGGACCTACCTTTCTTCATGCAGGTATAGGTTTCCAAGACGCTGACATAAGGATGTTTTCGGATAAGAAGGAACTAAATAAAGAACAAGACTGGCTAAGGTTGCCTTCAGTATTATTTAGAGCTCAGAAAGGACAACTTTCCTCTTGAACTGTGAGCATTCATCTCTGAATGCTTCATTTTTGCTTTCAATTATGAATTAATTGAATCTTTCTTCACTTAAAACCATGAGTAAGGACCTGTCTTTATTTTAACTTCCAATTATAGAAAAATGATGGAAGACACAAAAAACCATTTCGGATAGTTTTAGATTTTGGGTTCAATTAGCTCTGGTTTTATTGACTGAAAATTCTTATTTTATAATCATTTATCCATGTTTAACCATTGTTTTATACAGTGGTCTCTAATATGCAAATATATGTTTAAAATTTTTTAATATCTTGAATATAGATGAAATTATAAAATTTGTACTGAAATCAAACATGTTTCTTGTGAACTAATAATGTTCAAAGAGAGTTTATTATTACTTTGGTGTGGGGGTGATTATTCATTTGGTATCTTTACCATGTCTCATATCAACTTTCATTCTCTCGATCTGCAGAATTGGATTACCAGGGGATGTCCCCATACCAATGAGACCCAACACATGGAATTGTTTTAGTTGATTGTATGTGAAGAAGTCTCTCTTAAATGGTATGTGAGAGAGTTCATCTTTATGTAGCATGACATTTCACTGAAATATTCTCTTAATTGTGTGCTATTATATTCAGATTCATAAATTTACCATCGAAAGATAATCATATTCATGCAGTGACTTTCATATTGTAGGTTTAGTTGATATTCTTTGGAAGAATACATGATCATTGAAAATCTACTTCAATTCATTTTGGATGTTTAAACCTTTATATTTTAACTAACCTACTATATTTCCTATCTATAATGTGTTTCACTTTTTAGTGTATATTATTTTTAACATCTCAGGTGATTACAAACCTGAAATGATTAAAGGGGTCTGGATCCAAATGGCACACCATCTTCTCTTAAAAACATTAGTTTCTTTTATAGTTTTCACCCATTTTTTTGGAAAATGTAAACATTCTAGCATATGGACAGGGGCTGGGCAGGTTGGAGGGGAGGGGAGGGGAGGGGAGGGGAGGATGATGGCAGGGGGTAAGGGGCTGCTGGGGGAAAAGGTTGGGCAGGGGGGAGGGGAGGGGAGGGGCAGGGGTTGGGCAGGCTGGAGGGGAGGGGAGGGGAGGGGAGGGGGCTGCTGGGGGAAATTGTTGGGTAGGGGGGAGGGGAGGGGAGGGGATGGGGCTGGGCATGTTGTAGGGGAGGGGAGGGGAGGGGCTGGGCAGGATGGAGGGGAAGGGAGGGGAGGGGAGAGGAGGGGCAGGGGGAGGGGGCTGCTGAGGGAAAATGTTGGGCAGGGGGAGGGGAGGGGAGGGGCAGGTTAGAGGGGAGGGGAGGGTGATGGCAGGGGGGGAGGGGGCTGCTGGGAGAAAATGTTGGGTAGGGGGGAGGGGAGGGGAGGGGCTGGGGCTGGGCAGGATGGAGGGGAGGGGAGGGGAGGGGGGAGGAGGGGCAGGGGGAGGGGCTGCTGGGGGAAAATGTTGGGTAGGGGGGAGGGGAGGGGAGGGGCAGGTTGGAGGGGAGGGGAGGGTAGGGTGATGGCAGGTGGGAGGGCGTTGCTGGGGGAAAATGTTGGGCAGGGGAGAGGGGAGGGGCAGGGGCTGGGCAGGATGGAGGGGAGGGGAGAGGAGGGGCTGGGGGAGGGGGCTGCTGGGGGAAAATGTTGGGCAGGGGGAGGGGAGGGGAGGGGCAGGATGGAGGGGAGGGGAGGGGAGGGGAGGGGAGGATTATGTAAGGGGGGAGGGGTGTTGGGGAAAAAGGTTGGCCAAGGTGGGGGGGCTTCTAGGGGAAATTTTTGGGTAGGGAAGGGGAGGGGCAGGGGCTGGGCATGTTGGAGGGGAAGGGAGGGGAGGGGAGGGGCTGGGCAGGATGGAGGGGAGGGTAGGGGAGAGGAGGGGCAGGGGGGAGGGGGGAGGGAAGGGGAGGGGCAGGTTGTAGGGGAGGGGAGGGGAGGGGAGGGTGATGGAAGGGGGGAGGGGGCTGCTGGGGGAAAATGTTGGGCAGGGGGGAGGGGAGGGGAGGGGCTGGGGCTGGGCAGGATGGAGGGGAGGGGAGGGGAGAGGAGGGGCAGGGGGGCTGTTGGGGGAAAATGTTGGGCAGGGGGGATGGGAGGAGAGGGGAGGGGAGGGGAGGGGCTGGGCAGGATGGAGGGGAGGGGAGGGGAGAGGAGGATTATGGCAGGGGGGAGGGGTGCTGGGGAAAAGGTTGGCCAGGGGGTGGAGGGGGGAGGATGAGGACGGGGGGGATTCTACTTTTAATGCACTTTTCATTCATGTCCATTTATATATTATGATGTATAAACTTCTGTTGTGTGCTTCATGCCCATTTGAATGTGATATTTCATTCATGTCCATTTACTTAATTTTGCACATTCAGGTATTCTTATGTTGTATACTTATGTTGTATATATTCTTATTTTGTATTCTTATGTTGCATATTCAGGTACTCTTATGATGTGTTAGACAAGGAAGATTCCAACCAATCTTATATTGGTGCGGCAAAGATGAAATTAATTGGGAACATCTTCTACTTGCTGGAAAATTACTACATGTCTAAACATCACAACATCTCTGTTTGTGGACAACAATTTTTTTTTGTATTATCATTATTCCTCATCACATCAGTTTTTTATTAGATAAACTATTCTTTAAGTATCTCCTCTTCAACTTGGTCTTTCATAGTATGCAATATTGTTTTCCTAAATGCAGTTTATATTGAAGTCGGGTTTACATCCTTGACTATTCCAAACTGTTTCACATTACAATTGATGTATCTTAATTTAACATTTTATATTGATGTCTTTTTAATAGATTCACTTATAATTCATAATTATTCACCACTTATTTGTGACTAAAATACATTAAACGTTACTATTTCTTCGCATCTATTCAAAATAGTACTCTTAGGAAGACAGATAATAAACTATTATGTTTTATAAATAGTAATCTATAGTTAATAATAAGAATTATTTTACAGTGTCGTGCATCGCACAGGCAGAGTACTAGTTTAATATAATTCTAAACATTTACATTAAAATTTCATGTAACTTATCTATATGATTCATTTTTATATGTTCAAAGATGTTTGTATTCATTTTTTTGGTGAGTAATACAAACTGTGGGTTGTGTAAAGAGTTGCGCATTAATATGGTACAAACCTATTAATTTTGTTGTTGGGATAGGGATTACAAAACTAAATCATTATAATCATGAATATATAAAGGAATTAAACACGAGATAATAAATATTTCATATAATGAAATATTTATGAATTTAATATTTATCTGATGCACATTAGATTAGTGAGACTTTAAAAAAAAAGAACCCCTCAAATACTATTTTTCAGATTCCTTACAAAGAGATATGTCACACCCTGACCTTTAATTCACTTATTATTTTATTTATTTAATTATTTTAAATTTATTTATTGAATTTTAGGATTAACTAGTTTTAATTTTTAAATTTTTTAAATTTTTGTATGAGAGCACAGTTGCTACACTATTAGTAGAAAATGTACAGCCTCCATGAAGAAACATTTGTATCTTGGAAGGGATTAATTTAGAAGTTGGTGCATTATTTTTCCAACCATTTTCCTTACCTATTCAAAGTTTCCAAACCCTCTAGTAGGGGGTTCATGGTTGGCACATGGTTTTTCCAACTATGTGGCCAAAACATGAAAATTTCCTATTCTATTAAAAATAGAAAATTCTTTAAATTCCCTCCTCCTATTTTTTCTTTACCTGAACCCACTCCCATACATTTATCCCACTCATTGTGACCCATCCTAATTTTCTCCCTCAATACACCTCCCTCCACCTATCCTCCCCCTTCCTTCATGATTTCTTAGGGGTTTATTTATGAATCTGGTGTGAATCATCATGGTAAGGCTTAATCCTCCCTCCTTCATCCACTTTTTCTTCTATTCTACTTTTCTCCTCACCATTCACCATGATTGGTTGAACCCTAACATGGATTTTGGGAGTCTATTTTTTTATTCTTGGTGTTTAGGGTTCATGATCCCTGATTGTGGCTGATTCTAGCTACAATTGTTGAAGGCAATCAGATCCTCTTTGAATCTAGGTAGGTTTTCATCTATTTCTTATATTTGGATCAAATTTAATTAGGTATTATATGATATTTGGGTTTATATTTTTCACATATAGTGTATTTTTCCTTTTTGAGGTGGAATAAAGCTGTCATTATTAAATTTAGTGAGTTTCAGGTTAGTTATAATTATGAAACATTGCATCCTAGTGTTTTTAATCCTTCATTTTGATATCAAATGATAAAAATAAATATGTTATAGGATTTTTTTTAAATTTAAAATAATGTTTCACTTTATTTTACACTTCAATTAAAGAGTCTTCTCGTAGTTGGAAGAATTTAAATTTTTTTAAAATAAATTGTTCATGCTTTATTTAATAAGTAGAATGAATGGCCTTAAAAATTGTTTCTATGAATAAAAATGGGTTTTGGTTTTAAATGGAATTGAGATATTATTAAAAATTATATATATATATATATATAGATATATTTGTTCTAAACATATACATAGGTATCCATATATATATATGCATACAAATGACAATGAGAATATGTGAATTTTTGCAATGGGGTATATATGTATATATATTTGTGTAAGTATATATGGGTAAAATAATAAAATTGTGAATTTTAACCTTATTCTTGATGATCATTTTGGTTTTATAAATGAATTAAAAAAATTCTAATTTTAGTGTGGTTTAAAAATGTATTTGAAAAGGCTTATTTCACATTTTGTAAATAATGATGTTTTGTCATGATGTTCATGGTATTTATTTATATGTCACTTTGGTATTTTAAATGTTCTCCCATTATACTAATAGATATAAATGTGTTCTTTTGTCATGAATTGTGTAGGGATGAATGGGAAGTAGAAATGTGATTTGAATCAAAGGGTAAAAAATAAAGCACATGGGAACCCTGAGTACTTAAGGGGGTAGATTAGGATAAGTACTCTAGGCATGGTACATCCTCCCTAGCCTTTGTATTATGCTAAAATAGTAACTAAAATATTTAATGATGATATGGTTTTGTTACCACTGGGACTTTGGCTTCGAACTTCTAAACGGATCATACACGGGAACAATTATGTGTGGTTTGATCACTGAGAGTACAAGGATTCTAGGATAAGGCCTAACCTTAGTGCCTAGGGATTCCCATGGTTATTGATCTTTTCAATGACCTTTTCTACTTCTTTTTAAAGTAAATAAATAGTTTAAATTCTATTAAGTAAAAGTTTTTCTTTCAAACCAATGATTCATTCCATTTAATGTTTAAAATGAATTTTTCATTAAAAATGAATATCCATTAATGTTTTAGAAAGATATTTCCTTTTTAAATGAATGAGAATCATTATTTGGTTTCTAAATAAAAAAAATATAAAGCAAATCTACTTTTGTAAATGTATTTCAAACTAGAATATACTAGATAATTTATTTAAATATTATGCATGGGGTGTGGTTTACTTGACATTCCTACTGAGTTATACACTCACACCTATCTAAATATTTTCATTTTTAGGATTTGGTTATTTTATTCCTACCCATGGGGTATTGAGGTATTAATAGTGGATGGTGACTTGTATAGTCACATGGAGGTATGTTCATTGTTTTATTTATTTTTATTTCATTTCCTTTACTACATTATCCACATAAGAATTTTACCACTTTTTATTGATGGAGGGTAGTTATATATACTAGTGGTTGAAGAAAATTCATCTAGAGATGGATTTTGAATCATTTCATATATAGGGGGGGAGATTGGGAGTGAGCAGAGGGATTAGAATAGATGTTTATTTATCTCCTACCTTATCTTACGGCTTTCACATTATATGGATTATTATATGATTTGGGATGGATATAAAATATATAGATGGGTCATGCCCATTTTCAAACTTCTTATTAACTCTGATTACTGAGTGAAACTATTACCACTTTTTTACTTTGATTCCTAACACTAGTTTCCAACTAGTGTGGATTGGTAATGCCCCTCAAGCCATGTCATAGACCAGTTTGGGCATCTGATGGAGGGGAGAACCAGGTTGGTTCATGAAAAAAATGATATCAAGGAACCCTTTTTTATTTATTTAGTAATGGTAGATTTGATATAGGATCATAGAAGCTCAAAATGTAGGTCTTGGGTGGGTGAATGACTGATCACCATCGATCATGATGAAACTAGAGTTACCATGGGATATTGGGATTTAAATTTTGATTCTGAGTTTTATTTTTGATTGTTTCTTATGCAATTTGGTTCATTTAGATGGTGTTTTGAATTAAGATGGTATTTTATATATTTATTAAAGAATTTATGTGTTTTGGGGGTGAAATGGGAGTTGAAATGGTTTTACCTGATGAGCTTTCATGGCCTAGAAAATCATGTGAAGCTGGAGTACACAATTTGATATAACTCTCCATGCCAATGGTATGACTGACACATGGATTTCCAATCCATGTGTCCATGTACTTCATAGCTGTTATCCCTCTTTTGACATCTTTTTTTGTGCTCTTCTTGATCCAAATTCTTCTAGGTTATGTGTGTGTGTTATTTGGAGTGGTTTTAAATTGGTTTCAAAATTGAAAAATAATTTCAAAAATGGATTTGGAAATGGTTGTTTTGATCTTTTTCTATTATGTTGTTTTGGGAAATCATGGGTTTTAATTTTTATAAGTCTAGTTTTTAAAATAGTGAGGTTTTTTTAAAGGTAATAAAATATTTTTACTAAATTGAATTAAAATATGAGCATGGTTTTTTATTATTGATAAATGATTTTAAAAATGTGAGAATAATTTTTGTTATGGTTCTTAATAAATAAATAGTTATTTGGTTTTAAATGGTTCAAATTTGGTTTTAAATCCACTTAAGTGAATATTTAATTATGTTTTCGTGCATTTTTATGGAAATTTTTTGGTGTTTTTAAATGAAAAAATGGTTTTAAGGGTAAATGATAAGTTTTATAATTGAAATTAGAGTTTACAAAAAAAATTAAATAAGGATGATGTTTTGAATTTTTGTGAAAATTATAATAAAGAGGTTTTTAAAATAGAGTTTTATTTTTTTTTTCTAAATGAGTCTAAGGGTTTTGAGGGTTAATGTATTATTTAAATAAGGGAAATTTTTTGGGGTGTACTTTCTTTTATGAAAAAGTTTTAAATTTAAAACTTGAAATTAGTGGGATTTAAAAAATTAGTTTTTGAAAAGGGTGCTTTAAAATTTGGTGAGTTGTATGTTGGGAATTTTTCTTGGTTTACTTTGAATTTTTTTTTAATTGTAGTTATTAAATACGGTTCATTTTAACTTATGTATTGTCTTGTTTTGATTTTGACTCCTAGAAAATTCTGGATGAAATGGATGAGTGTCATCCTTGTGGGGTGTCTTACATCAACTGTCTAGATGTAGACCCACTTAAGAATGGTGATGGATCTCTCTTTGGGGTTTTTTCTTGTCAATCCTAGATTTGGAGGTGTTTCTTTGGTTTGGATCTTTGGGTTTTCCCCTATTTTTCTTTGATTTGATTTTTTTCATCTTGGGGATGTTCTTGACTCAGTGTTTGGTTGTGTTTCTTGGGATTAGTGGGAGTGATAGCCTTGTTATCTATTCATTATCCTCTTCCTTAGTGATGATAGCCCAATAATTAGGTTCTTAAATTGAATATATGTACATGGGGAGTTTTGGGTGGACTTTTAGTTATTGGGATGAGTTCAATAAATAATTTTTATGATAGGGTTCATTGGGAGTCATTGTTCCAGAAAAAAAAATCCTAGGTTACAATCTCTCAACCCAAGTCTTAGCCCTTGTTTTTTTGTTGAGATAGGTGTCATTAATCATAATTATTGTCATAACTGTTTTTTATCTTCTATCTTGCCTTGGTTTTTCTGGTTTGACATGATAGTTTTTCCTCATCTCTTAGAGATGGTATCACATTATGGTATTTCTAGATTTTTGTTGTAAATATTATGAATCCTCCTTTCCTTATGAAGTTTTGATCTTGTGTTATTTCAAGAGAAAGTGTCATATTAGAAAATTAGTGTGCTAGTGGGATTTAAATATGGTGTGGAAGACATCATTGATTGTTTGGTTAATATACTAGTCCAGTCCATGATCATGATATTGTCCTCTTTGGGCCTAGCCCACACGGTTTTATATTCCTTGGGCTCTGGTACTCAAGCATCCTCAAAGAAAAGGCCTAATGATGGGAGAGGTATCTACACCACCTTATAAATTAGTGTTTCATGCTCCTTCTCCTTTGATGTGGGATTTAAATAATCCCCCCCCCCCCCCCGAGAAGGGCCCAGCATCCTCGTTGACACATTGAATGGACACTGGATCCGATACTATTTGTAATGGCCTAGCCCAACCCACATTCATGATATTGTTCGCTTTGGGTCTATCCTGAAATATTTTGATTTACCTAGGCTCTGGACCTCATTAATCCCCCAGGAAAAGGCCTCATGATGGGAGAGGTATCCACACCACCTTATAAAGGGATGATTCGTGCTCCTCCTCCTTCAATGTGGTATTTCCATAATATAATTATTGAAATCCAACATTGAAGGAGGAGGAGCACAAAGAACCCCTTTATAAGGTGGGTTGGATACCTCTTCCATTACGAGGCCTTTTCCTGGGGGGGATCCATGAGTGACAGAGCCCAGGGAAAGCAAAATCGTGTGGGCAAGGCCCAAAGAAGACAATATCATGATTGTGGGCTGGATAAGGCCAATATAAATGGTATCAGAGTCAATGTCCATTATATGTGCCAAGTGGGTCTTGAAACATGTCTAGTTCCCTCATCCAAGATCCATCCCAACTCAACCATATAACATAGAACCCTTTCCCTTAACTTTTCTTGCATTAATAGAGTCTATTTGGGTAACGATCAGGGAGCCCAAGTATGGTGTGAGTACAAATCCATAGTCCACCACCAATGGTGTATAAAATAAATCCATTCAATAATAGGTGTATATAGTTGTATAAATAATTGATTATAATTCATAAGTAAATAGTTATCACATTATCAATTAATCTTTATTAAACCACAATCGGTTTTTCGAGGACACCCGTACCTCAGTACCTACTTCAACCCACATCGGGTTTGAACCATGTAACATATTTAATTAAAATATAATTATAGCACATTGGATTACATTATACATGTCACTTAAATTTCATTATTATGCCCACTCGGAAGCATAGTCCAATGCCAATGTTTTGGGTGAAGAACGCTCTGTCTAGCACCCCATTTATCAACCATGCATGTATATCATGGGCATAGAACATCGTGTCTAGCACCCAAATTCTAAATAATACATATATATCATGGGCATAGAACGTCATGTCTAGAACCCCAATTCCCAATCATACATATATATCATGGGCATAGAACATCATTTCTAGCACCCTAATTCCCAATCATACATATATATCATGGGCTTAGAACATCATGTCTATCACCCCAATTCCCAATTATAGATATATATCATGGGCGTAGAAAGTCATTTCTAGCACCCTAATTCCCAATCATACATATATATCATGAGCGTATAACATCATGTCTATCACCCTAATTATAAATTATAAATCTATTTCATGGGTTTAGAACATCACTTATAGTACCACATTTATCAATCATACATATTTATCATAACATGTCACATTATCACATGTATCTAATTATCACATGTTTTCACATTATCACATGAACCAGGATTAATCAACATTAATCTTCTTGTCATAATTAACCACCAAAAATTAAATTAATTATTTCATAAATTAATTAATATAGTCCATTAATTAATTTAAAAATTAATTAATCCTCTCACAATCTTAACATATAATAATTAATTAACCAATTAATTATTCTCAATTAAAAATTCAAAAATTAAACAAATTTCTAATTAAATCAATAATTAATTATCCCTGATTGTCTAATTCAATACCTTGATAATTAATTCATCAATTAATCATCCCAATTCCACAATTCCATTATTCAATCAAATTGCCAGTTCCTCAATTCAATAGTTGACCACATTAATTAATCAAATTTATGAATTTAAATTGCTAAAAAAACCTTAGAAATTCTATAATAACATACACATATTTGATATCAGTACTATCATATTTGAATAATATACCACCTACCTCAATTCATTGATGGACGATTTCCCAATTGAAATCCCAAAAATTGAGCAGAACGACGTAAAATGGGATCCGAATTTCAAAACCCTAAATCAAGATTAAAAAAATAAAGATCTCTTTAATCTATATCAAGATCCACAAGACTAGATCTAGATTCACCAAATCTGGATCTAGATCAAGAAAAATAGAAGATTACTTCCTACAAAAATAATGAGGATGAATGATAAATCAATGAGATAGAATCCACTTACCGAGAGAGGAGAAGATCTTCAATATGGGCTTCGAATCATGAAGAACGAAGGTTGGGAAGGCTTGTAATTTATCCAGAGATCTCCAAGATCATTAAAGACCACCTATGGTAAAATATGGGTGGATTTGGGGTTATTTATGGGGTCTATAAATTTTTAAAATTAATTTTTTGGGGACTTTAATCCCGGCGCACAGTTAGCTTAGCTGGGGTGCACGGTTTTCCCTAACAGTTCGACAACTTTTCGCCTATTATTTTAGGGGTTCACAGTTACTCCTAAGGGGGTGAACAGTTTGAAAAAACTATATTCCAAGCATGCAATTCCCCAATGTCTAGGGTTTCATGATTTACTGGGCTGGGGTGCATGGTTTTCCCTAACCATGCACCAACCATGCACATCCATTTTTCTTTCATTTTTCTCAAAATTACACCCAAACATACCCCAAGTTATAACCCAAACAAAAAACACTCAAATAAAAAAAACGAGTACCAAAAAACAAGCCCGAGTCAACTCCAAAAAATGTCAAGATATTACAATCTCCCCACCTTATAACATCTCATCCTTGAGCTGCACTCCTAAGTATAATCAAAATTCTGAGCCAAAAATATTTGTCCAATGAGCCCACATATCTACTTACCTTTCCCATGTTTCCCCCTTCACATGCCCATGTTTCCACAACACACAAACTATCGAAACAGTCTTTCCCTACAACACTTTCTCACTGTGATCCAATAAACATACCAGATGCTTCTCAAAGGATACATCTATCTCAAGATCAATGTTATCCACATAAATAATATGATAATGGTCAGGGTGATACTATTGTAGATGTGATATATGGAGAACTTCATGCATAACATTTTATTTATGTGGAAGAGCCAATCAGTATGCCACCAGCCTGATTCTCTCCACAACTTCAAACGGTTCAAAAAATATAGGAGCCAACTTTCCATGCCTCCGTATCCTATGGTGACCCAGTCTAGGTAACACATGAAGGAATACATGATCAACCTCTATAAAATTTAGGATTCGTTGACATCTATCAGCATAAAAATTCTATCTACTCTGATCCATATCCATATGATTCTAAATTAGCTGAACACGATCCAACATATCCTACACAAGACTAAGTCCCAACAACTCTGACTCACCCACCTCTATCCAACATAGTAGCGATCTGTATGTCCTACCATAAAGATCCTTGTATGGTTCCATCGGTATAGTTTCTTGATAACTGTTGTTATAGGAAAACTCCACTAAATCCAAATGTTTCTCCCAAGACCCACTGAAGTCAAGAACACACACCCAAAATATATCCTCAAGCACCTGTATAGTACGCTCTAACTACCCATTTATCTATTGTTGGAAGGTCATACTCAATAATAATTGTGTACCGAGAACCTTTTGTAAGACCTTCTAGAAGTGTGAACTAAAATGTGACTCATGATCTAAAACTATAGTCTATAGCACCCCATAAAAATGTACGATCTCTCAAATATAAAAATCTCCTAACTAATCCACTGAGAAAGTTTCTATTATAGTCAAAAAATGTGATACTTTCTTCAATTGATCAACAATAACATAAATAGTGTCATTATTCTTTGGAATATTTGGGAGACCCACCGTAAAATCCATTGTCATATTATCTAACTTCCATTCCGGAATGGGAAACAGCTGCAGCAGACCTCCAGATTGTTTATGATATGTCCTCACCTGTTGATAGGTGTAGCATTGTGTAATGAACCCTGTTGTATCATTCTTCATGCCTGGACACAAAAAATTTCATTATAGGTCATGGTACATTTTGGTTATACCTAGATGTACCACCCACTTTAAGGCATGAAATTACCACATAAAATTCTATTGCATACTCATAGTCACAACAACCTGAATCCTGAAATAGATGATCTCATCCTCATCTATGATCCAATCTGAAGGTGACTCCCCACATTCAAGGATTTCCCTCAAGTTCAAACATTTTGGATCCTCATAATTTTTGTCACAACCCGTCCCCTAGGGCCCATGCAGTGACTAACCCAAGCCTGCCTTCCATAGGTCAGGGGATGGCGACTAGCACCGGAAAGGCGTATCCCTAAAACCGATAAGGAATTTCCTTTTAACCTGTAAACTCACACAATCCAAGCACATGGAAATATACAAGAACAAAGTAAACTATAGAGGAAATAGGGTGAGTATAGTAAGTAAAATGACCAGAATACAAGACCAACTAAAAAGTACGAGTAAAACTGAAAACAAATCTTGTGAAAACCCGCCAAGGATCCTAGATGAAGGGTATGTACAGCTCTCGAACGGTCATCTCTGTGGTTCATCTCATCTTACGGTCCACCTCCTTGCAGCCTCCAGTCCTAGCACCCTCATCTTTAATAAATGATGTCCGTCATCTGCACAAGACACAGCAAGATGCAGACATATCCCGTGCAAGGGTGAGTATATCAATACTCAGTAGGGACCCCGAGACCCCTGAAGATCTCTCATAATCCATAAAGGATAATCCGCAAAGAAAGACCACAATTACAAATCACAAAGCAAAAATCAACCCTACTTAGGTATATGCCCATACATATACCTAAGTTATGAAGTAACCAATCTCATTCAAGGGGAACACATAGCCCAACTCTTTAGCCAAAAGCACAACTGTTCCATGAAGGAAATAATGCCACGTAGGTAGCACCACACAGAAGAATACCACAAAATTAAGTACTCATCTCACACCATATATAAATTAAGTACGGAAGTATAAATGATTAGTTGTATTTCTAGATCATCTTACTTCATCGAGAAGGTCTACAGTTGACCCACACAGGATTGAAGATGACCTACACAGGATCCGAAGATGACCCACACGGGATCTGAAGATGACCCACACAGGATCTGAAGATGCTGACCCACACAGGATCTGAAGATGACCCACACAGGATCTGAAGATGACCCACGTAGAATTTGTATATTACCCACATAGGATCGGTAGATTCTAACCTACACAATTTCCAAAGATTCTTTAAGTACATCCAGCCATAGGGTTCCCGCACTAAGCACACATGATTCTAGGAGGATCCTCTCCTAAAGCCATCAGTCGATACTTCAACTGCCATGAAGTCACGTGAAGAAGTATCACGAATGTCCGTCGCGTCATAAGGGAACCAACATGATAGAAGGCGTGTCAATCAGACGCCCTATCTGTAAGTTATTAGTGTTTTCGTTCTGATAGCCTGGTTAGATTCGGGTTCAATCCAACTCAATCATACACCAATTTTATCCAAAACTCAATTGGAGTATACCAAAATGACCTTCTCGATCCAAGGATTCTGCTGCCGTAGAAGGTTCATCAAACGGATGCCCAGTTCTAAAGATATGACCAAAAAGGCATATCTAGGTTCAGATGGGCCTGGGTCTGGTCTGACCCAGGGTTTCACCCACGAAGAACACAACAAACAATAAAGTAATAGAGGGATCGGTCTGTGTTCGTTTGGAATGCACCCTCCATGTTTGACCGATATCATGCGGCTCAAGAAGATTGAATCAATGTAAATCAATGAATAATATTCAAGAACAAGCCCTACCTCAATTGTTCATTGGATATGGTGTGAGGAAGAAGATAAAGATGATTAAGGATACGTCGGTGTTCTTCGCTCCTGCAATATGCTTCTGATATGTGCTCCAATGTTGGTTCAATGTTCTTGATCTAGATATTTGGTCTTCATTGGAGGATGTTCTTCCACCAAAAGTTCTCTAGCAAAAGAATTTTCCAACAATTCTCAATTCCAGGAGAAATGAGGAGCTTATCCCCCAAATTAAGTTTAAGAGTTCATTAATTGATCAATTAATGACGGATCATTAATTTTGGTAGGGTTTCTAAGAGTTACACCACATTAAAATAGGGGTTTGAAGGTCGGGTGGTCCCCACCACCAAATTCAAAAAGTGGTGGAGATATTTAAAATAAAAATAAAACTATTGTTTTATTTTTATTCCTCTGCAAAAACCAAGATTTCTATCTTCCACCCTCATCTCACTACGGTTAAGGTGAAGGCCTCCTTAAGTGAAAATCAGCACTGCGAGTTCAACGATGTCCTCGGATTTGAATTCCAAGCACTGGTTCAAAAGTTACGAATTACCACAGGCACGTTTACTAAACGTAACTTAAAAATGTTTGGAAATTCATTCCATGCACTCCAAGCCTCGAAATCACGTGCCTTCAATTTTCACAGACTCATAATATTTCTATATAATTTTAAAAAAAATACATGAAAAATTCTGGGTCTTTATATTCTCCCCAACTCAGGGATTTGCGTCCCCGAAAGACACAACACAAACTAGGGAAATAAGTGGGGGTACTAAGCATGAATCTAAGCTTCCCACTCCCATGTGATCTTCTGGAGGTTCCCATGCTGCCAACATACATGCACCAGAGGTATCAATCACCCACGAAGGACTCTCTCTTGTCAATCCTCAATCTCTACTGAAACCTCTGAAAACATCACCCCATCCTTGATGTCTAGCTCGCCCCAGTCAATGATGTGCGAAGGATAATTCATGTACCTCCTCAGTTGATATACGTGCAAAACATCATGCAACTGGTGCAACTAATGGGGAAGGTCTAGGTAGTTTTCCACCTCGCCAACTCTACTGAGGACCTGAAAGGGTCCTATGAACCTCGGAGATAACTTTCCGCCCTGGCCAAATCTCTGCAAACCTCGTAGAGGTGAGACCCATAGAAAGACATGATCACCACCCTCAAACTTTAGATGTCTCCATCTTCTATCAGCATAAGAATTTTTCCTACTCTGTGCAGTCTTCATCCACTTCTGAATGATCCGCACCTTCTCTGTGGTAGCCCGTAACATCTCTGGTCCCATGAGTACTGACTCCCCTAGGTTAGTCCAGCATAGAGGCGATCTATAAGGTCGACCATACGATTCCTCAAATGGTGTCATACCGATGGTGGAGTGATAACTGTTGTTGTATGAGAACTCCACTAAGGGAAACTGATCCTCCCAACTACAGTCGAAATCAAGGATGCAAGCATGCAACATGTCCTTGAGGGTCTGAGTGGTTCGCTCTGTCTGACCATCTTTCTAAGGATGAAAGGTGGTGCTCAATCAAAGCTGAGTCCCAAACACCTCCTACAACCCCTTCCATATCCAAGAAGTAAAATGTGCATCATGATCAGAGAAAATCATTGAGGGAACTCCATGAATCCATACAATCTTCTGTATGTAGAGGTGTCCCAAGATATCTACTGATCCATGCTCTTTGATAGGTAGGAATTGGGTCGACTAGGTGATTTGTTCAATGATCACCTATATGGAATCATATCCCTTGGACGTGAATGGAATTCATGTCATGAATTATATGGAAATTATATCCCACTTCCACTCTGGAACCTCAAGTGGATGATCTAAACCCGCTAGAACTTGATGATATGCCTTCACTTACTGACAAGTGAGGCACTGTGAGACAAACTCTGGCATTGTTTTCTTCATTCCCGACCACCAGTTATGAATTCATAGGTCTTGGTACATATTCTCCACTTCTGGATGTATCGTTAGAGGGGACGTATAGAACTCCCTCAACACTTCCTCCCATAGCGCCAATGGTACCATAGTACGTCCTCTGAAAAGGATGACGTGCTCCCCACCTTCAAAAAATCCATCAGGTGCCTGCCCTATGGATATCTGAGTACATCGAGCCTTGCAGTTAGTGTCCCCAAGTTGTGCCTCCCTGACTCGTTAGAGGAGTGGGGGAGTAACTGTCAGAGACTGAAGATAAGCTGCTCCATCACGATCCACTCAGGATATCCGCAAAGCGGCTAGCTACTATGTCTCCTCACTCTGTAATTGTATACCAAATATCCTACTAATTGAATCTGCTACTATGTTCCCCTTCCCACGAGTATATAATATCTCGAAGTCATAGTCCTGGAGGAACTCAAGCCAATGCAGATGTCTCGGGTTCAGGTCCTTCTGAGAGAATATATACCTGAGACTCTTGTGATCAGAGTAGACTGTAAAATGTTCGCCATCAAGTAATGTTGCCACGTATTCAAGGTGAATACCACTACATCTAACACTAGGTAATGGGTAGAGTAGTTCTTCTCATGTTCTCTTAACTATCAAGAACCATACGTGATCACTTCTCTCTCCTGCATCAGGACACATCTAAGCCCGGTCCCTGATTCGTCGCAGTAGACTATGTACCCAACACCCTCCTCTGGTAGCCTCAAGATGGAGGCACTCATCAGTATCTACCTCATCTCCTAGAAACTCCACTGGAATCTCTCCAACCACATGAAGGGTTTCCTCTTATTTGTCAATTCTGATAATGGTGTCGTAACTCTGGAAAATTCAGGAACAAACCTCCGATAGTAACCGGCCAAACCCAGAAAACTCCACACCTTCGTCACACTCCTGGGTGGCTCACAAGCAAGCACAACCTCAATCCTCGCTGGATCAACTGAAACTCTAGCCTCCAAGATGATGTGTCCCAGGAAGTGACCCTCTCAGATCCAGAATTGGCACTTTGAGAGCTTACCATAAAGCTGGTGCTCTCAGAGTGTATTCAGAACTATCTGCAGATGATAGGCATGCTCTTCCTCTATAGCTGAGTATACTAGGATTTCATCGATGAAGACTACCACAAAGTGATCGAGGTATGGCTGGAAGATCCTTTTCATGAGTCCCATGAACATTTCTGGGGTATTTTTCACACCAAATGGCATAACCAATAACTTATAATGGCCATACCGACATCTGAAGGCCATCTTCTGGACATCCTCATCTCGTACCCCAAGCTAGTGATAGCTTGATATGAGGTCTATCTTCAAAAACCATTGTGCTCCCTTCAACTGATCAAAGAGATCATCAATACTCAGAAGTGTGTACTTGTTCCTCACGGTCACCTGGTTCAGGTTTCGATAGTCCACAAAGAGTCACAAACTCCCATCTTCCTTCTTGGCGAACAAAATCGGGGTTGCCTATGGAGAAACACTGGGCCTAATGAACCCCTTCCTCTGCAAGTCCTCCAGCAGTACTCGTAGCTCCCAAAGCTCTGTGGGAGCCATCATATATGCTGGTGTAGATAACGGTGTTGTCTCGGGGTACAAGTCGATATAAAAGTAAACCTCTTTGTGTGGAGGTAGTCTTGGAACATCATCAGGAAAGATATCGGCATACTGGTCCACCACTATAGGATAGCTCTGACTCTCAACATCAAGTGCTCTGAGGGTAAGGCTAGCCAACTGATGATTAATCGGTTGCACCCTCCTCTGGGTAAGTTCATCCTATGCTGTAAAGGTTTCCTTCTCACTGGTGAAGGAAAACCTTGTCCCATCCATGTGGACACACCACACTTTTCACCTAATATAGTAAATCTAAGCATAGACTATGGATAACCAGTCCATACCCAAGATGACATTCTAAGGCCTCGACGCCACTACTAGGAGATCCCAACCAAGGATCTCGCCTCCTAGAGTAATCTCACACTACCGGAACCAGTGTGTAATCATTGAATCCACCCCCATTGGAGTATCTAGCCATAAGGATCGAGCCAACATCTCCACTAGAATCTCCAAGATCCGAATGAGTGTTGTGGAAATAAAAGAGTGATTGGATCCTATGTCTATAAGTACTACAGCTAGGGTGTAGTAGACACAGATCATACCTCTAATCATCTTCGGATAACCGTGGTCGTAGGCCTTAACTGCCTAGAGCTGAGCTCATCCCTTTCCACCCGCTCCTTGTGGTCGGGGTGGACCACCTGGAGGTGGCGGCAGTAGAACCTCGAATCACCACCCACCACCTATTACATGACCATATCCTCTACCACATATTTTTTCTGCCTATTGACCTCCTTGATTGTATCTTAGCCTCTACCCATGCGGTCCTTCAATTGTCTTCTGGTCATTTGTACGGCGGGTCGGAAAGTCGTGAGCCATGTGACCCTGCCCGCCGCACAAGTAACACTGCCTGCTCCTCGCCTACCTTGCTTTGTCTTGAGAGCCCCACACAACTGACCTTGTATCCTACGGTCATCAACCTGTAGGTATGGTCCTCTTAGAACTATGTGTCATCTATCTGCTACAAGCTGCAGATGACTCTACTACGTGACGTCCGGTGGTGGGTCTCGCTACTGGTGACTGCTCAGCTAGGAAGCTCTCCACCAAGAGTGCTCGCTCTAACACCCCATCTTTCTTCAGAATGCTGAGAGATACCATCGAATCTATAATATTTTATATGATCCCCTGCTCGAAGGTTCGGGCCCTGAAGAAAGGGTCCCACTCCATGTCAGTGGAGTAGCGCAAGAGGTCAGTGAACCTTGCTAAATACTAAGCCACAGTCATGCTGCCCTGTTGCAAGTGGAGAAGCTCCTGTATACGCAATGAGCGTAAGGTCATTAGGATGAACTATGCCCTAAAAAGGCTCTTGAGGTCTGCCCAGATGAGAGTCAACTCATCGTGAACCTGGAGAATCAAGCTCCCCCATCTCCCTGCTGCTTCCTGAAGAAGACTGGATGCAAGGATGACCATAAGATCAGCTGGTGTCCCTACCAGTCAGAAAACTCTGACCATAACCTCCAGCTAGTCCTCAGCCGCCTATGGATCTGTCTCTCCCCAGAACTTCAGTGGCCTCTGGTGCTAGAACTCGTGCAATGCGCTCAATCAGTGTGCACCCTCTACTGCTGGGGCTGGTGGCATCGGCTTCCCAATAGGTAGTGGTGTTGCTGCTATACCACCTGATGGTACAACAACCGAAAGGGGGCCCTACACCGAATCCTCGTCGATCGGTGGGCTATCATTTCATACTCTACCTGGAAACCTGTCTAGCTATATATGTGGATCCATCCTAAAAATAAATAGGTGCACCATGGTCAATAAGTTATACCTGGTGATCTGACTCAAAGAGATCGCAAATAAAACTTTTCAAAAATGCAAACACAATCAGTGTTTTCGTGCACTGAGTTACAAATTAGAAGTCAGGGTACTGGTGTATGGATGCGTCGGCCGCCGCACCAACACTGGATTCCCCAAACTGAAAACCACACTCATTACACTTAACACTATTACTGAATAAAAATATCAGAGTCCAAGTTCTCCGGTAGAACCAACTCCTCTTATACCAATTTGTCCCAAACCATCCCCCGGGGCCCATGTCATGACTACCCCAAGTCTGCCTTCCATATGCCAGAGGATGGAGACTAAAACTGGAAAGGCATATCCCTAAAACTGGGAAGCCATTGACTTTTAACCTGCAAACTCACACAATCCAAGCACATAGCAAGATACAAGCACAAAGTAAACTATATAGTAAATAGGATGAGTACAGTAAGTAAAGGGGCCAGAATACAAGCCCAACTGGAAAGTATAAGTAAAACTGAAAATAGCTCATGTGAAAACCCACCAATGATCCTACCTGAAGAGTAGATACAGCTTTTGAATGGTCATCTCTACAGTTCATCTCATCTAATGGTCCACCTTTGAGAAGCCTCCAGTCCTGGCACCCTCATACTTGATCAATGATGTCCGTCGTCTGCACAAGACACAGCAAGGTGCGGGCGTAGCCCATGCAGGGGTGAGTATATCAATACTCAGTAGGCACCCCAAGACCCCTGAAGATCTCTCAGAATCCATAGAGGATAATCCACAAAGCAAGACCACAATTACAAAGCACAGAGCAACAATCAACCCTACTTAGGTATATGCCCATACATATACCTAAGTTATCAAGTAACCCAACTCATTCAAGAGGAACACATAACCCAACTCTTTATCTAAAAGCACAATTGTTCCACGAAGGAAAGAATACCATGTAGGTAGCACCACACAGAAGAATTCCACAAAAGTAAAGACTCATCTCACACCAGTTATAACTTAAGTACGGAAGTATAGATGATTAGCTATATTGCTAAGCCATCTTACTTCATCGAGAAGCTCTGATGTTAACCCATACAAGATCAAAGATGAACCACACAGGATCTGAAGATGACCAACACAGGATCTGAAGATGACCCACACAGGATCTGAAGATGTTGACCCACACAGGATCAGAATATGACCCACATAAGATCTGAAGATGACCCACACATGATCTGTAGATGACCCACATAGGATCGGTAGATGCTGACCCACACAGGATCCGAATATTCTTCATGTACAGCCAGCTACAGTGTTCCCGCACTAAGCACGCTTGATTCTGGGAGGATCTTCTTCTCAATCCATCAGTAGATACTTCAACTAGCACGAAGTCCCATGATGAAGTATCACAAAGGTCTATCACGTCATAAGGGACCCAACACAATAGATGGCGTGTCAATCATATGCTCGGTCTGTAAGTTATTAGCATTTCTGTTCCGAGGGCCCGGTTGGATTTGGGTTCGATCCAACCCAGACATACTCCAACTTTATCCAAAACACAAGTGGATTATACCAAAAGGACCGTCTTGATCCAAGGATTTTAGCACTGCATACGGTTCATCAAACGGATGCTCGGTTCTCAAGATATGGCCAAAAAGGCATATCTGGGTCCAGATGGACCCGGGTCCGGTCCGACCTGGTCAGACCGACCCGGCCCGACCCAGCCTGGCCTGACCTGACCCTGTTCGGGCTGACCTGACTCGGTTCGAGTCGACCCGACCTAGTCTGGGTCTGGCCCAGATGGGCTGGACCACGGCGGGCCCGACCCACTGGACCGCGGTCCGGCCCGGCCTGCAAAGGGGGTGGCCCGACCCACTGAATGCGGCCCGCGGCTGGGTTGGCCCGCCTTGGTGGGGCCCTCCCTAGCTTCCACCCAGTGGAGGTGCCCCCCGGGATTCCTAAACGGCCCAAGGTCCATTCGGTTATGGCCAACCTGGCATCTCCACGTGGTGCCGCCTGCTGGCACACGGGACCTGCCGGAGCAGGTCCTGCTCGATGTGATACAGCCGGCTGGGGTTCTAGCTCCCCTTACAGGGGTGCTGGCATGTTCCGTTTTTGCCTCCACATATGGTCGGGTGATGGCCTCCCACTAGGCGTGCCGTCGCGGCTCGGTAGCCACGACCTTCAACACCAGGAGTGCGGACGCGCGCCACCCCAACTTCCATGCGGCATGTCAGTGTACTGTCCGCCACCCTCATCTGTTGCAGTTGATGGGTCATAGCCTCCTTCAGTGGTGTGGTTGTGCCACCACCACTGTCGCGGCTGGCCAGTGTGTCGGCCGCCGCCTGTACCCTATCGACGCTATTCTCCGGCGGACTTCCACGGGTCACCAAGTGAGTTTTGATGGCCCATTTTTCGATCCGAAGGAATCATTGTGTGTCTTGGGACATCACATTTGCATCTATCCCATCAAGGACGAGTTCTTCTCATCTCGAGGTTTCTCCCATGAAGAAAAAATCAAACAATGAAGTAACAAAGGTATCAGGTCGTGTTTGTTTGGCCCCCACCCTCCACATTAGACCGATAACATGTAGCTCAAGACAATTTAATCAACGTAAATCAATGAAGAATATTAAAGAAAAAACCCTAACTCAATAATTCATTGGAGATGGCGTGAGGAAGAAGATGAAGACGATGAAGGAGACGCCGGCGTTCATCACTCCGAAAATATTCTTCTGATCCGTGCTCTAATGTTGATTCAATGTTCTCGATCCGGAGATCCGTTCTTCATTAGAGGATGTTCTTCCACCAAGAGTTCTCCAGCAAAAGCGTTTGCCAATAATTCTCAATTCTTAGAGAAGTGAGGATCCTATCCCCCAAATTAAGTTTAAGAGTTCATCAATTGATCAATTAATGGTGGATCATTAATTTTGGTAGGGTTTCCAAGAGTTACACCACATTAAAAGAGGGGTTTTAAGGTCAGGTGGTCCCCATCAGCAAATTCAAAAAGTGGTGGAGAGATTTTAAATAAAAATAAAACTATTGTTTTATTTTTATTCCTCCAAAAAAACCAAGATTTCCATTTTCCACCCTCGACCCACTACGGTCGAGGTGAAGGCCTCCTTAAGTGAAAATTGGCACTACAAGTTCAACAGTGTCCTCAAATTTCAATTCCGAGAACCGGTTCAAAAGTTACGAATTACCACTAGCACGTTTACTAAATGTACCTCAAAGAAAGTTCAGAAATTAATTTTGGGCACTCCAGGCCTCAAAACCACATGGCATTAATTTTCGCAGACTTGTAATATTTCCATATAATTTTAAAAAAAATTACATTGAAAATTCCAGGTCTTTACACTTCCTAGCTCTAATTCGGATCAAAAGTGTAGAGTCCATTAAAGTAGATATGAGATTCATATGCTCCTGACTAACCTGGACCACCACATGCATCTTAGACAGAGAGTTCATCATCTTCCACTCAACACTAGACTCCCAAACCATCCGAGTCTGAGTTTTTCTTCTCAAAGTGTCAGCTACACATTTTTCTTTTTTTGGGAATATATGCCAGATCAAAATCAAAAGACTACATATACTCAACTCATATCTACTGTAAAAGATTAAGATATCTCTATGAAAATATATACTTCAAGCTCTTGTGATCTATGTACACAATAAAATTTTCTCCCAACAGATAATGTTGTGAGCACTTCAAATCATAAACCACATATTCTAACTCGAGGTCATGCATAGGGTAGTTCCATTCATGTAGACTCAATTTCCTAGACGGATATGCCACAACTCAATCTCCCTACATCAATACAACTATGTTTCTGATCCCAAAATAATCAAAATAAACTGTATACTCCTCAACCATCTTGAGTAGGATTAAGATCAGTTCTGATGTCAAAAGATTCTATAACTCCTAGAAGTACTCCTCACATTATTCTGGCCAATAAAACTTTATCCCCTTTTTGATCAAGCCTGAAAGTGGTTCTTCCAAATGGAAAAACTCCTGGATGAATCTCTGATAATATCTAGATAATATTAGAAAGATATTGATATCAAATACATTCTTAGGATACTCCCAAAAAACCACTGCCTGCAATTTTTTTAGGTTCATTAACACACCTTCCATCGAGATGAAGTTTCCTAAGAAGTGTACCTGATCAACCCAAATATGACACTTAGAAAGTTTGGAGTATAGATGATGATATCTCAGTGTACTTAGGATGATTTAAAGGGGTTGGTAATGATCGTCATGAGTCTTTGAGTACACCAAGATGTCATCTACAAATACTACAACAAAATGATATAGGTATGGATTGAAGATTATTTTTATCAAGGCCATAAGCACTGCTGGTGCGTTCATCAACCCAAACAGAATTACAATGAACTCATAAAGGTCATACCTACTTTTAAAATTAGTCCTTGATGTATCAAAAGTCCAAACTCTCAGCTGATGATACCCCAATCTCAATTTGATCTTCAAGAACACACAATCTCCTCTCAACTGGTTAAATAGATCGTCAATACGCGTAAGATGATATCAGTTCTTCACAATCATCTAGTTCAATTTACAGTAATCGAAAAAAAAATAATAGATTCTTGTAATCCTTCTTAGAAAATAGAACTAGAGAACCCCAAGGTGATGTAATCGAATGGATAAATCCCTTTATCCTCTAACTCCTCCAGCTGAGTCTTGAATTCTTGAATCTCTATCGGTGCCATTCTGTATGGCAGAATTGAAAATGGATCAGCCCCCAGCATGAGCTCAATATTGAATTATATATTTCTCTTAGGTGGAAACCCTAATATTTTTTCATAAAACACATCCTGAAATAGTTCCACTACTGGTGGAAAGGCATCTTACTTCACACCTCCATCATACAACTACAAACTAGAAACCTAGGCTATGAGCTCTCCCAGTTTTTGAGTAATTGGACCAACTCAGCCTACCTGTATATCTCACACTCCTCGGTGAATATATTTTTCAACCTTGTGATATGTAAAGGTCACTCTCCCCCGATAATAATAAATATGGGCTTAGTATGTGACTAGCTATTCCATACCCATAATTTGGTCAAAGCCAAACATATCAAGAATATAGAGATCCCAGAGAAAACAGTATTCCATGATCCTGAGAGAACACCACTTGCACAAATAGATGTCTCTAGACAGTACTCCAAACATTTTATCTATCTTCATTACCTCATTTACAAACTCTACCTCTAGGCTTAAACCATTAATAAGTTTTTGCAGATATAATGTAATTTGAGGCACCAGTATCAAACAAGGAACTAGTTAATATAGAAGCTACAAGAATCATAAGTCCCCATCCTTAAACATTACATAATCTTGAGTTAAGTCAATAATTTGACTTCATTTCACATTGAGGATCTTTTCAAGTTTATAGATCTAGATAATTAGGCCATAACTCATACATAACAAAACCACAGAAATAAAAAGTATAAACTTCCAACAGTATTCATTTCTTCCATAAAATAGAAACTTTTAAAATGAAATGTGGTTCCTTTTCATGTTTAATTGTCATAACATTTACCTAATCCCATACTTGACTCTATTATCCCTTAAATTATGTGAAATATATTTCATAAATGTGGGATGAGAACAAAAGGCTCAGTAAGTGATATAAAATAAAGAATGAAACTGTTAGTATATGAATATTTTAAAATCATGAAAACATTATTCCAAAATCATACATTTCACCCATAAAACATAAAATCTTTATCTTACCTCATAAAATCATAATATTCCTATAAAACTTTATAGAAATAAAAAAACATAAAGGTAAATTTTGGAATCCATATCATACCTATATTGTAGCTTTCACAGCTGCATAGGGAGTAACCTTCATGGTTACATTTGAAATACCCATCATAGTATATTCCCTAAATATCTTAGGAGAAACCTTATCATTTAACTTGATCTCATTACCCAATGAATTAGAGAGATTTCATGGGATCACCTGCCATCAGTTTATCATGGAACGACCATTATACATAAATAATTCTCAATAACTATAACATAATCATAACAGATAAGACAAGCATAAAAGAAAAATAACATTTCCAATTCGAAATCACATTTTATCTTTATTAGTCGTACACTCATTAATGAAAATGAATTATTTTAAAATAAAATAGAAAACTTATAAATTAAACATCAATACATAATAGAAACATGAAATCAAGAAATTATATTCATGGTGTATATGTAAAAAACATTCCAAGTTATTGAAATAATCAATCCATTTTTAAAACACAATTAAAACATTTAAAAAGAATATTTTTGAATCAAAATGTCTCATATCGCATTGAATATTTTTAAATGAATTAAAATATTAAAAAATTTATGTTCATATAAATAAATCCTTCAAACCATTTTGAAAACATGGACATTAATGAGAAATATTTAGAAGAATAAATCTTTAAAACATTTAAAATGGTGTTTAAGTTAAAGAGTCTCTTACCACTTGAGAAACAATTGAATAAAAATAATTAAAGAATAATATTAAAAAAAACTTTAAATATCATTAGAATATAGTGATTCATGATATAAAATGTCAAAAGGGTCGTATATACACCTTAAAGGAAAATAAATGTGCGCAATATCAAGATATGCCTCAATGAAAGAATATTCAGACGAAGTCCCTTACCACTTGAGTCTGACTTTTCTCCTGTAATATTTATAATTCTGAATAATAAACTTAGGTCAATTTCTACTTTCTGTTGGGAAAAAACCCTCAATTTTTCCTCTCGGTGTTTTTTGGGTGTGATTATGTTTGTTGACAAAGCCAGATGACCGCGAATGAGTATGGTTGGTGTTTGCTGAAGACATGTTTTTAAGGTGGCACAGTTTCCCAGTGTTTTCCAAATTTTTGGGACTCAAAATTGAGAATTTGTGTTTGGAAATGTATGGATTTATTTATAGGACTATATGGTGTGAACAATGGTGGAAAAAAATTGGAAAAGGAAGAGAAATTCAGAGCCTAGGACATGGATCGCGTACCATTTTCGGGAAGGGTATGCTGCAGCATACCAGGCAGCGGGAATGGTATGTGGGAATGGTTCACAAAACCGAAAATAGTTTGTGGTTGAAGGTGGTGTAGTACGTGGATGACTTGTCATCAGTGAAGGAGATCGAACGAATAGGAGCAAAGATAGTATGCAGACTGCGTATGAAAAATGGTTCGCATGAAGGCTTGCGGTTCGCAGAGGCAGGAGGATCGGTATGCGGTTGAGGCTGTACCAAATCAATGATTTGGTAAATAATGGATTAGCGGATATTGTGGATATCTTTTCCTATATAATAATTGATAATATCACTGATTAGGAGAGAGATTGAATATCATTAGAGAAAATATTTTTTCTCTAGGATTTCGGCAAAGTCTGAAAGAAGTTTGCGAGGGAGAATCCCGCAAAGTCTGAAGTGGTTTTCATGGAATAAATTCTACCGAAAGTTTTTGTGGAGAACTATAAACTGCAAAGAACATGGTACGTGAAATAAGAAAGTGTGGTACACTGGTGGTTATCAATGGAAGCCTGCAAAAAAATAATAGTTCGCGGACAAAGGTTGATTCGTAGAACATGTTCGTGAAGTCGATACGCAGAGACGGTACGCGATAACGATGGCGAAGGCAATCGGTGGATGAAGGGAGGTTCGTAGAATCAGAAGTGGTATGTGAAGGTGTTGTTCCGCTTACCAAACCCGATACTCGATACCTGGGAGAAGATATTGGTTCACGATTTACACAATGAGACTTGTGAAATCCTCAAATCAGTTTTTGAAAGTATTTTCCGGTATCTAGCAGTACTAGGGAAGGTGGACTTCATCTATGAGTGAAAAAGGAACTTCAAAAAAGCATCTAATTATAGTTAAGGATGTATTAATTCATGAAAATTAAGGGACCTACATGTCTATAAACTATGTTTCACCTACAAGTCAATAAACTATGTGTGGATACCTTTCCAAGATCAGTGATCTCAGGAAGAGGATAACAGTGACCCTTTCCACCAGTAGTGAGCCAGAGAAGGAGGCATAGGGAGTGAACCTTGGGAATGTAGTGAGTAGACCCTAAACCTTATAAAGGCAGTGAGCCTAGGCATAGAAGATCTAGCTCATACATTGTACTCTTTATTGGCAGTAAGCCTTAGTGAATTTGGTACATCGGAACACTGTCGTTGTATGATCCTTGGACGTAGTCTAGTGAGGGTGAACCAAGTAAAAATTGTTGTTCCATGTGCATGATTTCATATCTATTCATATTTTTCTACAGGAGGAAGAGAGAATTGAGTTTTTTCTTACAACAAAACAAGATCTGAAAGAGAGAAAGTTTTAATCTGTCATACCCTAATTCACCCCCCTATCAGGGTATTTGACCTAGTGGACCTAAAAAATTCTTGAGAACCTTTTCCATGTTTATTATTAATTTTATATAACTTATTATTATGTTATAACTATTACATTATTATTTAAGTTCATATTGGTTGTTTTTTCAATATTCAGTACTTGAGTCGAAAATGATCATGGTATGATGTGAATCATCCATGTGATCATAATTCCAACATCTATAGAATAATATTAATGACATGAGGATTACCTTTATTCATCTATTATACTTTTAAATCAAACCATTAATTATAGTTATGAAAAATAGACAATGTTATAATTAAAGAGATGGTAGGTTGTACGTACACATGAATAACATCTTCAATTTTAATTGATCATTATGGAAATAAGGTAAACATTGTTTTATCTTTGCAAAATGGTCATAACACAATTAATATCATATTAATAATTCATATATAATTATATATATCATACAAGTGATGTAGTGAATAAAAACGAATCACATCGCTTAATGGAGGTGACAATTCACACGTACGTATGAACAACGTTGTCATTTTTATGTGCATGGAAAGTAGAAGATAATTGATATATTATTAACTTATAATTATTAATATTTATTTAATATCACATATGAACATTAATTTCATTATTATAACCAGTCATGAGAGACAATGATTGAAAACGAATTAGATCAGTTCATGGAGGTGATAGTTCACACGTACGCATGAAAGATTAATTCCTTTCCCATTTAATGGAAGTGGAGATGGATTTAGGTAATGATATTAACATAATAAAATCTAATTATCTTGATCATACTGGAGTTATTATTTCATCATGTTTGTATTATATTTTAAGGATGTGTAAGAAGAAATAAAATATAAATACTTAAAGAAAATGACACCTCTTCTTCGATTAATCACCTTTAAAGAACACCTTAACACCTATAAGAAGAGTGTTTTAGCTAATATAAGGCCTCAATAATGTGGGTAGGGATTATATAATGGGTTTTGGATAGATATTGGAAGAACCAAAATATTTTTTAAGTGTGAGTAACAGAGAGGAATGAGTGTCTTTTTATAGGAGAGGGGTGGGACACCCTAGGAATTATTAAAATTATTAAATTAATATAAATTTAATTTAAATTCCAAATGGTCCCAAAATAATTTATTTAGAATATAAGATTATTTTTGGGGGAATAAAAATCATACAGTTAAAATTATACATGTTTTAAATATTTTTTAATCCTTATATTTTAGTTTTAACTCGTATTTTACCCTTTTTAATTTTACCATGATATCATGTTATTTACAATTTGTGGGTTAATTTAATTACCATAACATATCAAACAACCAAAAAAAGTGTCATTTATGAAATATTGGGACTTATCAAAACCATTTGGAAGAATATTATATTTTTAATAATTTTATAACATTTAATAAACTATTTTATATTTTAAAATTCCAATAGTGTCAATTTTGACACTATTCATTAGTTAACTTTTAAAGAATATGATAAAAGGAAGATAAGTTCAAACCAACTCCTTTAAATCATCATAAAAATGTAAAATATGTACATAAAATTCATGTATGGTATAAATTATATCAAATAGTATTTATTTTAATATTTATAATATCATTTATTTGATTCATTCATTAATTAAGAAATTACAACATCATTTTTGTGTCATAATTAAATTTAATTATTTAATTTCTAAAAATTATAAATAAATTAACATGATGTAGGTAATATTTTTATCTTTACAATGGATATGTATAGTCTAAGAGAACCACTTTATAACTCCATATTAAAATACTTTACTTTTAAAAGATAAAAGCACAACAAAAATGACTATTCAAAGAATATAATATTATAAATGCATTAAAGTCATCCAAGTGGCTCCAAGTGATCCTAAAATTGACCCAAGGATGATCCTGGTCGAAATACACTCATCCAATTAAATTAATACGAGTTTTAGGGTGGTTTTATATTATTATAATATTATTTTTACCTTTAATTACCATATTTACCTTTAACTGTGGTAATAAAATTTATTACTAATGTTACTATTCATAATTTCCAAAAATTAAAGGGAAGTATTTACATAATTTGGACCTTATGATTCCAAATATGGAATCCAGTTTTCCAAATTCAAAACTCATAATTTTTAGTAATCAATTTAAAATAAATCCTCATTGTCAAAATGAGAAAATGGGTTTTTCTAAAAGTAAAAACCATCATAAGATTGACATGCATTTATATCTAATTTAAAAATGAAATTGCTTAAAATAACCAAAATTGGATTAAATTATAAAAAATTGATCTAATTATACTTTAAAACCAATTAAAAATATAATCTAATAATTTAAATAAATTAGACGAAAAAGCAGTTTTGAATTAAAATATAGTATTTTTCACTATTCATTAAAATAAGAATTTTATCAGAAAAATACCAAAATTTCAAAAAAAGTAAATTTTAATATCCCACATCCAAAGAAGAAGTTTATTTTTTCAAATAGAATGTATAAAAGCTTCAAAAACTAGATTTAAAATGGATTCTCTATCAAAAGGTCGTAAACTGTATTTTTAGAAAAACACTCATTTTATCAGTAAAATTGTATTTGTTCTTATATAATGTCTAGAAAACACATAATATGAATTTTAAACATTGTATTTAATTAATATTTCATTAATATGATCCAATAAGAGTGATTTTATTATTTTATGAACACAATTATTCACATTTAAATAGTTTTTCATAAAAATACATCCTTTATATTCAATTGGTATTTAGTTTCATTTTAAGTTAATTTGGTAACCAATAAATCATTATATAAACACGTGTAAACCATATTTTCATAATTTATTTAACATTGTTCATTCTCTCTATTATAACAGCTTAGTCATAAATACCATATTAAATAATATTATTAATAAGATATTATTTTTTGGTATAACTCGGTCTTGTGTGCAACATAGGATTTTAGAGAAACCCATTGTTGCATATTGAGTACACTATAGGACATAAAACCCCCTTTAAAGTAAAATTAATATCTAATTCATAAATATTAATAGATATGAAAAAAATTATTCTATAGTTACCTGAGATGTTACAAGAATAGTACCTCTCACTATCAATATACCATCATCTCTATCCATGAGTTCAGGTTGCACCGCATCCAACTATCATGACCCTCTTCCTTGTGATATCATCCAACTACCTTGAGTTGCGCCACTCTACTAATGTGGTCACTCTTTCCCAGAAGCACTACATCCACTGCCTCTACTGCCTCATCCAGTAGAACTCTAGCTGCTGGGATGATATGGTGTAGAAGATCCCATTCCTCACCATGCTTCTATCTAGATCCTCCATCATTAATCATTTGTCTCAGGTTCCTACAAAACCTTTATATATGTACCATATTGACGTAGTCTTAGCATTTCTATTGGTGGTTGGGGATAATTTTTACAAAAGTTCCCCGACTTACCACATTGGTGAGAAATAACTTGAGTAAGATCCTAAGTAATTGATCCCCCTAACTAGCCACTCTCATTCCCACTCCTCTGACTAAAGTTCTCATAATTATGTTTCCTTATCTTGTAAGATGTACCTCCATATCATCTAGATGAAACCACCTATCCACCACTAGAATCCTCTTTCAGGTTTCCCTCTGTTATGAGAGCCTAATTTACCAAGTCTAAGAACTTATTCAGCCTGAAGATATTCACCTAGGACTTAGTTTCACACTTAAGTCCATCCTAAAATAATTTTTCTAAAGTAGCCTCATCTCCTGCCAATGCTGGAACAAAGCATTGAAAATCTATAAAGAGTCCAACATAGTCCATCACAGACATACTACCTTGATTCAACCTCATGAACCCAGTTACTCTCTCATGCCATGATGTGTTTGGGTATAAGTGCTCTAAGAACCTCTCTAATAAGTCCTTCTATAGTATACCATCATCATGTTTAGCCAGAGCCTAGGTGTCCCACCAGCGCTTCGTTTATTCTCATATCATATAAGAAGCCAACTTGAATTTCTTCTCAATTGGAGTCTCCAAATGGTCAAGTATAGTCAGGATATATTCAATCCAAAACTCATATCTCTTTGGTTCACCCTCTCTAATAAAAGTCGAAGGGTTCTGCAACTATAACTCTCTCGTCATATCATACATGATTTTCAAAACCCACCTTGAGTCTATTTCAATGAATTTCATAAAGTGAGTGAATTTATCTTTGAACTTCTCCCCTACTTACTCAACTAGAACTATTGGAGCCTTAGGCTCCACCACTAGTGGATCATCTCCCACCATATCCTCCAAGTTTCCCCTCAATAGGTGTCATCGTGGAGGCATATATCTATAATTCCAAACACACATCTTAGAACTCATAACACATCCTCTTAACTTTTACATAAGAGTGAAATCACAATATGTCTCAATAATTATTTTCCCCAAACCTTTCCACTTAATCAAACTCGAGGAATTATCACTACCCTTAACCATTCTACACATAGGTCTTGGTTAACAAGGGTAAACACATTATCTTATCAAGTTCCTCATTTAGACACCCATTTATTCACATTTTCAATCATTTTATTATTCTTAATTTCATATCAGGAACCATTTTCAATTCAATTACACAAGCCAAGAAAAATCGTTCGAGTTTAACAACTTACCCATAACCCATTTTCCCGTGTGTGCCTAGAATGATTCATGCCATAATAATTTTGAGTGCCTAGAATGATGCATGGAACTCAAATCTCATGCCATAATGTTCCATGAGTCTATTATGAGAAAAATTTAGAAACAATAATCACACCACACAACAAGTGCGACCTAACGTGCAATAATATTCAATTGTAACAGAAAACAACAATAATAACAATCCCACCCTGGGTGCTTGGGCTTTTCCTTGTAGATAGGTTTGAAACTCCCATGCATGAGCTCATTACTAAGGCTTGACTCTTCCTAGTCTCCTATCTACCTTTCCCAAAAAGTAAGGGAAAAGAAATAAAAAGAAAATCGGGCCCTGATACCACTTTATAACGTCTCGGCCTGGGTGCCACACACTGGTGCCCCGATTCAGTCAGTCACATGACCTCAAGCATTCCTCCTCGTACAATAGAGGTTTTAGACTAGTAGTGAAGGTCTAATAAGTTGATCATGGAGAGACTATACCCCATTTTATTATAGTAATAAACTAGTGGTAATAATAAAAAAAAATAGTGGAAGCATATATATAACCATAAAACAATACCAATATCTCAAGAAAAAAAATATAGGAAAATATAATATCCAACTAAAGTAGATAAATTTCCTTGCTACTGTACGTGTCAAGTATCAAAAAAATAAAACTGAAAATAAATACACTGATGAATCCCAAGTGGGTACCGAACCTCTTCTGGTTCCCTCATCCAATCTCTATTCCAACTCATCCATCTAACACAAGGATATTTCCCTTGACCTGTCCTACAATAATGAATTCTATTCAGGTACCGATTAGGCATCTCAAGTAGGGTGTTAGTACAACTCAGTAGGCCACCACCAATTGTTTCTATAACAAATCCAGTCAATAATAGGTGTATTATGTTGTATACAAAAATAATTACAATTAATAAGTAAATGGTTATCATGTTATCAATTAATCTTTATTAAACCACATATACCACCAGGTTCTTGAGGATACTTGTACCTCAATACCCGCTTTGGCCCATTCCAGGTCTAAACCATGTTACATATTCAATTCACATTTCATTATAGAACATGGAATTAAATTATCCATGTCACTTAAATTTAATTATTACAGCCACTTGGAACCATAGTCCAATGTTAATGTTTTGGGTGAAGAACACCCTGTCTAGCACCCTGTTTATCAACCATGCATGTATATCATGGGAATAGAACATCATGTCTAACACCCCAATTATCAATAATACATGTAAATATCATGGTCGTATAATGTCATGTCTAGCACCCCAATTCCCAATCATACATATATATCTTGGGCGTATAACATCATGTCTAGCACCCCAATTCCCAATCATACATATATATGATGGGCGTATAACATCATGTCTAGCACCCCAATTCCCAATCAAACATATATATCATGCGCATAGAACGCCATGTCTAGCATGCCAATTCTCAATCATGCATCTGTTTCATGGGCATAGAATGTCATGTCTAGAACTGTATTTATCAATCATGTATATATATCATAACATGTCACATTATCACATGTATCTCATTATCACATGTGTTCACATTGTCACGTCAACCAGGATTCATTAATATTAATCTTCTTATCACAATTTACCATAAAAAATTAAATTAATTAATTCATAAATTAATTAATCTAAGTCCATTAATTAATTATAAAATTATTTAATCCTATCAAAATCTGAACATCTAATAATTAATTCACAAATTAATTATTCTCAATTCACAATTAAACAATTCAAGAATTTAATAATTAACTCAACAATTATTTATCCCCAATTCCCCAATTCAAAATCTTGATAATTAATTCATCAATTAATAATCTGAATTCCATAATTCCATTATTTAATCAAATCCACAATTCCACAATTTATTAATTGAAAACATCAATTAATAAAATTTAGGAATTTAAATTAATAAAAAAATTCTAAAAATTCTACAATCACATACATGTATTTGATATCAAGACTATGGGATATAAATAATAGACCACATACCTTGATTCATTGATAAATTATCACCCAATGGAAATCCAAAAAATTTAGCATAATAACGATGTTGAATAGGATATGGATCTCAAAACCCTAAATAAAGATTAAAAAATCAAGATATATTTAATATATATATAGATATGCAATCTTTTATCTAGATTAACCAAATATATATATATATATCTAACAAAACAAAATATTACTTCCCACCAAAACAATGAGAGAAGGAATGAGGATGAACAGAAAAGCAACGGGGTAGAATCCACTTACCAGGAGAGGATAAGAACTTAAATTTGGGATTTAAATCATGTAGAACGGAGGTTTCAAAGGATTTTAATTCATCTGAGGATCTCTAAAATCATGAAATACCTCCTAGGGTTTAATGGGGGTTGATTTGGGGTTAATTAGGTGATCTGTGAATTTTTAAAATTAATTTTTTGGGGATTTTAATTCCCACACATTATTATCTAGGTTGGATGACATGGTTTTCCCTAACCATGAACCTATTATTTTAGGGGTTTATAGTTACTCCTAAGGTGGTACACAGTTTGAAAAACCATGCACCAACCATTCAATTCCCCATGTCTAGGGTTTCATGGTTTTTAGGCCGGGGTGCACAATTTTCCCTAACCGTGTGCAAACCATGCACAACCCTTTTTCTTTTATCTTTTTCAAAATTTCACCCAAACACACCCCAAGTTATAACCCAAACCAAAAGTACTAAATTAAAGAAAAAAGATTACAAAAAAACAATCCCGATTCAACTCTAGAAAAGGTTGGGATGTTAAAGTTTGTTTATGGGATCTTATTACTTTGATCATGTGTTTTATTCTTTGTTTTGTGATTGGAGAACCATTTTTTATTTATTTCCTAACCACTCCCAAACATTTGTGATGTGTTTTTTAGCTTATTCCAACATTCTCGTACTTTTAGGGGTGTTTATTGGGTTGTGAAATGGTGATTTAGGGACTTTTTCCTTTTCCTTGTCCTGAAAATACCCTCTATTAGTTTAGAGTCCTTTATGGTTATTGGTAATTATGGAAATAGAAAATTGTGGAATGTCCTACTTTTTTATTAAGGATGTCATCATCAATTATCAATAGTAAATCCAATCGGTATTGTCTTTCTCAAGGTGTGTCCCTAGTGTAAATTTTGGACCCCATTTCATCTTGAATCAAGTTTTTCATCCAAGGATTTATAAGGGAAGAAATCATTATGGTGGGGAGAATTTTCACACTCTAACCTTGAATTTACTTATTTTTTTAGTTATTTAATTTTTTTCATTGAATTCTTGAATTCTAGGCTGAACTATTTTTAATTTTTGAACTTTTTTAATTTATGTATGGGTAGGTGGTTGGTTCATGGTTATTAGAAACTATATATTAACCATGAGAACGCATTTTTATCGTGGTAGGGATGAATAGAATAGTCAGGGAATGATTTTTATAACCATGCACCATGACTGTGTGAAGTATCCAAACCCTCCAGTAGGGGGTGCATGATTGGATCATGGTTTTAATAACCATGTGACCAATCTTTGTTTAGTTCCCACTTCTATTAAAAATATAAAATTAATTAAATTCTCTCTCACTATTTTTTATTAAGATGAACCAACCCCCCTCCATTTATCCAACCTATTATGACCCATCCTAGGTGGACCCCTTATTTTGGCTCCCTCCACCTCCCCTCTCCCTTAGGTTACAATTTCCTAGGGGTTTTTTTCATGAATCTAGTGAGGATCATCATTGTAAGGCCTCCTACTTCCTCTTTCTTACAATTTTTATTATTTATCCCTTTACCCTTATCGCACACCATGCTTGGAAAAACCCTAACCCAAATTTTGGGTGTTTCTTTTTCTGAATATTAGTGTCTATGGTTCATGAGATCTGATTGAGGTTGATTATATCCACAACTATTTAAGGCGATTATTTCCTCTTTAAAACTAGGTAGTATTTTATCTGTTTCTTCTCTTTGAATTGAATTTAATTATAGATTTTATGATATTTTGTTTTATATTTGTCCTTTAGGGTATATTTTACATTGTTAAGGTGGAATATCATTACCATTATCAAAGTTAGTGAGTTTTAGGTACTTTTCCCCTTTCTCTAGGTCTTAAAATTATTAAACCTTGTGTTATTATTTTTTTAATCCTTCATTTTGATATTAAATGATAATAATAAATATGTTATAGGAATGTTTAAATGGAAAATCAAGTTTCACTTGATTTTCCACTTCAATTCAAAGGTTTTCTCATAGTTGGAAGCATTTTAAAATTTGTTTTAAATAAATTTATCATGCCTTGTTTGATAAGAAGCCTGAATGGCCTTGTAAAATGTTTATATGAATAAAAGTAGTTTTGGGTTTTAAATGTAAATGTGATATTATCAAGAAGTATTTTGATATATATATATATATATCTTTGTGAGTGTATGTACAAATTCTCATGATAATATATGAATTTGGAAACCATATATATATGTGTATATATATGGGTAAGTGTATATGGGTAAAACAATAAAAGGGCGACTTTTAACCTTATGCTTGAGGCTCTTTTTTGTTTTCTAAATGAATATAAAAATAGGAATGTTGGTGTGGTTTCTAAAATGTATTTGAAAGGCATGTTTGGTGTTTTGTAAATAATGGTGCTTCATCGTGATGGTCTAGATATTTATTTTTATGGCATTGTGGTATCTTAAATTTTATCCTCTTGTCATAAGAAATGTAAATGAGTTATTTTGGAATGCATTGATCAAGTATTAATGGGAAGTGGAAATGTTATTTGATATAAAGGGGGAGAAATAATTCACATGGTAACCCCAGGTACTTAGGTGGGTAGACTAGGGAATGTATGCTAGGAAAGGTACATAATACCTAGCCTTTGGATTATACTACAACACTAACTTAACTTTTTGATGATGATATGGATTGGTTACCACTAGGAAATTTTCTTCGACCTCATTGGAAACTTGTTCACTGAAATGATTATGTGTGGTTTGATCACTTAAAATACAAGGATCTTAGGATGAGGCCTAACCTTAGTGTCCTAAGGCTTCTCATGGTGCTTGTTCTATTTAATTATGTTTTATGATTTATTTTAAATGTAAATAAACTATTCAATTTCTTTTATGTAAAATTTTTCTTTCCAATCAATGTTTCCTTCTATTTAATTTTTGTAATGAATGTTTTATTACAAATTAATATCCCTCCATATTTTGGAAAGATATTGTCTTGTAAAATAAATTTGAATATTTATTTAGTTCCTAAAAAACAACTGGAAACAAACCTGTTTTTATAATTGTATTTCAAACTAGCATTAATGAATCTTTTTTAAATATTATCCATGGGGTATGGTTTACTTGGCATGCCTAATAACCTATATTCTCACACCTATCTAAAACTTTTCAGTTTCAAGTTCTAGTTCTTTTATTCTCACCCATGGGGTATTGAGGTATTAGTATTGGGTGGTGAATTTTATATTCACATAGAGATATTTTTTTGTTTTATTTATTTTTATTTCATTTTATTTACTACATCATCCACATAATCCTTTTAATTCTTTCTATGGGTGTAGGGTAGTGATATCTTCTAGTGGCTGAAGCAAAGGCATCTAGATGTGACTTTTGTGACTTTTTATATTCACGGGTGGGATACTATAGGTAATCTGTAGGATTAGTATATATTTTTATTTATCAATTTCCTTATCGTACTAATTTCATATCATATTTATGCTTATATGATTTGGAATGGATGTCTGATATACAGATGTGTCATACCCATTTTTCAAATATTCCTTGACTCTAATTAGTAGGTGAAACCATTCTCACTTGGTTCACTTTGATGCCCAACACTAGTTAGCTTCTCATGGGAATTTGGAATTCCCCTTGGGCCTTATCGTGGATCAGTTCGGGTGTTTTATGGCGGGATGGAATGGGTCGGTTTTTGACATGACACTTGTCAAGACCTCTATCATCCAAGTGAGTAGGTCATGCCAAATTTGGGTACCCGTGAATTCTCTTTCACAAGGTAATAAAGTATTGGGTGACCCTAAAAAGGATTAAATGTTTATTCTTGGAATCTTCTTCAGTATAAACTTTGTTGGGAGACCCTAAAAAAATTAGGTTACCATAGTAATAGATTTGAGTTTTTCCATACAATGGATTTGGATAAATATTTATTCTCATAAATATCCAAGATTAATATACGATATGATTGGGATAACACCCTACCAAAATAAATAAGTTGTTATAGAAACACCATAGTGAACTCATTTCTTAGAGAAATATGGAACTTGGCTCACAAAATAGATATAATGCATGGAGTCATCATTTTAGTGGGTGTAATTTTCATTAAAGTCCTTGATGAAAAGATATTAAACATGATACTCACCCATAGACATGTCCTTGTTGGAGATTATGGAATTTATCATGTTTATCACTTTGATGTCTCTTATAGGTATTACCTATAAAAATATACTAGACCGGTATCTGAGGTTGAGAAGTATCAGTAAAGAGAATCATTATAAGTATCTGAATGTGATTATTATAGAGATAAATGTATGTAACTCTGACTCATGGGTTTTAGATACTGGGTATGCATCTCACTTTTGTGATAATAAACACATACTTGTAGATGAAGGCGTTTTGAAGAAATTTGAAGTAGATATACATGTCATTAATAGAGTAATTACTATTGTATTGGAAGTTGACACTTATGATCTATGTATACCTAGTGGATTGGTTATCGAATTGGAGAACTACTTTTATGTTCCTTCCATAAACATATGTTTTATTTATGTATCTTGTTTGGATAAGAATGGTTTTTCATTCATTATTAGAAATAAGACTTGTTCTATATATATTAATGAATTTTTTTATGGTATTGGGAATTTATTAAATGGTTTATACTTTTTTATATAGATAATATTATCTATAACATTTATAATAAGAAGGTAAAATTTTTTTACAATCTTACCTACATTTGAAATTTTTTCCTTGGACATATAAATGAGAAATGCATCCAAAGACTCTATATAGATGGATTGATGGAATAATTTTATTATGAATCATTTGATAATTGTGAATCGTGTTTATTTTTCAAAATGACCAAATAAAATTTTAGTGTAAAAGGTGAAAGGGCTAGTGGACTATTGGATCTTATACATATTAATTTATATAAACCAATGAGTACTCAAGAAATTGGTGGGTTTGAGTACTTTGTTAATTTTTAACAATTAATTTAGTTGGTATGGTTATGTGATTCCAATGAGACACGCATATGAAACTTATGAGAAGTTAAAAGTTTTTAAAAATGAAGTAAAAAATTAAACATAAAAAAAGTATTAAGATTATAAATTCATATCTGGGTGGTGAATACTTGATCTAGAAATTCACTGACCATCTAAGATATTATATAATTGTTCTAAAAATAACTCTTATAAGAACAAAATATTGTAATGGTGTGTTTGAGAGGAGGAATTGTGCCATGTAAGATATGGTTTGATATATGATGAGTTAGTGTGGCCTTCAAATTTCATTATGAGGATGCGATCTGGAAACTATTTCATTTTTAATTAACCAAATTTCATCTAAAGTATTCATAATGACTCTTTATGAGATATTGAATGGGAAAAATTTCAATATATCTTTTATGAAGATTTGGGTTTTTGAAGAATTATTATGAATATTGGATTCTGATAAGCTTGACCCAAAATCTAACAACTTATTATGTATTAGTTATCATAAGGAAACTATGGGGTACTAATTATATAGTATTATTGAGAATAAATTGTGTGTGGCATCAATTGGTATAGTCATTGAGAAAGAATATATAACACTATTGGAAACCAAGGCTTTACCAATGGTTTAAACCAATTGGGAAAGGCTGCCAAACCATTGGTATATGTTATACCAACATTCTGGAAAACTGTTGGGTGATAAGGCATGGGGATAGCCTTATACCAATGGTTTTTTTGAAACCATTGGGTTAGACCAGTAAAAATTTAAACTTCCCTATAGTTTTGGCCAACCGTTGTAATATAGAAGTGCTAACGGTTTGTAACCATTGGTAAATGTAACTCTTTAACTTATACTAGTAGTTTAAAAACCATTGGTATATAGGTTTACCAATGTTTTTCATATAACTATTGGTATATATTATATATATAACCTATATAATAATGGTTTCTGAACCATTGGTATAGCATTTTACAAATGGGGGCGGGGGTGTCCAAGGGGTGTCCAGGGGGTGGGGGTTGTCCATGGGGGTGGGGGTGTCCAGGGGTGGGGGTGTCTAGGGGGTGCGGTGGTGTCCAGGGGTGGGGGTTGTCCAAGGGGTGGGGGTGTTCAGGGTGTGGGGGCTGTCCAAGGGGGTGGGGTGTCCAGGGGGTGGGGGCTATCCAGATGGTGGGTGGTGTCTAGGGGGTGGAGGGGCTATCCAAGGGGGTGGGGTGTCTAAGGGGTGTGGGTGTCCAGGGGGGTGGGGGCTGTCCATGGGGGTGGGGGTGTCCAGGGGGTGGGGGTGTCCAGGTGTGGGGATGTCTATGGGGGTGGGCGGGCTGTCCACGAGGGTCGGGGGTTGTCGATGGGGGTAGGGGTGTCAAGGGGGTGGGGGTGTACAGGGGGTGGGGGGTTGTCTAGGGGGTGTGGGTGTCCATGTGGTTGGGTAATGTCTAGTGGGGTTGTCCATGGGGTTGGGGCTATCTAAGGGGGTAGGGGTGTCCAGGGGGTGGGGTGTCCAGGGGTGGGGGTTGTCCATGGGGTGGGGGTGTCCATGCGGTGGGGTGGTGTCTAGGGGTGGGGGTTATTCAGTAGATAGGGGTTGTCCAATGGGGTAGGGGTGTATAGGGGTGGGGGTGTACGGGAGAATTTGGGGGTGTCCGAGGGGTGGGGGATGTCAAGGGGGTGGGGGTTGTCAAGGGGGGTGGGGGCTGTCTGTGGGGGTGGGGGTTTCTAGGGGGTGGGGTGGTGTCTAGGGGGTGGGGTGGGGGGGCTTTCTAGGGGGTTATGGGTTATTCAATGGGTAGGGGGTGTCCAAGGGGGGTGGGGTGTCCAGGGGGCTTTCCATGGGGGTGGGGGTGTTCAGGGGGTGGGGGGTGTCTAGGGGTGGGGTGGTGTCCAGGGGGTGGGCTTGTCCAGGGGTTGGGGTTGTCCAAGGGGGTAGGGGGTGTCTAGGGGTGGGGGCTGTACAGGGGGGGGGCTTTCCCTAGGGGTGGAGGTGTACAGGGGGTGGGGGTGTCTAGGGGGTGGGGTGGTGTCTAGGGGTTGTGGGTGGTGTCTAGGGGGTTGGGGGTTTTCCAAGGGGGTAGGGGTGTCTAGGGGGTAGGGGTGGGGGTGGATGATGTCCAGGGGTTTGGGGGTTGTCCAAGGGGGTAGGGGGTGTCCAGGGGGTAGGGGTGTCCAGGGGTTAGGGGTTGTCCAAGGGGGTGTGGGTTTTGTCCAATGGGGTGGGGTGTTCAGGGGGTGTGGGATATCCAAGGGGTTGGGGAGATGTCTAAGGGGGTAGGGGTGTCTAGGGGGTAGGGGTATCTAGGGGTGGGGGGTTAATAGGTGGTGTGGGGGTTGTCCAAGGGGGTGGGGGTGTCCAGGGGGTGGGGGTGTCTAGGGGAGGGGTGAATCAATCATCGAAAATCATCAAGTCATGTTTTATTATTTGTAGATAAATAAATAAAGATAATGTAACCTAACTAATCACACATATATTCAGGCACAAAAAATCATCAAACATAACTATTATTAATATCAGTCAAAAATTTAACGGATCAATCTATCCCTCATCACCATCACTATCATCACTGTCATAATCAGCCTCACCCTTGTCCTCATCTTCATACCCATCATCATCCCCAACCTCCTCAATTCCCTCCTCCTCGTCCTCGGCCTCTTCCTTGTCCTCCTCCTCTCCCTCCTCCACCGCCTTGGCCTCCTCCTCACCCTCCTCCTCCACCTCGGCCTCCTCCTCACCCTCCTCCTCCTCCACCTTGGCCTCCTCCTCTCCATCATCTCGATCACCACTAGAAGTTCCACCTGGTTCACCATATATATAATGTATTGACAAAATATATTCATCAAAATTTATGTTGGCCTCTGGTGGAAGTGTTGGATATAAAACTTCCATCAATTTCATAAATGCAATATTTTCCCTAGAAGACTATTCTTCTATCTCTGTGGCCCTTTTTTAGCCTGTTATACCTTTGCCTTAACCTACTAGAACTTGGTGGTACTATAACTCGTACCTGACGAGGTCCAATACCTCATCGAGACTATACACTTCCCAGGTCGGCAGCGTACTCTTCCTGGGTGATCATCTCCCAACACCTGATGTAAGTGATCATTTGGCCCAAAATTGTTAGGTTCCTAGGCATCAAGGGACTCTAAAGCATCCTGTTTCAAATATAAATTGATTATTAAGTTAGAAAATATATATTAAAATATAAAATCGACAAATAAAAACTTACAATCTTCTGCTGAGTTGGTTCATTAACCACACTTCCATATTTTTTCCTTCGAATCGAGCAAAACAGTTTTTCTCAAGGCACACGTCCTTCAATATTCAATTTTTCCCTCTAAAATGAAATTGAATGTATGAAACCATAATTAAAAATAGGTTACCAATAATTAATTTCATAAATAAAATTATATAACAACTTTAGAAATCAAATACATTATGGAGGAAACAATAGAAAGTGCAAGTCATAAAGAAAAATTATAAACAACTGTCATATCTGCTTCCTCTCTTGATCTGGCATCATAGTACATCCCAATGTGTGGAGGTATTTTTTAGCATCAATGTTTTTTTATTTATTCTAAATAATTACTAAATAAAATTAAATAATAAAAAAGATATTGCTAACACAAAACATGAAATTTTTCGTTTAAATACCTCAAATGTGATTAATACCTTAAATAGGATAGTCATACAATGAGTAGTCATCTACCGATATTGTTCTATAAGAAAATAATCCATGATAGGGACCGCCTATAACTCTATGCCAAATCTAGCATGCCAGCCAATATACAACTCAGGCTTATAGGATCTCTAAAGCTCACCTAAATCCTTTAGACGTGATGGTCGTGCACCCTCACCATCAGGTAAATTAAATTGAAGTTGAAACCAAAATATTAATTCATACAAATACAAAAAATAATATATTTCATTAAATACAACATATTTTTTACCCATATCTCTGCCCAAGAATTATCCTTAACTTAATTTGGCAACTTTCTTCATGAGAGTGGGCTAACAGGAATGATGTCGGAGTATTTGGAAAGCATCTCCAAAAAACTCCGACATTACTACCCTATTTTTTCAATCATTTGACTGTCTTCATTATAGTTCACCATCAACTGTGTGTGGTGGTTCTACACCACACACATGTGTGTACACCCCCTCCTCTGCCTCCTATCAGTAGATGTATCTATTATTAAAGAAAAACAAATATTTTATCAATACATGTTATAATGAAAATAAATAATGGTATAAATTTTTTTTAGGGTGCTATAAATATACCTGCGGCATTCTGATCAATGGGCGCTACTGGATCTACATAAACTGAAGGAACACCCTATGCAGGTGGAGTGGGTCCCAATGTATACTCTGCATGGACAGACTCTGGCAGAGCAGGAGTCGAATAATATAGAATATAGAAGCTCGGAGAGAAGGAAGTATAAGTAAAAGAAGATGGCACATATGGGTGGATGGATGTTGGATGGGGAGTGGGAATCATCATCAGATATGTTAAAGATGGGTGAGGAGACTCAAATCTAAAGGGTGGGGAAAACATGGGAGGCCTAAATATCTTGTGTGTCCCTAATGGCACAACAAGATCGGAATGTGGGATATATGGTATGTCAGTGAGAGGGGTAGGGTCTAATAAGGTATGCCGACCAGATCGTCTAGCTCTCGTACCACCACCACCACCCCTCGTACGAACACCCTAAGTACTATGACCACTACTAGGCTACTCATCAAATAATTTTCTCCTAAGAGGTGGATCCTACAAAAATGTTTAAAACAAAATTAATCACATGACATTATATATTATATAAATATATATATATTTGAAATAAAATACTCACTATATGCACTAGTAGTGGAACGCCCATCTCATCCATGAAACGATTGTTTTCCATCATCTTTTTTCGTCACCTCTCTTAAATTGGCTTCATTTCATGTGTTTGAAAACAAATATGAAAGTAATTAGAAAATGATAACTAATGTGTAACCCAAAAAACAAAATAAATGAGAGGGAATATGGGGATTCATGGATAATTTAATTATCCATTGTTTTAGGTGAGCTTGAATAGATATATGATGAATTTAATAAATCATACAATATGTAATAAAGAAATTTAATTTTTAGTAGGATGGTTATTTACTAAGTTTCATCAGTCTATTAAAATCATGGAACATTGATTATGTGGCTTTATTTCACTCAAAAACCAAGAAAGAGAGCATATTAAATTATGCCTCTAGAAAATTCAGTAAGGTATATATTATGAATGATTAAACCCTTAAGATAGTTGGAAATGATAAATTATACATGAGTTTACAAGATCATGTACACTTGTGGAGGAAAATTATTCAAGAGTTGAGTAAATTTTTTGATCGAAGAAATTTTATATTTTAGTAGATTATTTGAGTGATGACATACACTGCCCAAGGGGGTGGGGTGTCGAGGGGTGGGGGTGTCCAGGGGGTGGGGGGTTGTTCTGGGGGTGGGAGGGCTATCCAGAGGGTAAGGTGTCCAGGGGGTGGGGTGGTGTCTAGGGGGGTTGTCCAAGGGGGTGGTGGTGTCTAGGGGGTGGGGGTTGTCCATAGGGGGGTGGGGGATGTCCAGAGGGTGGGGGTGTCTTGGGGAGTGGGGCTATCCAAGGGGTGGGGGTGTCTAGGTGGTGGGGTGGTGTCCATGGGGGGTTGTCTAGGGGGTGAGGGATGTCCAGCGAGGGCGGGGTGGTGTCCTGGGGGGCTATCCAAGGGGGTGGGTGGGGGTGTCCAAGGGGGCGGGGGCTATCCAGGGAGATAGGGGTTGTCCTTGGGGGTGGGGTGTCTAGGGGGTGGGGGTGTCTAGGGGATGGGGGTGGGTTGGGGGCTATCCAAGGGGGTGGGGGTGTCCACCCCCAAACTAGGGTCGTAGAATCTAATCTCTATCCAATTGTATCATGACTTCAAGCCTATTATAGATGACCCAAAAGATTGTTGGTGTAAACCATAAATATCTTACATATAAATCAAAACACACCTAATTGTAAACACACCTCCAAATATCATACATGGGTGGAATTTTATCTTCCACACTAAATATCATATATGAATTCTAAAAAAACACCTAATTGTTAACAAACCTCAAAATTTTGAGCTAGGTATGTTGATTATTGATGCCTTGAAAGGCTATCTGAGAGCTAATTCTAGGTTGTGATACAAGGTCTATGTTTACAAAAAAAATTGTGTATAAAATATGATCCTATGTATTTTGTTTAGGCATATGATCCAAGTTTCGATGGGACACTACTCATGGGAGTATGAGCCTTGTTATATCATTAGGTGATATGGAGTTTTACGAATGTTAAATTTTTATGAGATCAATATGGATAGTGGATAAGAACCTGAGTGAGATTTCTTTTTAGAGATCACTTCTTCTTGGAAGGGTCAGAGTGAGTGTTGGTATGGAACTTCAAGAAAAGTCTTAATGTGTGAAAGCAACTATACATTGGTTATATGTGATTCCTATTTTTTGTAGAGTATCAGAGTGGATAACCCACCCACCCACCCACCCCCCTCCTTGGACAGCTCACACCCCCCTCCCCACACACCCCTGTAGACCCATACCCCCCTACAACCCCCTACCCCCTACATCCCCCCACCCCCTCTTGGGCATCTAACCCCCTGGACAGCCCACACCCCCATCCCCCCACCTGGACAGCCCACCCCCACCCCCTGGACAACCCACCCCCTCCCTGGATAGCCCACCCCACTCCCCACACCCCTGCATCCCCTACCCCCTGCATCCCCCTTGGAAAGTCCCCCCCCCCCCACTTAGACAGCCCCCCTGGACACCCCACACCCCCACCCCCACCTAGATAACCCACCCCCACCCCCTGGATATCCCACCCCCCGGGACAGCCCACACACCCCTCCCCCACCTGAACAGCCCACCCCCACCCCTAGACAGCCCTCCCCCTAGACATCCTACACCCCCTCCCCCACCTGGACACCCCACCCTGACCCCCCTAGACAGCCCACACCCCTCCTTGGACAGCCCACACCCCCTCCCTCACACCCCTACAGCCCCCTACCCCGCCTTCAGCCCCCTGCCCCCTAGACAACCTACCCCCCCACATGGACACCCCCCCCTCACCTGGACAGCCCCCTACCCCCTTACAACCCCACTTAGGGTAATTTTATTTAAAACCATTTTATTCATTAAGAAATTCAAACCATCATTCATTAGAAATTTCATTCAAAACAACCCATTAAATTTATCAAAACATGACAGATTAAATTTATAAGGCTCTATGGGTCACTTAGGAAATGTCATTGGGAAAAGGGAAATCACCTACATTGTTAATTCCAATTTCAAAACTAGGCCAAGAACTAAGGAGTTGGGTGGTGTAAAAGAGGAGGGGTGGTGTCCAGGGGGCTGTTCAAGGGGGTGGGGTCCTGTCCAAGGGGGGTGGAGGGTGTCTAGGGGGGTGGGGGTTGTCTAAGGGAGTGGGAGTATCTAGGGAGTGGGGGGTTGTCCATGGGGGTGTGGGTGTCCAGGGGGTGTCCAAGGGGGTGGGGGTGTCCATGGGGGGGTAGGGGTGTCCAGGGGGGTGGGGGTGTCTAGGGGGTGGGGTTTCCAGAGGGGTGGGGGGCTGTCCAAGGGGGCGGGGTGTCCAAGGGGTGGGGGTGTGCAGGGGAGTGGGGGTTATCCAATGGGGGGTCCAAGGGGGTGTCCAGGGTGGTGGGGGCTGTACAGGGGGTGGGGTGGGGGTGTTCAAGGGAGGCAATACCCATATAATACCTTGAAAATTACCTATACCCAAACCAACCAACATCAAAATTCCAATCCATCACCCAACCAATAGCCAATTCATCCTCAATATCACTACCCTTCCCATTATTCCTTGAACAAAAACTATAAATATAAAATCCAAATCCAATTTTAAACTAAACTAAATTCCATATAAACTACCATATCACCCAACTAAAAAAATGTAAAACCACCTACACTACTTCCCCTATCATCCCCAATACCTTCACATGGGCCATCCCTATATCAATTACCCACCTCAAGACCATATGACTAAACAAACACTTTACCATTTTTGAGTGGGGATAAATCTCACCAGCACCCATTAGTTCATATGGTTCAAAAACTCTATACATAAGGGGTGTCTATGAAGACTTCAAATAAAGGCGATTCACACAATCATGGCACTTGAAGTGTAGAACAAAAACAGAAAAAAAAATCAAAGTGCTTGGTATACCATGCCACAAACCACACAGAACTATGTTTTAGGCCAAATCAAAATAGAAAATAAAAAAAATTGATGCAAAACATTAAAACTAAGGTATAACTTACTAATTTTAAGTGTATAAATAAAAAATTTATTGATTGAAGATGGATCTATCAGGTGGAAGGAGTTTCGCAGCCTAGGGTAAAGAGAGACCTTTGGAAGAGCTTCAGATTGGAGCCTGTAATTGTGCAGACCGAGGAGCTGGGCTACTATGTATTTGGAGAAAACCTTTCCCAATAGTTTTTAAAAACCATTTGGAAATCTATTATTTACCAAAGGATTTAAAAAATGTTGGTATACATTAGATAAATTAAAGATTTCCCAACGGTTTGAGTAAATCATTGGGAAATATTCATTCTAAAAACACAATGCCAATGGTTTCTTCAAACCATTGGGAAAGGATGTTGTTTTTATAGTATATTAATGGTTTTTTCAAACCATTGTTATAAAATAATTGGGAAAACCTCTATTTACACTAGTGTAAGTTTATGTGTCAGTGAGAGGAAAGTTAAACTTGGAGATGTTCAATACCAACAAATAAGAAGTGATCCTAATATAGAAGTTGAGCCAGGTCAAGAAATAGTTGTATAAAAATAACTGAGACATTTTGCATGAGAACCTTGAAGATTGGGTAGGATTATTCAGGTTCTTTATAGATATGGATTTCTTATAGAAAATTATGAGGAGGTAATATTTATAAGTTATGAACTTACTACCTATTGGGAGTTCATTGATATTTCTGATTCTATGTGATGGATAAAATCAATGGTATCTAATACGGACTCATATATTCTTACCAAGTTTGAAACATGGTGGATGCACCTTCAGGGGTAAGACCCATAGGGTGAAAGTGGGTTCTCCATAATAAAACTAACATGTATGGTAGAGTGTGTACCTAAAATGGACACCTGGTGATAATGGGTTATAAAAACAATCATGTTATTAACTATAAAGATACATTTTCACCAGTTGTATTAATAAAATACATTTGAATATTTAATTCCATATCATCTCATTTGATTCTATTGACTCCAAAATTGGGGGCGAAACGAACATCCTGAAAGCATTAGGGACTGCCTTGTGAAGACGGATCGCGAAGCTCCCGGAGCCCTGCGACCGGCGCCAAATAGCTCCTTCGCGACCTGCCGCGAAGCAAGGAGGCGGTATAGCTCCACGATTCCATTTGACGTTTGCGACCCGCCGTAAAGTAAGGAGGCGGGATAGCTCCACGAGCCCCTTTGACGTTCGCGACCCGCGACAAAGCAAGGAGGTGGGATTACTCCGCGAGCCCATTTGACGTTCGTGTCCCACCACGAAGCAAGGAGGCAGGATAGATTCGTGAGCCCCTTTGACGTTCATGACCTTCCATGAAGCAAGGAGGCGGGATAGCTCCGCGAGCCCAGTTGACGTTTACGACCCGCCGCAAAGCAAATTTCGTCTTCGCGCCGAGCGAAACCTACTTCGCGGCGCCTCTTTCCTATAAATTCTCGGCTACCCTCGAGCATGGGGGATGGACTCTCCGACCTTTCACCTTCATAGCTCCCGAATCATGAATCACTTCCTACTCTGTGAACCATGAGCTCCTCAAGGTACTTTTTCTCCACAAAGTACCTCCCCCTTGGCCTTAATTGAGCCCCTCTTCCAAGAGGGATGCTTATTATCCAATAAAAACACATATTGTGATTACATTTTAATGGTTTTAAATGTTCATTTTTGATCTTATGGGCCTGAGTTAGTGTATTTTAATTTTGAACATCCATTCTCATCATTTGTGCACTTCATGCCTAATATGCACCAATTTAGGCCCAATGTTTCATCTGATTTCAAAGAATGTAATTATCCATATTTTAATTTGATATTTTTAGAAATGTATATAACCTTAAATATGAACATTTTTCATTCAGGTATCAATGGAGGATTCATAAAGGATGATGAGTATTTTTGGCGAAGAAAGGAAACAATTCTGGAGAAGGCAGATTGGATATCATCCCACTGATCAGACTCTGGGGCCCACAATATAGGCCCAATGAAGCCTAAAATTTATTTAAGCATAGAATACATATTGGGGAACAAATAATTATTCTAGAGCCAGTGATAATTCGTCCTAAATGGTGATGATTAAGGTGGACCAAATTGAAGATGCAATTCTGGGCCAGATTCTGCGGCCCATAAAAACAGACCACTGTTTATATCATATCTCGTGAAAGGATTATTATTTCAGGATAAAATTTTAGAGAATTTTAGGGGACATCTGGGGATTAATTTAAGTATTCTAGGGCCCACTCCAATTCAGCCTTATAGAGAGTGATTTCGGCGCTTCTATTCGGAGTAGAAAGCTGGATCCCACTTCGAGGCAAGAGTTGAAAAGTCTCTGCATTAAATGTACACCCACCTTTCTCCAAAAAAATTAATTAAAGGCACATGGGATTATGGTAGATTGGAAAAAGGCTTCAAAAATGAATATTTAAGGTAGTAGGGATGGATTATTTTGGGATCTTGGTGCTTTCTTTTCATTGTAATGTTATTATTCCAATTTTCCTTTGTAATGTTCTTCCTTCTCATGTAAGTTGTTCGAATCACCTTAGTCTTCAATAAAAGTTCTTCTTATTCTCTTATTCTATTCTTATTCATATAACCTTGATATTGTTTCCTCAAGGTGTGAAATTTTTCACACCAAACCTTGTGATTTTGTTCACACAACGGTGGAGTGATCATTATTTTTGTTGTTTTTACTTCTTCAATTCCACCCTCATAAGTCTACTTTCTGCTTCCATTGAGAACTTGTCATCAATGGAGGGCTAGATATTTTATGGGTTGATCCAAGGGAGTATCAAGGGGCTGGATTGAATGTTATTTCTGACTCTCTAAATGTTATTAATTTCTTTTAATTGAGTTTCTTTCATTCAATGATTTTTATTCTTCCTCTTCCTTATTGAATTTATTCACCCCACTTTGATGTTCTAATTATATCCTTTACCTTGGAGTGCTCATGAAAATGATCCTACAAGTGTATAGGTGATTAGCATGTGTTTTGAAGGTGTTTAATTAGTAAGTTATTAGGTTAGTTTGAATTCATTGCATGAATCCTTCTTGAGTTAATGAAATTAAAATTGTAAAAAAAAGGAATTCATTCAATCCACCCTGAGCAATAACCTGGGATCAACTCATTTCCTCATAATTTGAATTCACATAGATCTTTTAGTGCTCTTTCAAAACCATATAAAATCAACCCAATTTGGAAACTTCATAGCCAAAAATTCAACTCTTTTTATTGAGTGTCTAAAGGTTCTTCTTAGGTCTCTGAGGATTCGACAACCCAAGCTGCACTGCAAGCGACCGCTTGACCCTTAAAACTTGGGTAAATTTGGGAGAGACCAAATTTTGGCACCGTTGTCGGGGACCAAGTAAGTTCCTTAGACAAAAAACCTTCTTTCCTCACCCCAATTCTTCTATTCTCACCCAAGATCTCTTATCTTTTCCCTTTCTCTCTTTTTTTTCTTTTGGCGCATGTCCGCCTTCACCCGTGATAACTCAAACAGAATAGTTTGGGTGGAAAGTCATAGGATAGGGGATTAAAGTACACCATTGGATAATAATCTTCCTAATACCCCAGAGTTAAAGATTGAGTCAATTTCAATGAAGGGCCTTCAAAGAAACCAACTCATAAACCTGGGTGGGAACCAAAATGGAAATCCAAATGAGGCAGCCCCAAATTTGGGGAATGCAGTCGATCAAACCATTAATGACTACCTTACACCTACCTGGACCAATGCAACGTCTTGAATTATGCATGCTGCCCTAGGATATTCCCACTATGTCTTTAAACCTCATGTCCTAAACCACCTTCCAACCTTCCATGGGATGGAGTCAAAAATTCCTTACCTTCATGTCAAGGAGTTCAATGACATTGTTGAAACCATGTGCTCACCACATCAACTTGAGTTAGCTAAGATGAGGCTCTTTCCTTTATCTCTTGAGGATCAAGCAAAGAACTGGTTAAATAATATGAGACCTTCATCAATACACACTTGGAACCAACTGCAAAGATAATTCTATAAGAAATACTTTCCCCACCACAAAACAATTTCACTTAAAAAGAGTATCCAAAACTTTTTTGAAAAAGAGGGAGAGTCATTCTATGAAGAATGGGAGAGGTTAAAAGACACCCTAAACATGGTTCCACACCATGTTTTTTCTATTCCTGAACAAGTAATAATTTTCTATGAAGGTTTTGGCCCAGGGAACAAACAATTCATTGACATGATGTGTAACGGGGCCTTTAAAAACAAATCCCCAAATGATGCTTACGAGTACCTAGAAATCCTTGATAAACAAAACCAAACATGGAGAACATCACCTTATTCTGAAAATACTCAAAGAAATATTGGAATGCATACACTTAGAGAAGAGGAAAGCCTTAGGGTGAAACTTGCCGCACTCTCTAGGAAGGTTGAAGAGATAGACCATAGGAAAATCCATGAAATCCAAACTGTAGACCCTGTTTGCACAATCTGTGACAAACATGACCACAAAACAGACAACTGCCCAACCATTCCATCCATCAAGGATGTTCTTTTAGGAGGACCACCTGCTGAATTCAATGCCCTAAACTTTCAAAAGCCCTAACACCCAAACACATTCAACCCAAGGTATAATGACCACCCAGGCTTCCGATGGAAAGATAACCAACAACCTAGCCAACCACAAGGACCAAACCCCTACCCTACACAAAATTTTAAAAACCATAACCAATTCCAACCACAACCAGTCCAATACCAACATCCTCCAGTCCAATACCAACAACCCATACAACAACCAAAGTATCCCCCTGGGATTACCCAACCAATACAAACCCCTTCCCAATCTGTCCCTCTCCCAATCCTTGAACAACTGTGCAAAAAAATGGAAAGGATGAACTCAGAAGTCTCTTCCCTTAAACAAGAACTTCAAACCATCAAAACTGGAAAGGCACCCATCCCCACACAGGCCATTCCACAACAATAATCAAGGGGAGAGACAAGTTGCACTCAAACAACTCATGAACAAATAAAGGTTGTGACAATTTTGAGAAGTGGGAAAAAATTGAGAAACTTGAACCAATAGTTCAAAAACCATCTGAAGCTTCAAACACTAATGAAAATTCAAACGAACCACCTGATCAAACTGAAAAACATGATAACATTTTCAAAGAAACAACCCTTCAAAAAACAACCCCACAACCTGCACCATTTCCTCAACACATGAGGGGGAAAACCAAGCCTGAATTGAGTGAAACATTGAGGGAAATATTCTAACAAGTCAAGTTGAACATTCCACTCCTCAATGCAATTCAAACCATTCCTGCATACTCAAAGTACCTTAAGGACTTGTTCACTTTTAAAAGAAAATTTTCACATAAAAACCAAGTCCTTTTGGCTATTAATGTGAGTACCACTATTCAAGGGACCATTCCTCCTAAGTTTAAAGACCCGGGTTGCCCTTACATCAATGTCGAACTAGGAGAGAGAAAAGTTTTCAAGGCCTTATGTGACCTAGGTGCTAGTTTCAATCTCATCACCTATCTTGTGTACTGCTAATTAGGCCTAGAAGAGCTCCAACCCACATCTTTCACACTTCAACTTGCTGATCGTAGTATTAGGGTTCCAAAGGGGATCTTAAAGGATGTTTTGGTGAAAGTTGAAAATTTCATTTACCCAGCTGACTTTATTGTTCTTGATAATCACCCAAGATTAGGTCCTAGGGAGAAAACCCCAATCATCCTTGGTCATCCCTTCCTTGCAACAATCAACTCTATTACCCGAGTCCGAAATGGGAACATGACCATCACATTTGGAAATATGAGTTTAGGCTTGAACATCTACTATGAAAACTCTCAAATTGGGGATGATGAAGAGATCTATGAGGTTAATTGGATAGGTAGTGTTGATAGTGAACTCAAGGAACATCAAGGAATTACTTAAGGATGTTTAAGTCAATAATAGATTGATTTTATTTGTTCACATGAGGGAAATTTGTCTCCTTGGCTTGAATCTCTTTCAGATAGCTCTATTGATGATTTTCTAGAATCACCAATCAATGATACCATGGGTGAAATCAATAACATCGAGTCCATACCCATTCATGAAACTACTCTAGCTAATTTAGTGGATGAAAATTCTTTTCACAAGGAACCAATTTTGTCAAGAAATCTGAACAAAGAAACTGAGTTCAATACAAAGTCTCATCCTTTTTTGGGAAGTGATAACCACTCTGATCTTGAATTTAAGTTTTTACCTTCATCACTCAAGTATGCGTTCTTAGGGGACAATAAATCATTTCCTGTTGTCATTTCTTCCTCTCTTGAAGCCAATCATGAGAGGATGCTTCTAGATGTCCTTAGGAGACACAAGAAAGCCATTGGATGGACCCTATCTGATATTCCTGGGATTAGCCCACTTATCGGGACTCATAGAATTGTTCTAGAATCCGATTCAAAGCCATGTCGTCAACCTCAGTGATGACTCAATCCTAATCTCATGGAAGTAGTGAGAAAAGAACTTTTGAAATTGTTAAAAGCTGGTATCATCTATCCTATAGCTGAGAGTGAGTGGGTTAGCCCAATCCATGTGGTTCCAAAGAAGGTTGGAATCACAGTAATAACCAATAAGGATGGATAGACACATCCAACAAGGGTCAGTAGTGGATGGAGAGTATGTATTGACTATAAGAAACTCAACTCTTGTACCAAGAAAGACCATTTCCCCTTACCCTTTATTGATCAAGTCCTCGAACGAGTGGCGGGTCATCAATTCTACTGCTTCCTAGATGGATTCTCAGGGTATAATCAAATAGAAGTCTCCATAGAGGATCAAGGAAAAACAACCTTCACTTGTCCATTCGGCACTTTTACCTTCAAGCGCATGCCCTTTAGATTATGTAATGCCCCTAGTACCTTCCAGTGGTGCATGATGGGAATCTTCTCGGACATGGTGGGGTATTGTTTAGAGGTCTTCATGGATGATTTCTCCATATTTGGGGATACTTTTGAGGGATGCCTTCTAAATGTTGAATAGGTTTTTTCAAGGTGTGAGGATAATAATCTCATACTAAATTGGAAAAAATGCCATTTTATGGTAAGGGAAGGACATGATCTAGGTTATCTGGTATCTGTTATAGGGATTGAAGTTGATAAAGCTAAGGTTGACATCATTCGTCACCTTCCTTCTCCTAAAACTGTTAAGGAAGTGAGGTCCTTATTAGGACATGCTGGTTTTTATAGAAGGTTCATTAGGAATTTCAGCTCTATTTCTCGACCACTTTGTGCTCTATTGGTAAAAGATGATCTATTTTTATGGACATAAAGCTATGAGGAATCATTATCTATACTCAAGTAAACTCTTATATCTCCACCTATCATGAAATCTCCAAATTGGAAACTTCCTTTCGAGCTCATGTGTGATGCAAGTGACTTCGTTGTAGGAGTAGTCTTAGGACAATGGTGTGAGAAAACTCCATGTGTCATTGCTTATACAATCAAATCTTTAAATGATGCACAAATAAACTACACCACCACTGATAAATAGTTGCTTTCTGTTGTATTTTATTTATAGAAATTCAGGTTTTATCTCTTAGGATCACCCATCATTGTCTTCACTGACCATTCAGCTCTAAAATACCTTTTCCAAAAACAAGATTCCAAGGCTAGATTGATTAGGTGGGTCCTTCTTCTTCAAGAGTTCGATTTAACCATTAAGGATAAAAAGGGTGTTGAAAATGTTGTAGCTGATCACCTCTATAGGATGGAATTCAAAGACAACTCACACCACCTCTCTGTTTCTGATTCATTTCCTGATGAGCACCTCTATTCAGTGAGTGATTGCCCTTGGTATGCTGACATAGCAAACCATTTGGTGACTGGTGACATTACAAAATTCCTGGGGACCCAAGCTAAGATTAAATTTATTTCTGATGTCAAACACTATGTGTTTTATGATCCTTACCTCTTCAAGTTCTGTCCTGATCAAATCATCAGGAGATGTGTTCCCGAGTCTGAGCAAGAGTCCATTCTAAAATTTCGTCAAGGAGAGGCATGTGGAGGACACTTTTCTACAAAGAAAACCACTTCAAAGGTCCTCCAAAGTGGTTTCTACTGGCCAAACCTCAATAAAGATTCCTTCCAATTCTGTAAAAGTTTCCCTCAGTGTCAACAATTAGGATCCATTTCCAAAAGGAATCAAATGCCCCTCACTCCCATTCTGGTTGTTGAAATCTTTGATTGTTGGGGAATTGATTTCATGGGACCCTTTACAAACTCTAAGGGATACCTCTACATCCTCTTAGCTTTTGATTATGTCTCAAAATGGGTTGAATCCATTCCCACCAAGTCCAATGACCATCATGTTGTGATCCGATTTCTGAAAGAACATATATTTTCTCGATTTGGAATTCCCAGGGCTATAATCAGTGATCGAGGAACCCATTTCTGTAATCACCCATTCTCTTCACTCATGTATAAGTACGTAATTTCTCATAAATTTTCCACTGCGTACCATCCTCAATCCAATGGTCAAGCTGAGTTAGAAAATAGGGAGATTAAGCAAATTCTTGAAAAAACTGTCAACCCCTCTAGGAAATATTGGGCTGAGAAACTCTTGGATTCTCTTTGGGAATATCGTATAGCGTTCAAAACCATCCTAGGAATGTCACCATATAGGTTGGTTTATGGAAAAGCATGCCATTTACCTGTTGAAATTGAGAATAAGGCATTTTGGGCAATCAAAAAAATGTATTCCGACATTTCTTTAGCCGAAGAAAAGAGGAAATTAGATCTTAATGAACTTGAGGAACTTAGGATGGAGGCTTATGAAAATTCAAGGATAAATAAATCTAGAGTTCAAGCCTACTAATATAGTAATGTCAAATTCAAACAATTTGAAGTGCGAAAACCTATGCTCTTGTATAGTTAAAAACTTCATTTACACCCGAGAAAGTTAAGGTCTAAATGGTCAGGTCCATTCATAGTGCATCATGTGTACCCCCATGGGGTAGTAGAGATTCAGGATCCCACAAGTGGTAACATTTTATGGTCAATGGTCATAGGTTAAAACCATTCATTTAATCATTCAATAAACAGGAAATAGAGGTTGAGTTAATAGAGACAACCTATGAACCCGAAAAAAATTGATAGATTTAGGATCCATGTCAGGCTAACGACGTTAAACAAAAGTGTTGCACGGGAGGCAACCCGTGGTTTTCATGTTTCTAATCATTGTGAATCATCTTTTGTTTCCTTCTTCTTCATTTTGTTATTTTAATATATATATATATATATATATATAGATTGTTGACCTGTTCTTCTTTTATGAGTAAGGATGGGTATGAAAGGGGAGCACTGTATTCATCCGTGTCACGCAGTGTGATCCCTGAGTAATACCTTACCCAGAAAATATAAAGAAGAAAATGTATCATCAGTTTAATTTATTTTATTTTATGTTTTTGTAGGTATTTAAAAAAAATAGATTGTTGACCTATTCTTCTTTTATGAGTAAGGATGGGTAAGAAAGGGGAGCACCGTATTCATCCGTGTCACGTGGTGTGATCCTTGAGTAATACCTTACCCAGAAAATATATAGAAGACAATGTATCATCAATTTATGTTATTTTTATGTTTTTTAGGTTAAAAAAATACAAAAAAAATATTTATATTAAAAAAAATTAAAGTCATGCCATAGGTCATTGGGAAAGGCTGGGCACAATCGTCCAAGCCATTGGGAGACAAACCAGAAATTAAGGGAGGCATGGGAATGCATTTTTAACATCAACCACTAGGTGAATTCATTCCATAATTTTCATTTTCAATGTCTTCGTTGAACTTCTATCCTACCCCTTCTATGTTTCAATTTTTTAAACATTGGGGACAATGTTATTCTAAGTTGGGGGGGATATGAAAATGTGTGGAAGGAAAAATGTCATTAACCTTGAACATGATAACACACATTCCAAACTCTGAAATTGGATATCAAATAATTTTGCATGCCTTGATTCTGATTTTAATGCAAGTTTCTGTTCATGTGCATAGAAATTGGAAAGTACGGTTGTCCGATGTGATTTTTCACTGTTTATATTTTCATCCAATTATTTAAATAAAACACAATACACGTCCTCTAGATTGTGGGGTTTTAGTTTGAGTTCTTGGAGACCCATAATAAATAGAATAGGATTGGCGATCATTTTAATTTTAACATGAGTATTCAAAAAAAATCAATTGCGCGTAGAGCAATGAATTTACCTAATGTGTGGCTTTCAGAACTTGGGGATCATGAATCCATAGTTGTCTGGCCCAGAGTTGGGCATTTTATCTCTATTTTTGGTAATTTGAATTTTTTTTGATTTAGTTAACTTGAGATGATGCCTGAGTATGTGAGCTTCACTTGGTGCCCTAAGGTCTTTGAGCCTGGGAGTCATCGGCAAAGTCTTGCTACATGGGTTGACTCGATTGAGTTCAATTTCAATTATCATGGAAATATTGAAAAAAAACCCACAAAAAAACAAATAAAATAAAAAAATCAGTACTCATCTTATTATTAAAATTTTATTTCTCCAAACACTTCCACCTTTTCTCCCTCGAATGAAGATGAACCCCCATGTCTATTGTGACGCACAACACTTCATCATGATTAATTGAATTTGGATGAAATATGGAGATGAATTTGAACAAAGTAATGGTCTTGGGATTGAGATATGCCTATGGACATAGCTTGTTTTAAATTATTTTTATTGGTTTCATAATTTTTTGGTATGAGATCTTTGGGTGAGAAATGTGTATTAAAATGTTTTTGGAAAAGGTCATTCGAATTTCATTTTTGTGAGATATATTTTGCTCGGGACTAGCAAAACTCAAGTTGGGGGATATGATTATCCAATAAAAACACATATTTTGATTACATTTTAATGGTTTTAAATGTTCATTTTTGATCTTATGGGCCTGAGTTAGTGGATTTTAATTTTGAACATCCATTCTCATCATTTGTGCACTTCATGCCTAATATGCACCAATTTAGGCTCAATGTTTCATCTAATTTCAAAGAATGTAATTATCCATATTTTAATTTGATATTTTTGTAAATGTATATAAACTTAAATATGAACATTTTTCATTCAGGGATCAATGGATGATTCATAAAGGATGGTGAGGATTTTTGGCAAAGAAAGGAAACAATTCTGGAGAAGGTATATTGGATATCATCCCACTGATCGGACTGTGTGTCCCACAATACAGGCCCAATGAAGCCCAAAATTTATGTAACGATATAACACATATATGGGAACAAATAATTATTCTGAAGCTAGTGCTAATTCGTCCTACATGGTTGTGATTAAGGCGGCCCAAATTGAATATGCAATTCTGGACCAGATTCTGCGGCCCAGAAAAACATCCCACTATTTATATCATATCTCGCGAAAGGATTATTATTTTGGGCTGAAATTTTAGATTATGTTAGGGGACATACTGGGATTCATTTAAGTCTTCTAAGGACCACTCCAATTCGGCCTTATAGATTGTGATTTTTGTGATTCTGTTTGGAGTAGAAAGCTGGCTCCCACTTCGAGGCAAGAGTTGAAAAGTCTCTTATGCATTAAATGTCCACCCACATTTCTCAAAAAAAAATTAATTAAAGGAACATGGTATGATGGGATATTAGATAAAGGCTTCAAAAATTCCTATTTAAGGTAGTAGGGATGGAGGATTTTGGGATCTTGGTGCTTTCTTTTCATTGTAATGCTATTATGCCAATTTGCCTTTGTAATGTTCTTCCTTCTCATGTAAGTTGTTCGAATCACCTTAGTCTTCAATAAAAGTTCTTCTTATTCTCTTATTCTGTTCTTATTCATATCACCTTGATACCGTTTCCTCAAGGTGTAAAATTTTTCACACCAAACCTTGTGATTTTGTTCACACAACGGTGGAATTATCGTTATTTTTGTTGTTTTTACTTCTTCAATTCCATCCTCGTAAGTCTACTTTCCGTTTCCGTTGAGAACTTTTCATCAATGGAGGGCTAGATATTTTATGGTTTGATCCAAGGTAGTAGCAAGGGGCTGGATTGAATGTTATTTCTCACTCTCTAAATGTTATTAATTTCTTTTAATTCAGTTTCTTTCATTTAATGATTTTTATTCTTCCTCTTCCTTATTGAATTTATTCACCCCACTTTGATGTGATAATTATATCTGTTACCTTGGAGTGCTCATGAAAATGATCCTACAAGTGTATAGGTGATTATCATGTGTTTTGAAGGTGTTTAATCAGTAATTGATTATGTTAGTTTGAATTCATTGCATGAATCCTTCTTGAGTTAATGAAATTAAAATCGTAAAAAAAAGGAATTCATTCAATCCACCCTAAGCAATAACCTGGGATCAACTCATTTCCTCATAATTTTAATTCACATAGATCTTTTAGTGCTCTTTCAAAAGCATCTAAAATCAACCCAAGTTTGAAACTTCATAGCCAAAAATCCATCTCTTTTTATTGAGTGTCTAAAGGTTCTTCTTAGGTCTCTGAGGATTCGACAACCCAAGCTGCACTGCAAGCGACCGCTTGACCCTTAAAACTTGGGTAAATTTGGGCGAGACCAGATGCATTTCGCAAAGCCTACGGGTCTTCACGGAGGAAGGAGATCCCCAAGGGGACTTAGGTCTTCATGGAGCACTTACGCTTTGCGAAGCACCCTCCATGCGCATGTAACCCAAGTTCCAAGGACAGGTAATTGTGCATTGCAAAGCACGTTGCTTCACAATGTTATGCTTTTTAAGGCACCCTTGATTCGTGAGGCATTGCTTCATGAATCCCTTTCCACTTTGCGAAGCTCCTCCCATATGCACTGACGCCCTATCCCTAGCCTAGGAGACTTCACTTCACGAAGTACATCCCTTCACGGAGTCCCTCCACTTCATGGGGAACCAGAGCTTCACAAAGCTTCTACTTGTGAATCCCTTTGCTCTGCAACTCCTTTTCCTGTGCGGCCCTTCAGGTTTGCACGAAGCAATTTCAAAGTCCCTTGGATGATACTTCATGTTGCATTGCTTTGCCTCATGCTTCCTCGCATAGGCATGCTAACAGATATTACTTCTTCGCATAGACACGCTAACATGGACCCCCCAATGGTTCGCTCTATAATACCCCCCAACCACGGCATTGTCGATGCCTTCATTCCCCTAAGGGCAGACAGGTATCGGTTACGTAAGTCCTAGGGGTGGGGAGAGAACCCACCTCATCCGAGCTATAGGATGTTAAACTGTCAAGCACCATTGTCCTTAGCACATGATGTTAAATTGTGACCTCACCTCGTGCCTTACACATAGAGAAAGGGAAACAACCAGAGTGTAATCCCCTAGCTTTTATTGCCGGAGGCAACATCCTTTCCCCTCCTTTATTCGGTTCCAAATCCCTCTCTTGCTGGGCTTTGTCTCCAACAAGAATCCATCCTGGAGTAAGTCCCAACCTCCATCTCCTTGGGCTTCTAACCACGTGTAAGGCCCTGTTTCCTCTTTGGTACACTAACCACGTGTAAGCCCTGTTTCACTTCCACAGATGCACCTTTCGTGACGTGATCGTTAGGTCCCTGCTACCTCTTGTTTCTCACACCGAGCATGACTCGCGTGGGTTTAGAGTAAGCATCGACCATGACACCCTCTCTGGTCCGCCTAGAGCATAAGCCCCATATCCATACCTGAACTATGTGGTCTTTGATCCTTTCCAAGGAAAGGTATGTAGGAAGCCTCCATCAGGTTCAAGCCCAACAACCATTGGTCCCGACCGTCTTCACGTTGGGACACCAAAGTCATCCCTCTCGAACTACGTGGAATTTGATCCTTGCAAAGTCGAGGTATGTAGGAAGCCTCCCTGAGGTTCAAGCACAACACCTGGTCATTTCGACCACCTTCACATCGGTTCACCAACACCCGACCATCCTAAAGCATAAGCCCAGAAACCATACCTGAACTACATGGTCTTTGATCCTTGCCAAGGCAAGGTACGAAGGAAGCCTCCACAAGGTTCAAGCCCACCATCTATCAGGGCCCTAGGTCCTCCTTCGCGTCGGTTATCCCACACCATCCATATAGACCCTAGGTCCTTATTCATGTCGTCTGACCTTCATCCTGCATGATGTTAAACTGTAAACCACACACAGCGGTGAGTCGTTGTGTCCCCCAGTCAGCGGAAAGCCGTTGTGTCCCTCAATCAGCAGTAAGACATTATATCTTGATCAGCAGTAAGACACTACATCCCCTATTCAGTAGCAATCCGTTGTAATCCCATTCACTGGAACCCACATATTTGGTCCTTTTTAGTGGAGTTAGACCAACTCGGGCTGCTAACCACGCGTAAGCCCCATACACATCATCGGGTTGTTGTCCTATGTGTACACCCCAATCAAGATCATCGCTTGACCTTTCCCTTGATCCTATGTGTCTTTAGAAGGTCATGCCCCAACCTAGAGGTTCCACTTCATCCAGGTCCAATCTACGCATCCATTCTCATGGATTGCCTCCTTTGGCGTCCCATCGCCCTCCTAAACTACACAGACTTTGATTCCCTGCCATGGGGATACATACGAAGTCCCCCTGAGACTCAAGCCCAACATTACCATCATCCTCATGGTGGTTCCATCCCATTCACCACCCATTTCACTCAGCACCCATCACCCATCGTTATTGTTACCTAGGACACCACATCCTAGTGAGGTCATGTCAATCCACCTACATCAGTTTACCCTCCAGGGGTTACACTCATCGGATCCACTCTAGTCAGTGTTCTGATCAGTCTGATCCATCTCCACTGGACGTTAAACCTATGACATACCCCGTTTTAAACATAGGAACCTAAGGAAAAACTCATAGACATGCCTATGGCATATAATTCCTCACATTTGACATGGGATTCATCGGGCTTCCGTGCCCTCGAGAAGCCCTATAATCAGGGACATAAGACAGACGCATCAGTGTTCTAGTGTCCATACATGCTAGTGATGTCCAACATGACTACTCCTCTGACTGAAGGTTGCTGCCCTGACTTAACACCTTGGAATGTCCTGACAGAAGCAGCGTAATTAACCGGTGTCCATAAAGATATGGAACTGGGAAGAGTTTCACGAACAACTTATTAAATCTATAAGGGAGACCCGAACTAGGTGATGAGTTCCGAGGAGGAATCCATAGAAGGAAGAACCTAAATCCCATCATCCCTTTTTGATCAAGGAGAAAACATCCCTGAACAAGCGAAGGATGTCTCTCGCCTTTGGAAAGAAGGAATGTGGGTCAACAAAACCACGCCTTTCGTCCTCAAATGAGACGAATGCGCGTACCCCAGTGAAAGAACCCAACATGAATTTGTTCTCCTCAATATGGAGATTAGTAGCATTCGAGACATCAGTGGATTAGTGTGTCACCAGATCTAGATATCCAGCATCGGGTCCTTCCAAGAAAATAGCGGGCCTGGCCTGAAACTCACCAGAAGTTGGGGTAGTAGAACGTTGGACGTCCCGATCTGAGACATTGTTAGTGTGGATCCATCTTACCAGCCATGGAAGATGGGATGGTGCTGGTACACTAGTCGTTGATTTCTTTTTTCTTTCAGCACTGATGAGTTAATCTACCTGCTTTAACAAACCAAGTTGTTGCACCCAGAACTTGGTTACTGCCTTCCCACCGATGTAGGGGCAGGGGCAGTGACAATGTGGAAGTCCTGCATGATTCCGCCTCTTCCGCAACAGCCTATACACCCATGACCATGGGGCGGCCACACCCCATCTCCCTATCTGAGGTCATCCAACGGAGGGTGATCAATGACCTCATACACCGGTACGAGGATGAGGGAATTATCCTAACTTGGGATATGGCCCGCCTGGATTTAGAGGCATTTGTGCCTCGTCATCAACACTACCCCCGAGGGTCGCGCAGGGATCCACTACTCCCCACCCCAACATATAACCGTTTTGGGAGCCTATCCCCAGAACACTTTGATGACTCCCTAACCTACGTCGATGAGGTAGGGGATGTCCAGGCCAGCCCGGTTAGAGTCTCATTTCAGGGGATCCCAACGAGGGCCCCCACCCAGCTGCATCAATGCCATTGCCCGGTCTTACTGGATGGGGAGTAGGTAAGCCATGAACCTGCATGACCATCTTTGGTTCATCTAACCCGACGCTAGCGTCGTGCTCAAGCCCAAGAGGACGCCCGCCATGGGGCGTCAACGTTAGCGGCTACTTTGACTCGAGCCAATGTTGATGCATACCACCCACTCCCTGTGTATGATGGACATAGACATTCATACACCCAACCTGGATCAAGGCCCCAACCGCCCCATGGGCCGACTGGGTTGACTCTCTTGGTCGCCGACACAGGCGGTGGCCACCGCGGACTGACCCGTGGCAACGACACTCAGTGCGGAGGTCCTCTCCGCACCACTACTATAGAGAACGCAGATCTTCCCCACTTCCAAGCTCGGCATCGAGGTATACCCCGTGCCACCTTCAGTCCAAATGAGGGTCATCCCCGCAACAGTGATGCTCACCATGGAAGTCTCTCCCATGCCCACTACACCGGATATGGATTCATTCCTCCCACCACAAACCACAGGTATGGCGATGTTGCGCATCTGGTCACTCTTCAACATGGGGACCCTCCCTGTGCCCTCTGAGCAACGGGAAAAGGTCCTCCTCACCTCAGCAACCAGAGGGCTGAAGTCCAGCCTCGCTTTACCAGCACCCAACACAGAGTTCCTACCCATGTTCATCTAGACCAGCACCAGTACCCTCCTCATACTGATGTCACCAGAGGGAACAGGCATGGAGGTCCTCCCCATGCTCCTATTGGTTCCATCGGAGATCTTTCCCACTCCAGTGATACCCATGGAGGTCCTCTCCATGTCCCCTTTGACATTTTTCCTGGTGCTCCGCGCACCCCGGCCAACTCAGGTGGAAACCCTCTCCACCCCAGCACCAGTACGGCCGAAGGACCTCCTCGTGTCAGAAATATGACCTATCCAGAAGAGCAATCCAGGGGCAGAAATGTGGGTCGTTGCCACCATAAGAAGGATCCAGAGAAGGTCCGAATAGAGATCAAACCAATCCTCTTCTTATACTCTGAATTAGAATACGACTCAGCGCGGGAACCCTCCCCTTGCTCATTCGAGTCAAGGGTTGGGGAAGGAATGAGGCGAATCAACCTAGTACTCCCAGAATGTGAGGTCCATCAGATTCTCTCCTTCCTCCTAGGTATATCCATGGGGATAAAAATTTGGAAACCCCGCAGGTTACGGTCGTGCAATCACTACCATTGTTACTAGAAGCACTCTCTACCTTGACTAGAGATCACAGAGAGCTGTTCTGGGGACCAATGGTGGGAGAGAAACAGTGCGGCCTATCACCAGTAGACCTAGAACCTATGAAAAGAACTGTGGATATCAGCCCATCTTAATGCGATGTGGTGGCTAGGTCACTACACTATTCAGAGGACATCCCAAGATTCAGTGGCCAGTCAGCCCGCTCGCCGTACTCTCCATCGGCTAGCCTGTCGTCCCAGTGGTATATCTCAATACCGCTCACAGTTCCTCAACTGCCTTCAGTTGATGAGTGGGGTAATGAAGGGCTAGACCCTGAATCTAAGCTAAGTATATTATGGAATATCCTCACAGTGGACCACTTCCCCAAGATGTTATGGCTCGTGGTAGCGCCAAATTTTTTCACGCTGGAATCCCTTACCCCAGAGGTAGTTGAGTGTTTCCGCCAAACCCTATGGGCGATGCACTTACGCCTTAGTCATTAGTGAGTGGTTTATCCTAGGATCCAAGTGAATTTTGAAGACATTGGCAAGCAATTACGTCTATTTTATTTGGCCGAACTCCATGTGGCCGAGCGCCTCAAGTCACCAGGCCGCCGTAAGGCCCTCCAATAGTAATGCGTTCAGAGATTCAAGGTACTCCACAATATTATCAAGGAGGATTCCCCCCATGTACAAATACGTGGTTAGGGGTAATATGATTCCCTCTTCTTCAGTTCTATCTGACGACAGCCCAACTCACCAGGCGATATTGAGGACATGCCCCTAGGAATGGTCACGGTCAACATGGTCATCATAGTGGATGAGGAGGATGAGCTGGAACTGCTTGATAGGAACTTACCCCCCGAGGGATTCCCACCACTATTGGATCCATCGGGAAGAGTTACTCGCCAAAAGAGGAATCTTCTAGGTCTCCTTGTGCCCACCGAGGCATTGGTTTTTAGCCTAAATCACAACAAGGGTAAAGAGAACCTCGGAGCTGCCAAACACTCCGACCCATCCACCTCAATGCAGAAGATAGAGGAGGACCCTGAGAAGACCGCATTGTTCCAACAACTTGCTAAACAGAATAAGTTATTTGATTACCTCCTCACTGAATGCACTATAGAGCGATGGCCAGACTATGGAAATCCTAGGCCAGGGAAGTAAGGCCATAAATAACTTCCCCTTGGCGAGCTGCCTCCAGGTGACCCTGACCATCCTACTCCCACAGACAGGGTTGAAGCCATAACATATGGGAAGAGGGCACGGTATGTCTTGCCAAACCTTCCTGAACGACACAATCCAAGGGACCCAGCTCAGGCTCCCCCAGCCGCCCCGAGGGTCATGCCACCAGCCGCTCCACAAGCCGTTAGGCCTGCTTACCATGTTGAAGAACCTGCCAATGCACTCATGGTTAGGGATCCCCATCAAGACAGGGACCCCCGCCTAGATGATCCAATGGAGGCACTTATTGCCTGCTAAGAGGTGTTGGAAATGCGAAAGGTGGAAATACCACCTGATGTCAAGCCATAACCATCTTGGGTGGATGATATTCCGGCACCCCCAAGTTTCAAGAATCCTACATTTTACCCCTTCAATGGGACAGGGGACCCACCACAGCATCTGGCCCACTTCGCCTTAAAGTGTGGGCCCATGTTAGGGACTCCAGTGCAGCAAGAGGCCTCTAAGATCTGATGCTTTATGCAGACATTGGAGGGGCCTGTGTTTGTTTGGTACAGCCAGCTCCCCATCGAATTAGTAACTAGCTAGGAGGACCTCTGGAGGAAATTACTTTACCAGTTTAGCTCCACCACATGGAAGACAAGCATCGTAGACCTCTTCAAGTGCAAACAGAGGCCTGATGAGTGTGTCGCGGACTTTGTTGCCCGGTGGAAAGGACTTACATACTTCCTTGACATGCCACTGACTTAGGAGCAATTACAGATGATATATGTGAGAAATGTTAAGATGGAACTGGTTCCCTCTCTGATCACCCAAAACTACCCTGGAGGATTCCGAGACTTCTCCAATAAGGCATAGAGCCTGAAAGAATCCTTGCAACAAGCCGACTAGGTACGTCTGTTGCCCCCTTTAATTCCCACAAGGAGGGATGTCAGAGTCGAGCCCACCGTGGTGGCCCAAATAGATTCCCCCATACAGTTGGAATTATTACTAATAGAGCCACCTCTGCAAACTTGCAGAGACCCGCCACCGTAGTATCAGACACCAGCCCAACAACATCTTCCTCAGAATCGGCAGGTGCCCTCGCGCAACGCGCAGCCACCACCTAGGTGGTACAATCAGGCTATGCCTCCTCGATAGGCTCCTCCAACCCCTCGTCAAGGCTAGGCTCCAAGGTACCCCTTTCAAGATAGAAGAAACCAGACCTACTCGTTCAATGAGAATCAGGTCCTCAGCTATTTTCAAAGTGCTTTGGAGCAAGGGATTGTGCATTTTCTTGAGTGTAGAAGGCCAGAAGAGGCGAACCTCACTGATCGCCCCAAAAACTTCCCCTATCAACAGATCTTGAGGCACACCCTTGAGCAGTGTTATGTGTTTAAATACTTGATTCAAGACCAGGTCGATAACAACATAGTCAGGTTGGGCCTAGCCCCCGTACAAGTGGCATGTGTCGTCATAAGTCCAGACAGCAGTAGCGACAACGAGGGCGAGTGGTAGTAGGTTTCTAACCGTAGGTCCCAGAAGTATGACGAATGGATGGCTCACAAAACGGTCTTATGTGCCCATAGTATCATTCGTGCACGCCTGAATCAGCCAGAGCCTTTAGAAGGTGTGGCCACCACTTCTATATCGTCATCTCAGCCGTCCTGTTTCCAGAAGAGCAAACCCCAGCAGTGTAAGGGAAAGCAACGCGCCCTGCCAATGCCATCGTTTTCCCATACTCTCAGCAACTTAATGGCCCCATAGATAGGGATTCCTCCCAGGATACACCCAGTAGTGGATGACTCTTCGAGTTATAGTCAAGGGTACTCTTCAGTTAACACCGTAGAGTTGGTAAATCCCTATATGATTCCTAACGACGAGGAGTGCTAAGACGATCTCCCCAACGTCCTCAGCTGATTCCAGCGTCAACGGAGCCGTGTTTATATAGATCATTGAGACATATCAGTTGGCACCTCCATCCAGGCCATGCACACCACTAAGAACAAACAACAGACTCAGCACAGAGCTCAGAATGCGCAACCTCCTCATATGATGTCATTAGGCCCGTGTCTACCTCCGTTTGTACTACTGGATCAGGCAGATCCACCTCGATGATGTTGCGATCAGCCACGATCTACTACAGACCTATCTCAGTTAGCTGGCCCCAGCATGGTAGCAACTTTTCATGCTTCGACTAGTGAGCAGTAGGACATTCCCACTACCAGCTAGCCGCCGGTCCAACTGGTAGGGCCCACCATACCTCCTGTCATAGAGTGACCTCCTGCAAGTAGGAGTCCACACCTGGCATGAAATTATAATGTCCTTAAGCATCTGTCCAACATCCCCATGAGGATATCTATCCTCGAGGCCCTTCACCTATCACAGGACAAGCGAGAGGACCTCACTGAGGCTTTAAGAAGCCCCCTCTAGTTCGAGACAGAGGTAGCAGTTGCAGAAGCCTTTAATGCAGAAGCAATAGAGAATGTTTTATATCATTCCATTATCTCATTATATAGAGAATATGAAGGTTCTATTATATAAGGGCACATTTTCCCACTGTATATCACCGGCCAGTTCAACGGTGTGGAGGTTCACCGCTGCCTTGTCGACATAGGCTCTGGGATCAACCTTATCCCGACACAGACATTGCAGAAACTGGGGTTTTCCAAGGATGAATTGACTCCCTCTGACCTAAAAATCCAAGTTTATGATAGGACAGAGAAAACTTTGGTCGGCAAGATCCATTTAAAGACCCAATTTGGTGGCCTAGTTACCTATACTAAGTTTATGGTTGTCTCCTAAGACACCGCATACAATTCATTGATGGGGAGACCATGGCTACACCTGCATGTGGTGGTTCCATCATCGTATCACTAGTGCCTCAAGTACTCCCTCAATTGTTGAGTAGGTGTTATCCAAGGTGATGTGTCTCCTTTTTCCTCTTCTGAAGCCCGATACCTGGATGCCAAATATTACAAGAGCAAGGAAAAGAAGAATCAGGTCAATGAGGTTGAGAATTCCGCGGTTGCAACCGACCCCTGGGTAGGTCTGGATGACACCTACGTCTTACTAATCTATTAATTGGAGGCCACGACCCCCGATATGGGGCAATTTTTTGTTGTCTATGGCATATGTGGGAAGCATATTCTCAAGTCCAAGCGACATTGGGAGATCACTTCGTATTCTTATACGAATCAAGCATCGGTGATCCTTGAGCCCCACACTCCCATAAGGTATCGAGATGTCGGGCCCATGGCAATGGCAGTATGTCATACTTGCTTGTTCTGTTGAGCTGGAATTAATCGGGTCAAGCCGATGCACCACTGTTGCTTTGATATTATCAAGTGTGGCCCCTTGGGTTGAAGACCATATGGTATCGGGTCGACGACCTTCATTGTTGTGGTTTCAGCAGCACTAGAATCTCCTGATGCAGTGACCACTTCCACTCAGGCTGGCACCATCCTCTCCTTGGGACCTGTAAACTCAGAGAAATATCCTCCCATCGGGGATCCCTTCTCCATAAGTGAAGAAGAAGACCTAGAGGATGCTCCTCCTACCTTTTAAGAGGGTGTTTCCACCACGGTCAATGAGTTGGTACGGGTGAACCTTAGTAGTGAGGAAGACCCAAGACCCATGTTAATCAGTGCCGCCATTCCCCTAGAGGAGTAGCAGTGATACATAGACTTCCTAAAACAACATCGTTATGTGTTTTCCTGAAGCTATGACAAGATGCTAGGACTAGATCCCCAGGTAGCCATCCACTGCCTCGGTCTCCTGAAAAATCATCGTGGGTTCAAGCAGCCTCCCAGAAAGATGCACCCTTCTCACGGTTCCATGGCCGAGGCCAAGGTCGATAAGCTCATTAGAGCCAATTTTGTTAAGGAGGTCCAGTACCCCAAATGTCTAGACAACATTATGCTAGTTAGGAAGAAGAATGGGTAGATAAGTGTATGCATCAACTTCTGAGACCTCAATCGTCACTATATGAAGGATAATTTTACCCTTCCTATGATGTAGTTACTGATTGACTCTACAGCTGGATTCTAGGCCCTATCCTTCATGGATGGGTACTCTGGGTACAACCAGATTTGAATGGCCCCTGAGGATGAGGAGTCCATAGCCTTCAGGGAACCATAAGATACATTTTGTTACCAAGTCATTCCCTTTGGCTTAAAGAATGTAGGTTCCACCTACCAGTGGCCCATGCATCTCATATTCAAGACAATCCTTGGAAAATTGTTAGAGTGATACATGGAAAACCTGGTGGTCAAATCTCACCAGAGCCGAGACTATCTCAAGGACCTGTAGAAAGTGTTTGGCTTCCTCCGTTCTCGCCACCTGAAGATGAACCCCTTGAAGTGTGCCTTCAGGTTCACCTATGGGAAGTTCCTCGGCTTTGTTGTCAAATACCAGGGTATCGAGATTGACCTTGAGAATATCAAGTCCATCAGCCAGATGTCTCCTCTAAGCATCATTTGAGAACTTTAGGGCTTCCAAGGCCACTTAGCTTACATACACCGATTCATTGTGAATCTGGCTGGCAAGTGTAATCCCTTTTCTCAGCTCATGAAGAAAGGCACTACCTATGAATGGGATAGAGAGTGCCAGACAATGGTTGAGGAAATCAAATAGTATTTTCTCCAGCTTCCAGTCTTGATGCCACCCGTCTCCAGAAAACTACTGATCCTTTATGTGACTGCCCTGGAATGGTCTCTTGGAACCCTTCTCGCCCAGAATAATAATGATGGGATGAAGAACAGTCTTTAATACCTCAACCGCATGCTCCTCGATACGGAGGCCAGATACTCCCCCATCAAAAATATCTTCTTTGCGCTGGTATTCACAATATAGAAATTGCAACACTACTTGAAACACCACGAGGTATAGCTAGTGTCTCAGATAGACACGTTGTAGTGAATTTTGAACCACCCCATGTTGAAAGGTTGTCTATCATGGTTGGCGGTAATCCTCCAGCATTTCAACATCAGATTCATCCCTTAAAAAGCTATTAAGGGGAAAGCATTGGCATAATTCCTTTCTTCCCACTCAGCTCCTATTGACCAGTCCTTGGACCTTGATTTTTCTGATGAGGCAATCCTCTCAGTAGATAATGCCATCCCGTGTTGGAAAATTCATTTTGATGGTGCTTCCTGGAGCCCCACTAGTAGGAGGCTCAATGATCCCAGACTCAATAGAGTAGGCATGGGTATTGTCTTTATTACCCCGTCTCAATCCATTCTTCCATACTCATTTCTACTATCACAAGGTTGCACCAATAATGAGGCGGAGTATAAGGACCTTATCACTAGCCTCAAGCTGGCTCTCAAGATCGACATGCCCCATTTTTATGTGAAAGAGTATTCTGAACTAGTCATCAAGAAGATCAACGGTGACTACATCGTCAGAAAACTGGAGATCATACCATTGTTGGAGCACACTCTCCAGCTAATGGCCCAGTTCCCATCTTGGATATAAGATACTCATGTCCCTTGATCTCAGAACAGTCGAGATGACGCCCTAGTCAACCTGGATGCATCACTTGCAGAGCACGAGCAGGATGATCTAATTATCCACGTGACACACCAGAGAGTCATCACTCCCATCACCCCAGGTGATGATGATGACCTATAGGTGAGACATCTTACCGCCGAAGCCTCTACATCAGGACCCCCAAGTACCTCGGATGTATTGGTTGATGTGAATCCTGACTGGAGAGCCCCCTTTGTTGAGTATCTCCAAAATGGTTACCTTCCGGCTGATCGGGCCCAGCGCGAGCGAATCCGACACCGCGTGCTGCAGTTTATCCTCCAGAGTGGTCCTAGTCTTAAGAAGATCCTCTAAAAGTGAGGTTTTAACGGTGTTATACTCCATTTCATCTAAGGAGTCAAGATTTATCACGTTATATAGAAGGTTCGCGCCAATTACTTCGATGCTCATCGGGCCGGGCCAAAGCTATCCCATCGAATCCAGAGACTGGGGTACTTTTGGCCCTCCATGATCCATGATTGCATAAAGTTTTCCAAGAGATGTCATGCATTCCATATTCATGCTAACTTTATGCCTCGGTCTCCAGAACCTCTCTACTCTACCAAGTACTCTTGGACATTTACGGTGTGGGGACTCGATGTCATAGGACCATATCCATCGGCGACAGCTCGCCAGTGTAGGTTTATTCTGACTGCTACAGATTTCTTTTCCAAGTGGGTATAAGCTATTCTGCTCAAGGAGATCAAGGATCAGTCTATCATTCACTTCATGATCTTCAATATCATCTACTAGTTTGGAGTCCCTCACGCCGTCCTCACCGATAACAGCACCAACTTCCGAGAAGATGAGTTGAAGAATTTGTATGCCAAGTACAACATTCATTCAAACCATACCTCCCACTACCACGTGCAGGAGAATGGACAGATTGAGGCATTAAACAAAACTATCTCTAACATTTTGTAGAAAATGGTTGGTCGGAATAAGAAGAGTTGGCCAGACAAGCTCCCCAGTGCCCTCTGGGCTTATCAAACGACGACTTGTAATTCCACCCAGGTGACCCCATATTCCCTGGTGTATGGAAATGAGGCTATCCTTCCCATCGAGATTCAGTTTAATTCATTACACATGGAAGTCTATGACCATCAGGAACCGGATAAGGTAGCCTAAATTTGTCTGGATGAATTAAAAGCACTTGATGAGAATAGGCTTCGTGCCCTACACAATCTGGAAAGGCATAAAAACAAGATAGTCAGAGCCTTCAACAAGAAGGTTAACATCCACTCCTTCTTGAAAGGCGACTTGGTATTGTCCCTCAGGACACCAATGATACCTGGCAGGAAACCACCCAAGTTGGAGCCCAAATGGGAAGAACCTTACATAATTCACATGGTTTACCCCAATGGTGCATACTCACTGGTGACCATGGATGGTGAGCTTATAAATACTCCCACCAATGCCAAGTTCCTCAATAAATACTTTGCTTGAGTTGAGGGGTCCCACATAACCATAAACTATATGGTCCTACACGATATTAAACTATATATGGTCTTACATGACCTTAAATAGTATACGGTCCGGCATGACCCTAAACTGTTTGGTCCTGCATGACCTTAAACCGTCGGGTACTGCACGACCCTAAACTGCTTCATCCCACATGACATTAAACTGTTCATCATCCTCACCGTATGACGTTAAAATGCATGACCATTTAGAACTATGTGGGGATTTATTCCCATTCACATGGGATACATACAAACGATCAAGCATTTCGTCTCGAGCCCATCCCCCAAACTCTTCTCTTTGACTATCCCCCCTGGGTATAGTTCTCTTGGAGGATCCTTGAATAATACAATGTAGGATTCCCTATCCCCACTAATGTCAGGATTACGATGGTCACACCATGTTCCCACTCCCCCGTTCTTCTATACTCCCATGTCCTCGCCACACTACACTAAATTGCATGACCTTCAAGAACTACGTACAGCTTGATTCCCATCCTCATGGGATACATAGAAACACCAAGACATTTCATCTGTTGGCCCAGTCCAAACACCAGAATATCCCCTCGTCCTCATTGAAAGACGTTAAACTAAAATATGACCACAACATTCTATTTGTGTCCCAATCTCGGGGCCCCGGCCCATGTTTTAACTCTTGCGGGATTATACGGTGTGGTATGATATTATGTCCTCATTCACGTCGGGTTACTCGATGCGCCATAAACCTCCCTTTTTAGGGTAACTTAACCCTTTCTTCATCCTCATTTCAAAATGTTAAACTGCAAACTGTCCAGGACTTTCTATCCGAGGCCCAACCTCAGGCCCCTTGGCCTTATCGAGCCCCTAGCCCAAATTCACACTTAGGGTAGTATAGTTCGGTGTAAGATTAGGTATTAATTCACATTGGGTTACTCGCCGCGTCGTACACCTCCTTTATGTGGGGTATCTTACCCATTCTCATCCTTACTGCATGACGATAAATTGCACATTACCTCCTCTAGAACCATGTATGGCTTGATTTCCATCCTTATGGGATATGTAGGACTACCCTGATGTTTAGTCTTCAGTTCCAGCCTCATCTTGTCCCCTTGGCCTGCATTCCCCCAGGGAGAGGAGTATATGGTGTGGTATGGGAATATGTCCTCATTCATGTTGGGTCTTGTAACAACCATGCCATTTACCTCCTTCTCCTGATAGTTCTCCACCCCCTTGTCCTATACTCATCTTTTCAAATCATCCACTATCAAGATGAGCCCCTCGAACCTCTTTGGTGATTCACCAATGTGCCCAAGAGTACTCTGGTTTAGCTCCTGGAATGTAAGATTCTACTCAAACATGCTTTCACCCATTTCTCAGGCTTTGTGATCCCCTTCATTAGGTCTTCCATCACCTTTCACATCCAAAGGGACCCCCAAATGGCATAGATGCTCGGCCCAAGGGCCCTCCTACCATTACGGGCCAACGTCTTCAAGGTTTTCGAGCAACAAATTGTTACAAGTCCCGTGTTGTGAATTTGGTCAGCGGTCGACACTCGTTTGTTGTTCCCATGTCAGGTCACACGATATGGATACTATGTTTTGAACACGGTCAATAGTTATCCTCTATCATCACACCAACCCCATTAATCCCAAAATGTCGGTTACATGACTCACATCTTTCTCCACCTCATCATGTCCAATTATAACTTCAAAACTCTTGGTATTATTCCTCAGTGCGCATCCGCATGTTAGGATGAAAAATCCATGATAAGAAAATCATTCAGGGATCCGCACCGATTTTCCCTTTTCATGTATTTCACGTATTGAAAATACCTTATCCACCCTTGTTTTCTACACTGAGTTCAACTCACGTAGGCTTAGGGATCATATTATGGTCCTCACTTACTTGGAATAGTCCCTCTTTTCCATGGTCTGAGCTCTAAGACCATAAACTAAGATCTCTTTTAGAACTACGTACAGCTTGATTCCTATTCTCATGGGATACGTAGGAACACCTGGACATATCATCTTCTAGTATAGCTCAATTGGGAACTAGTTTCTCCTACCCCTTATCCTCTGATCTTTTTGGCCCCCGGGCCTGAGGTTTCCTCCCCGAAATCGTGTGTGGTATGGTGTGGACCTCATCCTCATTCACATCGGGTATGCTTTATCACGTCGTGTGCATCCCCTTTGGAACCTCATCTCTCCTGTGTACGTCCGAGCCATATGACTTTAAACTATGATTCTTAGTCCCACATGACTTTAAACTGTTGTGTTTGTCCTACACGATGTTAAAAATGCATGGTTGGTCCTATCACATGACCCTAAACTTTGGCAATATCGTCCTGGCCGCACAATGAAAAACGGCATTGCATTGTGGTGTCCTCACTCAAGGGACATCATGTTTGGTATCGGTCAAACACTATATCATTTTTCAACACCTACACATGGCTTGATTTTTGTGGCGATGCCTAGACTTTCTATCCTAATTCCATCGCTACACAAAAAAAACTCATTCATCCTAAAGGTCAAACATGATCTATCAAATACCACTTCTTTTGTGTATGGGCCAGACCCGCACAACCTTATTATACCTGGATCTAGTATCCCACCATGCCATCTTAAGAAATATGTGTGGATTGATCCTTATCCTCATGGTGTACGTAGGAATTCTCGTGCACTTTTCCTCGGGCCCAGCTTAACTTTCATTTTCGGTCCTTCGACCTAAAACCTCCCCAAGGAACACATGGTGGTCAGAACTTTAGGTTCCCATTCACGTCAAGTTTTATAATTACCCCACCATGTGTCTCCCACGTTTCCTACAATCCATGATCCGATCTATAATATCATAAGCTGAGATCTCTTCTAGAAATATGTTTGGCTTGATTCCCATCCTCATGGGATATGTAGGAATGACCAATAATTTTTGTCTCTGGGTCCAGCCCCAGGAATTTACAAATCTTGTCCCTTATTTTTCAGCCCCTTGGTCCAAAATCATGTAGGAACATGTGGTGTGGTGAGTACCTCCTAGGTTCTCGCTCACATCGGGTTTTCCAATAGCCACACCATGTGCTTCCCATACCTTTTCCCAGTGTGGTACGAGTTCTATGACCCAAAACTAGGATCTCCTTATGGGAACTGCGCATCACGTTTGGTTATTTCACCTCCTTGCACACAGTCCATTAAATCAATCCCCCTTAATGGTCCACACTAGTACCTTAAGTTGAAATCCCACGACCCCAGGACCCTTTTCCTTGGGAAGGTACTCAACTCCCTCTATCTGATACGTCTCATTGTTGTACTCAGATGCGTTTTTACAAAGATCCTGAAGTGTGGAATTTTCATGGGGGCATTCCACTCATTCCATGTCTAAGCTTCATGAGCCCATTATTTGGATCCTCATCCTCTTCCACATACAAAGGGACCCCCTTCACGACCTGGTCTCATACCGCCTCGGCTCACCTACCGTTTCGGGCCAACATCCCTAAAGATCTCAGACGACATTTGTGACAAGTCCCGTGTTTCGAACATGGTTAGCGGTCGACCCTCATTTGTCTGTACCCATTCTAGGATAACACGATATGGATACTATGTTTCGAACATGGTCAACAGCTATCCCATGTCATCACGCCACCATCATTATGGTCCAGATCTCAAGCATCATGATTCACATATTTCCACTTCCTTATGTTCAAGTGGAATTCCAATATACTCGGCTTTACTCTTCAGCGCACCTAGGTGCGTCATATAGGCGGGTCAACATCAGTGGGACGTCATTACCCTAATGCCCCATCATCCCTAATGTGTTTCTCCCTGTGCTAAGAAATTCCCATCATTACTTCTTATTTCCCACATTGAGCATGAATCACAGGGTCTTAGGAGTTCTGGTAGGATGTGTACTGGCGCAGCCATGCCACACGTACTTTTCCTCATCCCACATGATGTTACACTATCCTCTCAGAACTACGTATGCCTTGATTCCCATCCTCATGGGGTACGTAGGAATTCCCAACCACTCTGCTTCGGGCCCAGCCTAATTTTCACTTTGGGTCCCTTGACCTGAAGAGCTTCCCCCTAGGATACGTGGTGTGATCCGGACTCCAAGTTCACATTCACGTCGGGTTTATAGATACCACACCACATACTCCCTTCCTTTTATATTCCCTTTCACTCCACATCCTATCATATGACGTTAAACTGCACGAGTTCATATTTCCTTAATGTATGACACTAAACTGTGGTTCTACCCAGAACAAGTTCAGGATGCCCCATGATAACGTTGGGAGGCGACAGTTTCCTCATCAGAGAGGTTCTTTTTAGAAGAATGTTTGATCCCTAATCATACTGATGTATCCACCTAATTCATTTTCACCATGGTGTTCTAATTTCAAGAGTGTTGGACTCTAGTCGAACAACCCATCACTCCACTCTCCACGCTTTGCGTGCCCTTTATTCAGATCCTCGTCCTCTTTCACGTCTAAAAGAACCCCCTAACAGTATGGATGCTCGGCCTATGGCTCACCTACTATCATGGGATAACGTTCCAAAAGACTAATGGATAACATTTCGAGTCAGGCCCTGTGTTTCAAACATGGTCAGTGGTCAGCCATCATTTTTTATCCCCATTTCAAGCTAATGCAATAAGGATACTGTGTTTTGAACACGGTCAACAGTCATTCTTAATTATCATTCCATCATTATAGTGTTCCAAATCTTGGGTATTGTGATTCACACCTTCTATTACCCCCTGTTCAGATTTATTCCAGCACCCCTGGTGTTTCCCCATTCGTGCACAAGAGCACACTGGGAAAACGGTAATTCGACTGTTCTGAGAGATTCATTCTTTAGTTAGGTCTCTCCCTTCTCTTCCTAGGAACCTGGATTGGTTGTTCAGACCCCGGATACCCTAATATTGGTCATCACTCTTATGTTCAGGCAGAATAACACATCAATCATACATTGTTTCTCACATTGGGCTCGACCTGCGTGAGCTTAGGGATTGATCACTAGGCATTTCACGAATATAATAGATGCATGTAAAACCATTACTAATAACAGAACTCATGCATTATATGGCATCCAAATAATCAAAGAATGAAATTATGTTAGAGGGTTTGTGATTTTTACATCACCTGAGGGTCTACCCCTCCCATGGATGGGTTAATTTCGTCGAAAGAAAGCTGTAGCTCCACCACCCTCTGGCATATGGCGTCCATGATTTGCTGCTGTTTGTTTAGTTTTCACTCTTCCTTGGCAGTGATGGGACGTAATTCATCGGCCACAATATGAGCCTGCTCTACGTCAGTCCAGATAATGGTCATCTCCTTGGAGGCTCGCCTCAGACCCTCTTCATCCTCTTCCAGCTGAGCCTTCAGTCGCAATATCAGCCCAGATTGAACGGTAAGGGTGTCTCAGTGCTCATCCGCTCGGACCTACAGTCACTGAACCTCATTTTTAGATTCCTAGAGCCTCTTTATGTTCACTGATTTCCTCCACTTCCATACCACACCAAGTCTATAGTCATACTCCCAAATCTTCTCCACAATAAGATCTCAAACGAACATGTAGGGATGCCAGGCATCCACTCCCCCAGCACACAGTTCACACAGTCACGAGCAAAGTATGTCCATCTCATCCAGCCATTGTTCTTGGGGGTGTTATTAACGAAGTGCGTAATTAGCTTCCATGATCGGCGATAGACTATTTTTTTTTCCTCTTCATCAGAGGTCGTTTCGTCCCAGTCAACATGGTTGGAAAGCTCATGTGCAGGGAACGCCCTCAGGTACTCATCAGCGGGGTCCGTATCTGGATTTTGATCAGGCATGATGGGACCTGGGCTATCTGATCAATCCTCATCATCAGATCTCACCTCAATGATTTCAGGCACATCCCCACTGATAGTCTTACCAGTGATCGAGAGCACCGCGGTTCGGTCTGTCTGGATATCCTCCTCCACGATCACCGGCATTCCTCTGGGAAAGACACCGCCGGAATCCCCAACCAACCTCGTTAAGGAGACCCATGCCATTTGAAGAAATATGTGCACCAAAAAGGGAAATGAAGGTCAGTTAACATGGTCAGGGGATGACAGTTATAAAATTGGTAGAGGGGACTTACAGAGATCGAATTCCTGGTCTCGTTCTTGGGTTGATGTTGTCGGGACTCCGAGGCGTGGCCCCCCGTATATTACCAGAAGATATGAAAGCTCTGAAGGGGTCACCTCAAGTGTCCTGGACCCACTGGATATAGAAATTGATGCGACCATAGGTGTGGATCCCGAAGCCCCTCCATGCGTCCACTAAGGGACGAGAACAGGTTCTGTGAATTAGGCTTTCCTGCATAGTTTAAACGTTAACGGAGGGTCAAAAGTAGTCTGGAAACAGATCCTAGGGAGTGTATTTAGGGTTTTACCTCGAGTGCCTCGGGAAATTATTCAAGGTCCGAGACCTGATCACTAACTTCAACCTCCTCCAATAGACTCCCTCTACCGGCCTCACCCCCCCAGGAGGACTTGTCCAATTCTTCCGGCAGAGGGAAGCATTCTCTCAGTTCAGTGGCCGAAAATTGTGGAGGGACCGTATGATCCAGTAGCACATTGATGCGGTCTTTAATTAGACGTGGATTACCCCTGGAATGCACAAAGTCCTCCAGATCTACTAGGTATTACTCCGCCACTGCCTGGGACACCGCAAATTCGGCCCTGATAGGGCTTATCCTCGGTAAGTCCATCCCGAGACAGTTCAGGTGTTTCCACATCTCGGGAGGGCTCAGAAACTGTCTATTGACTTTCCACATATCCCAGGCCTCCAAGAAGACAGCATCCTTTGGCATGTCTATGTGACACAACCGCTTCCCCAGATCTTGGGTGGGTATCCTATGGAATCCCCTTGGTGGCCTCCCTTCTAGGTAACTTTTCTATTCTTGGGCCACCAGGTCTGTTGCCGCTGCCTCCCCCTCAACTGGTGTGGGCATCTTCATCACTATAGCCCCACTAATACGGGATGTACCTGCTGCCTTCTATCCCCATCCTTGAGGTTGGAGAGGTCCACTATTACCGGCCTGGACAGTTGGCTGCTTTAGCATTTCCCCCGGGTAGGCCGCCTCCCAACTTTGGGCATACTCCTTGACCAACCTGAAGGCAGCAGTGGGCGGAGGTAGCTCATTCCTCATCTTTCCATACTCTCAAGTGAGCATGAGACACATCTGTCTCATCATGCATGGATGCTCTTCAAGGCACACCCCTAGGTAAACCTGGGGGGTCACTAACTGCATGCATCGAAATTTTCAGGCAAATCGGTGCAGGGTGTACGGCTCGCAGAGCGGCTCACGGTCCACCCTCGCCACCAGGACTCTACCTCGAAAGGCCAGGAGATAAGACCAGTGCTCTTCTGTCCCTCGTCCATCAATCATGAAGGCCCCCGTTGGCAGCGGGAACGGATGGAAGTTGAACTCTTCTACCTTCCAGACTCGGTTTAATACCAATGGTACAGTCAGATTGGCCAGAAAGCTCTCTGTAGCATTCATGATGGATGGGTGAAAGTTTGATCCCAGAGGAGAAATAGGGTTTGGGTATTCATAAACCCCCCTAATGTGCGCCTCTATCCACCCATACAGAAGGTGGAACAACCCACATATCCTCTTTGGACTCTTCCCCTTGCTGATGTGATAGAGCATTTTGTACATCTTGGAAAGAATCGGAATTCCGAGATTCACCCGCCCTCCAGTCGCTAGCATGGAGGCCATGATGAAGGTGCTGGGTTTCACACCTGTGTTTGTGTCCCTCGCCGGCAAGATCCAGCTACAGATGAGATGAATCCCTCCATCCTGACTATCAGCTACTACTCAGTACTGATGCTGAACCCCCAGGTTATCCACTGGCTATCCTCCAAGATCCACCAATACGAGTGCTTCTTGCCTCGTTGAGCTCTCTTTGGGAAAGTCCGAGGCCTCGCCGAGAATTGTCTGCCTTTCGGGAAGTTCAAAAACTGCTTGAACCACCATCTGAAGTAGACATCTCTCACCACTTCCTTGTCCTCTCCCGGCACCAGTCTAATCCATGCCATCTCCAGTGGCGGCATCTACTCTTGATCCTCCCACACACCCATAGTAAGGAGGAATTCGTCGTAAATCTCCCCTAGTATCGGGACCCCAAAATCTGATGCACGTCTCATAAACTGATTCCAACCTCCTTGTGATGTAAGTGGAAGGTATTAGTCCCCGATGACCACTGGCTCAACAGCTCTGGAATCAGCTGCTTCGGCTGGTAGATGTGAAATTGGGAGGCCCAAGCCACCTCATATAGACCAAATCTCCTCATCTCTGCCCCAAAATCTTCACACGAGGTTCTTACCCAGTAGGCCCAGGCCCAGTCATCCATGAAGATGCCTCCTTGGGGAAGGTCCCACTCATCAGACCATCCCTTCTTCGGGTTCCTCAGCACCGCCTTTAGGATTGTTTGGTACAGAGGAGGGGTCGTCTCTAGCTACAATTCTTTCCCGTCAATTTCATTCAAATGATTGTATAAACAATCAGTGGTAACGGGTGTAAATCTCTCCCGAGTGTGGCCATTATCCACCTTGAACCACTGGCACTAGCACGGAGTGCTCATGAACCGGTAGGCTGGATCATCCCTATTTGATTCAGGGATGAAGACATCATCCCTCAGTCCAAATCCATACAAAGTTAGCCTCTTGCATAGTGGGTAGTCCCTTTGTCTTTCATACAATAGTTTCACCAGCGAATCATGGTCGGACTGGCTCTGTACCAACTCCCCCAGACCCAATCTATTCGCCATCTCTTCCCTTCGGGCAGCATCTGCAAGGACCCCCCTGACGACCTCTTGGTGAGCTATCACATCCTTAAAATTTAGATAAATTTTGGACTGGATTGCAAACCTTGATCACAAAGTTTTACCATGGAGATCGATCACCGAGCTCGATTCGGACAGCGGAATCACAGAGCCTTGCACTAACCCTCGGACACAAGTCGCGGATCTCACTAACGCGAAGTTGAAGATTCATTGTGCACCACGAAGTAAAGGACCCGATTCGTGGAGAGCGATCATAGATTATGCGGAGATTCAGGAATCGAGAGTGCCGAAAGTTGAAATCACGGAGGAGATAAAAGGAAAAAAGAGAAGTCAGCCCCACTATTTATAGGCAATGGCCCTGGGCGCTTCGCGGCACATCCAGCCGTGGCGGCCTTCGAGTTGCGCCCAGCCCATGCATCGCTGCTCCGCTTCGTGAGCCTCCTTCATGAGGCCACTTTGTGAGCTTCCTTCGCAAGGCCACTTCATGAGTAACCAAGGAATTTTGGCAATGGTCCCTCAGACTTGGATTCTCTTTTTCTCCCCAACTCCCAGTCTGAGGGGGGCATTTATTGACGCCAAAATTGGGGGCGAACTGAACATCCTAAAAGCATTAGGGACTACCTCAAGAAGACGGATTTTGAAGCTCTCGGAGCCCTGTGACCGACACCAAAGAGATCCTTCATGACCCGCCGCGAAGCAAGGAGGCGGGACAACTCTGTGAGCCCATTTGACGTTTACAACTTGCCGCAAAGCAAAGAGGCGGGATAGCTCTGTGAGCCCCTTTGATGTTCGCGACCCACCACGAAGCAAGGAGTTAGGACAGCTCCGCGAGCCCATTTGACATCTGTGACCCGCCGCGAAGCAAGGAGGCAGGATAGCTCTGTGATCCCCTTTGACATTCATGACCCACCGCGAAGTAAGGAGGCGGGACAGCTCTGCGAGCCCAGTTGACGTTCGTGACCCTCCGTAAAGAAAATTTCTTCTTCATGCTAAGAAAAACCTGCTTCACGGCGCCTCTTTCCTATAAATATCTAGCTCCCCTCGAGCCTGGGGGAAGGACTCTTTGACCTTTCACCTTCCTATCTCCCGAATCACAAATCACATCCTGCTCTGCAAACCATGATCTCCTCAAGGTACTTTTTCTCCATGAAGTACCTCCCCCTTGGCCTTAATTGATCCCCTCTTCTGAGAGGGATGCATTTCATGAATCCTATAGGTCTTCATGGAGGAAGGAGATCCCCAAGGGGACTCGGGTATTTGCATAGCACTTACGCTTCACGAAGCACCCTCCATGCACATGTAACCCAAGTGCCAAGGTTGGGTCACTGTGCATCGCAAAGAACATTGCTTCACAATGCTATTCTTTTCAAAGAACCCTTTCTTCGCGAGGCATTACTTCGAGAATCCCTTTCCACTTTGCAAGGCTCCTCCCATATGCACCTATTCCCTATCCCTAGCCTAGGCGATTTCACTTCACGAAGCACATCCCTTCGCGGAGTCCCTCCACTTCATGGGGAACCAAATCTTCACAAATCATCTACCAGTGAACCTCTTTGCTCTGAAACTCCTTTTCTCATGCGACCCTTCAGGTTTGCACGAAGCAATTTCAAAGTCCCTTAGACGATACTTCCCATTCTGTTGCTTCGACTCATGCTTCTTTGCATAGGCACACTAACAACTATTGCTTCTTTTCATAACCATGCTAATGTGGACCCCCCCCCCCCAATGGTTCACTCCATAACACCCCCCAACCACAGAATTTCTAATTCCTTCATTCCCCCAAGGGAGGGCATGTATCGGTTATGTAAGTCCTAGGGGTGGGGAGCGAACCCACATCATCCGAGCTGCAGGATGTTAAACTGCCAAGCACCATCGTCCTCAGCACATGAAGTTAAAATGTGACCTCACCTCGTGCCTCACACGTAGGGAAAGGGAAACCACCCAGGTGTAATCCCAATAGCTTTTCTTGTCGGAGGTATCATCCTTGCCCCACCTTTCTTAGGTGCCAAATCCCTCTCCCGCTGGGTTTTGTCACCACCGGGCCTCCATCCTGGAGTAAGTACCAACCTCTATCTCCTTGGGCTACTAACCACGTGTAAGCCCATGTTTCCTCTTGGGGACACTAACCACATGTAGGCCCCATTTCAATTCCCACAGACACACATTTCCCAACGTGATCGTTAGGTCCCTACTGCCTCTTATTTATCACACCGAGCATGACTCAAGTGGTCTTAGAGTAAGCATCGACCATGAAACCCTCTCTAGGACACCTAGAGAATAAGCCCCACAACCACACCTAAACTATGTGGTCTTTGATCCTTTCCAAGTAAAGGTACGTCGGAAGCCTCCATTAGGTTCATGCCCAACAACCATTGGTCCCGACCGTCTTCACGTCGGGACACCAAAGTCATACCTCTCGAACTATGTGGAATTTGATCCTTGCTAAATAGAGGTACATAAGAAGCATGCCTAAGGTTCAAGCCCAGGACCTGGTCGTTCTGACCACCTTCATGTCAGTTCACCAACACTCGGGCAGCCTAGAGTGTAATCCCCACAACCATACCTGAACAATGTGGTCTTTGATCCTTGACAAGGTAAGGTACGTAAGAAGCCTCCACAAGGTTCAAGCCCACCATCTATCAGGACCCCATGTCCTCATTCACGTCGGTTCACCCACACCATCCATCTAAACCCTAGGTCCTTATTCACATCGGTTTACCTTCGTCATGCATGGTGTTAAACTGTAAACCCCACAAAACAGTAAGTTTTTGTGTCCCCCAGTCAGCGGCAAGCCGTTGTGTCCCTCAATCAGCAGTAATCCATTGTATCCCGATCAACGGTAAGCTGTTGTGTCCTCTATTCAGTGGAAAGCCGTTGTAATCCCATTTGCTGGGACCCACATATTTGGTCTGTCCTAGTGGCGTCAGACCAACCCGGACTACTAACCACGCGTAAGCCCCATACACATCATCGGGTTGTTTCTCTATGTGTACACCCCAATTCAAGATCATTGCCTGAACTTTCCCTCGATCCTATGTGTCTCGGGAAGGTCATGCCTCAACCCAGAGGTTCCACTTCCTCCGAGTCCCATCCATGCATCTATTCTCACATACCGCCTCCTTAGTTTTCCCATCGCCCTCCTGAACTACGTGGACTTTGATTCCCTTCCACGGGGATACGTAGGAAGTCTTCCTGAGACTCAATCCCAACATTACCGTCATCCTCATGGAGGTTTCATCCCATTCACCTCCCATTTCACTCAGCACCCATCACCCATCTTGATTCTTACTCGGGCCACCACATCCTGGTGAGGTCATGTCAATCCACCTACATCAGTGTACCCTCAAGGGGTTACACTCATCTGATCCACTCTAGTGAGTGTTCTGATCAGTCCAATCCATCTCCGCCGGATGTTAAACCTGTGGTATACCCCATGTTAAACATGGGAAGCTGAGGAAAACCTCATAGACATGCCTATGGCATATAATTCCTCGCATTTGACGTGGGATTCCTCGAGCTTCCGCGCCCTCGAGAAGCACTACTGGAAAACAGGTCTATACCCGCGTTTTTGAAAAAACCCGTGGGTATAGGGAAAGTAGGTGAACCTATACCCACAATTTTCCAAAACCATGGGTATAGGCCACCTATACCCACGGTTATGCCAAAAACCATAAGTATAGGCCACCTATACCCACTGTTATGCCAAAAACCATGGGTATAGTTTTCTTTTAAGACCTATACCCACGGTTTTGAAAACAACCGTGGGTATAGGGTATTTTTTGAAGACCTATATTGACGGTTCCTAAAAACCGTAGGTATTGCGGGTTTTTTTTTGAAGACCTATACCCACTATTCTCCAGAACCGTGGGTATATCTTTCCCGCGTTATGGTGGGGAAAGAAAATTAGGCGGGGCACAGAAAAAATTTTGCGGGAAGACATTTTTTCATGGTTTAGATTAATATATTTAGATACATATAAATATAAACTGTCAAAAGTTATTTAGCTCGGTTGGTCCGTAGGTGGGGTGTGGTCGTGAAGCTCTTTACGAGGTGTGGGTTAGAAATCTATTGACCGCATTTTTGAATTTAAATACCAAATATTGATACATATAAGCAAATATATGTACATAAAATAGATAAAAAGTCCAACTCGGTTGGTCCTTAGGTGGGGTGCGGTCGTGAGGCTGTCTGCGCGGTGTGGGATCGAAACCCAGCGAGAGTTTTTTTTATTTTAAATACCGAATATTAATATATATATATATATATATAATCAGATATATGTACATATAATAGATAAAAAGCCCAGCTCAGTTGGTCCTTAGGTGGGGCGCGGTCATGAGGCTGTCTGCACGGTGCGGGATCGAAACCCAGCGAGCGTTTTTTTTAATTTAAATACCTAATATCAATATATATAAGAAGATATATGTACATATAATAGATAAAAATCCCATCTCAGTTGGTAGTGCGGTTGCAAGGTTTAGGCCGCATCCTGGGTTTGAAACCCCCTGAGCGATTTTTTTGAATTTAAATACCCCACGGTTTGAAAACTGTGGGGTCTGTTGGGTGCCACGCTGGAATAGCCGGTGTTCCACATGTGACTCCCCTATACCCACTGATCTCCAAACTGTGGGTATATCCTGAGACCCCTATACCGATGCCATTCCAACCCACAGTTCTCAAAACTGTGGGTATAGGCTATACCCATGGTTTTGGGGGCTATACCCACAGTTTTGAACCGTGGGTATAGTTCGTTTTTTCAGTAGTGAAGTCCTATAATAAGGGACATAAGATAGACGCGCCAGTGTTCTATCATCCAGACACGCCAGTGATGTCCAACGTGACTACTCCCCTAACTGAAGGTTGCTTCCCTGACTTGACCCCTTGGGATGTCCTGACAGAAGTAGTGTAATTAACCAGATTCCATGAATATATGACACTGGGAAGAGTTTCACGAACAACATATTAAATATATAAGGGAGACCCGAGCTAGGTGACGAGTTTTGAGGAGGAATCCACAGAAGGAAGAACCGACATCCCATCATCCCATTTCGATCAAGGATCAAACATCCCTAAACAAGCGACGAATGTCGCCCGCCTTTGGAAAGCTGGAATGTGGGGCAAAAAAACTGTGCCTTTCATCCTAAAATAAGACGGACGCGTGCGCCCCAGTGAAAGAATTAGAATCAGGTTATAATATATATCAAATGGATGTCAAAACCGCTTTCCTTAATTCTAATTTACTTGAGGACTTGTATATGATATATCCTAAGGGTTTGGAAGTTCCAAATGATTCTGATATGTTTTTTAAGTTTCAACAATCTATTTATGGATTAAAGTAAGATCGTCAGAGTTGGAATATCTAATTTGATAATGCAATCAAAGAGTTTGGTTTTATATAGAATGAAAATGATTCTTATATATAAAAGAGGATTAATGGGAGTGTGATTATGTTTCTGATATTGTATATATATATAACATACTTCTTATCGAAAATGATGTCACAACTTTATACTTTATTAATATATGGTTGGAAAAATTCTTATCGATGAAAGACATGGCAGAAGAAAGATATATATTAGGCATAATGATATATAAATATATATCTAAGAGGTTACTTGGATTAAGTCAGAACACATATATTGCTAATGTAACATCCCTCCCTAAACCATTATCTTGGGTCAGCTTGAAGGTGGTACTAATCTTAGGTGATATCCCCAAGACACCATAGGTTTGAAATAAATGCCAAGGGATTAGTAAAACATTGGGGGTGATTTTTTTCTAAATAAAAAACATAGATTGACAAGATAAAATATAAATAACAAAAAATAACTATATGATTCATAAATAATGATTATATAACTCAAATGTAAACCAAATAAATAAAAAAATCATGTTATTAGTGATAGAGTAATAAAAAATGATACAAAGACACCAAATGACATCCAGCGGTAACACTGATGTGGAATCCCTCCAAAGACTCAAATATATAAACCCAATCTATAAACATCATCATATGGAAGAAGAATCATGATATACCACTAGATAAGTATGATACCTTTCCCTTTCTTGGTTCTTGGTAAACATTATTTTCAAACACATCAAAGTAAAGAAGCATGGGATAAGTATAACACTCACTAGGATTTCTATAAATGACTTCCCAACCAATTCTACTAGGAAAATAACATGTCAGTTCATAGTTTAAAAATAATTTATATCCAAATGATAAACATAAAAATAGTTATTCATCTTAAAACATATTAAATTGAAATTAGAACAATTTATCCATAAGAAAATAGTTTAAGCAAAACAATTGAACTAAATTGATTTTTTTACATATTTTATTTCCACTTGGAATAACCATTACTTTTATTTCACATGCTCACACATGAATTTCAAGTGATAGTTCTATACTCATTATATGTTTCTCATCGATCCACAAAGTCTTCATATGTTGACCAATCTTCAGGTTTCTTAATAGCACACACCCCTTGTTCAGGGTCACATCCGATACAAGTGAAACCATGCCAATTATGTATGCCAATACCATAATCCATATCATTTAATTCCATATTAAATATATATTACCTTTAAAAAAATTTAAATAAAATATTTCTTACATTGTACCAAAACAATAATTTTAAATCCAAAAATTAAAATTATATATCAAAGGGGTTTTCCAAAAATCATTCAAATTTCATGTTTCCAATTCATAAACCAAAAGGAGATTTATTTCAAGAAATAATTTAATGATTACTTTGAAAATACAATAAAAAAATAAAATAAATCAAATCCTTAAAGTTATAAAATAAGTGGATAAGAGAGAGAAGCCACCTACCTCTCAACAGAGGATGAAACCAAAGAAACTAACCAATAAACCTATAGATCTAGGCTCACAACACCTTTACTTTAATGGATCTCAATAAGATCTCATAAAAATGCATCACAGATCATAGATCCATCTATAATGGATTAGATCTAATGATATGGGTGAGAGATAAAGAGAATATCTAAAGAAAAATATCATAAAATAGGAATTACCATAGATTTTGGAGGTCCAACACACATTGAATCATCAAAATCACCTTTTAGATCAAAGGTAATCTCCATAGGATCCTAGGGAAGAAGGGGTGATTGAGTGCTCAGGAGATTAGTAGAAAAATAAGTGTTTTGGGTATGAAATCTAAATTAAACTCTAATTCTTGGAGATTTTAATGCATATCACATAGTTAGGCCACATGATTTAACAAAATGTGAGTTAACCATGTGAATTCTATTATTTCTAAAATATAAATTCGCACAGTTTTTCTAGATGGTTTGGAAAACCATAATCCAACCATGTGATGCTACTATCCATTAACCAAATGGTCTGTACAGTTGTTCTTTATGATTTGAAAAACCATGAACAAATCGTCCATATATACTATCTAAAAAACTCCCATCTCACATGGTTTTATGGAAAAGTTCATGGTTTCTCCTAACCATGCTCAAACAGTGCATCCTTAAAACCCTAAAAAAACATTCTAAACCCCACTAGAAACTCCCAAAAATTAAATAAAATATTAAATAACTTCACAATACATAATAAATGGTAAATTACCTAAAACTAGGGGTGTTATAGGTAAATTTATAAAGATATTTATCCTAGAGAAATCAAAAAAGATACCCCTACCAGTGTTTCTAGTATGAATATTAGGAAGATCCAAGATCATTCTAAAAAGTTATAAAACATGTATAAAACTCCTTATATAACATATATAGGATATATCATGTATTCCATATTTTTTACTCAATGTAATTTCACATATGATTTGATCATTATAAGTAGATACCAATCAAATCATGGTGAGAGTAATTGGATTGTTATTAAAAACATTCTTAAGTATAATATAAGAACTAAGGATATATTCCTGGGATATAGAGGAGAGAATGATCTTAGTTTAATGGTAAATATTGATGAAAGTTTTAAATCTTAAAAGGATGACATGGGATCTTATTTTTTTCATTTTTTTTAAATTATAGATATATCAGTTAGAAGTGTTCCAAACAACCCACAGTAGTGGACTTGACAATAGAGGTAGAATACATCACTGTATCATATACTCTAAAGAAATATTTTTGGATCAAGAAGTCCATCATAGAACTTGAGGTGGTTCCTAAAATTAAGGGAGATAAAGATATTTACTATGAAAATAATGGATCTATTTATCAGGAAAAGGAATCCTGGTCTCACCAAAGGATTAAAAACATCCTTTCCAAGTACTATATAATTCATGAGATAATTCAGAGGGTGATATAAATAACTTTTGGGTGGATAAAAAATATAATATTATATATCCATTTATGAAAACATTATCGTAGAAAAAACATGAGCATCATATTGAATTTATTAGAATAAGATACATGAGTGATTGGATGTAATGGTTTTAAAATTCATTATTATTCTATAATAAATGAAATTATCATTTATCATTCATTCATGATTTATATTAAATGAATAGTGGAATGATATTATCCCCTCAAAGTATGAATGTGATTTTACCCTAATTTATGATTATCATAAAGTATTATGGGTTGTGATTATATGTCAATATTATCATGAGTAGAGGACTCACAAGATAATAAGTAAAGACTTATAATTTTTACTGACCTACCAAAGTATAACATATGTAATGTCATAAGGTCATTGATATAATTAATGGTGTATGATTATTATGAATTACCATTACCTAAGGTTGGATAGATACCTAGTATGATAACCCTAATACTTTGATTCCTTTATTATGAAATCCTTATGTATTAGTTAATCATGGGTTTTGGGTATATTGTTGATCATGTTTTCAATTAGAGTACAATAAATAATGGATTTATCCAGTCATATGATGATAAAATACACCTAGACCTTGATTAAATTAGACTAAGGAAATTCATGTCGATACATAGTTGAGTGACATGTGATGTGCTTGGTTATGTGGGTGAGGGACATCTGATGTGGTCATCTGTTAGATGAATGACATGTGATGTATTCATAAACCTAGTCATCCTTTCTTGAATAATCATGAATATATGAGATGTCCTATACTAGATATACATGTTTCATTCCTAGTGGTCACTTGGTGCCAAAGGAAACTGGATTATTTAGATATACATATGATGTATATGATATATATTATGGTGTACATGTTCATATAGATATATAATTATGTTTAATCAAGATTACACCTAACCCCTTGGTGTCTTGAGTAACATTGATGCTTTTCTAGAGGCTACTCTTTGCTTACATCTATAAAATTAGGTTTTCATTTTTTTCTTCAATACGACAAAGTCATGTAGGGTCACATAGTTAGGACTTAGGATATAGATTAAATTTTGGATAAAATTTTTTTGTTCCAAAATGAATAGATTTTATTAAACCATATCCAAAGGTGTTTGTATTGATTCATAAATAGTTGTGAATTTTTTTATAAATTCCTTATTAGATTTTAGTACAAGTAGGAAATTTTTGGAAATTCCCTAAGATAGAGTTATATTATTTTATGATATTATTGATTTATACCTAGTGATATGGGTATTTAGATGCTTCTATAATAGTATATTATTTGTTTTTCTCATTCTGAATGATAAACATAAGATATGTGATATCACATTCATGGATTCTGCTATATATTCTCAATTTTTTTTCTTTGGTTATGAATCATTAAAATGATTCATTTATGGATACACAAACAAATCATGATCATCTAAAGTGTTACAATTTTAACAGCACTATAATTTAGAATATATTTATCTTTCAATAAATTTTATTTTTTTAATAGCTTGCATTACATGCGATACTTAATTTAAACAGACCATAATATAATATTAAAATATTATTATTAAAACATGACTAATATAACCTAGATTTTAAATTAGTGGGTATGAATATCATCAAATAATTTATGAAATTTATATAAATTTACTACTCAATATAAATTTATGTATAACTTCTTATTAACTAATCACTCAATTTTAAGCAGTCATTTTATCCCTCAAAAATACGTTTTCTTCAAAAAATGATTTCTATGAGAAAATAATATAAATATTTTTATCCATTTTTAGAAAATTTATTTGATAGAATGGAATTAATTTTTTAAATTAGAACATAATTATTAACTTAGGGTAAAATTTTGGGTTTTTTTGGAAAATATTAATTTTTTAGTGAATAGTGAAAAATACCGATTTTTATAAAATTATCATTTATTTTTAATAAATCAAGTTCCATTATTATTTTATTATTATGTAAAATTAATATAATTATTATTTGGTTATATTAAATCTAATTAATTACATTTAAATTATGTTTATGTTGTATTTTAGTATAAGTTTATTATCAGACTTAGAAATGCTTTTTTCTGAAAACTATTTTAAAGCGCATAATGTTTCACCATTTTAATTAATTAAAATAAACCCTAATGAAGAAATATTTAAATTAAATATATATTTTATATCTATAAATATTAATTTAAATTAATTTAATTATTATTACTTTTCATATAGTTATTATAAGATCATCTTATGCTTAAAAAACGTGTTTGTTGAAAATAACCATTTTTTCAACATGTCTGTGAGTTTAATTTTTAACTAAATTATACAAATTATATGATTTTCATTTTTTAAAATGGTTTCAATATTTGTAATCATAATAATTTATATTATCTAATAATGTTAGCTTAATTTTTTATCATAATGAATAGTGAAAAAATTACTACGGTAAAGGTAAAAACAGGTTTATCGGGGATTAAAATAAAAAGATAAGGGATAAAAATAACCCAAAACTTATGTAATTAATATTTTATGGTAATATTTATACCATATATATTATAATTTTTTAAAATGGTCTATTTTGGATCCTTTTTTCATGAGAAAAATGTGGGTGCGATTCTTTCTTTTCAAAAATTTGAAGTGTGCCCTCTTCCCCACTTAAAAAATACCACCCCATATCCTCTCCTATTTACACTTACTAAACCCATTTTTTCGGCCAATAAATACCCAAATAACATATTTACTCCCCTCCAATCATCATATAATACTGTTTTTGATCAAAAATCCATCCTAAGAAGGATTTTGGTGCAAACCTAAAGAAGTTGTTTGAAGAAGAGGTAATGTCCTTAACTGAGCATTTTATTTTATTTCTTCTTCCACGTCCTTAAAATATTATTAAAATTTTATTATATAATAAAATTATTATATTAAATATATTCATGTGTTTTTATATTAAGTTAATAACCTGAAACCATCTCCTCCTCCATCAAATGGGAAATAAAACCGTTGATCGTGTGTACAGTGGACTACCACATCACGGACCAACACCATTCATTTTCCATTACCACTTATAAAATATGGATATAATGATGTATATAATGTTTATATATGGTATAATTATACTTATATAAGTATAATATTTCATATAACTTCTTACTTTCCATTTTTTAGAGAATACAATAACGTCGTTTGTGTGTACGGCGGACTACCGCCTCACGAAGTGATGTGATCTATTTGCACTTATGCTTTACATGGAAGGTAATAATGATTAATTTTATGTTTATGTATGATATTAATTAAATATTAATAATTCTTGAAATTAAATTTCTCATACACTTTCTTACCTTACCATCCATTAGATTAATGATAACGTCATTTTTGTGTACGACGAACTACCACCTCGCGAATCGATGAGATTCATTCAACACATCACATGGATGGTATATATAAGAGTGTTTAAAGAATTAATATAATATTTATGATATAATTATCATATTTTAAATATTAAATAACACTTACCTTAATTCAATCATGATCTTTAAAAAATGGAAATGTTACTCATGTGTATGTGCAACCAACCGTCTATATGATTGTAACGTAGTTTATTTTTCATAATCATATTTTATGGTTAGTTTTAAAAGTATAATTTATTTAAAAAAATTATAATTATGTAATTATTACCATTATTAATATGATTAAATAATAATTTATTTGTTCTTATTCAACTTACCAAAGTTATTTTGGACATATGAGTCGTTTATCATTAAAACATCTGACATGAAATTAATTGGTTAGGTAATTGAATATGGAATGGTAAAAAATAAAATAAAAGGAATAATATTTTTTAAATATGTTATTAATAAAGTAAATAATTAACATTGGTTTATTATTTAGGAAGATAAGAAATGCACATACCGATTTAGGATTGAGGTAAGGGTTTCGTCTCAAAACTTTCTTCTTTGAGACACATGTTCTTTTATGAATATAATTTATTTTTAATGGTGTGTATACTTTCCATTTCATAATTCATGGTATTTTAATTTATAATTTATATACTTCATCAATTTTAGTTATGATTCCAAATTTACCAAAGTAGTAAGGGTTCATTGTTTCAATCCCATTTTATTCGGGATTGTCTATTCCATAATTTTCATTTTAGGATATTATCTAATCACTATATAATAAAATAAAATAAATTTATTATATTTTGTTTATTAAATTAATTTTAAATTAATATTTAAATTTTACTCACTTTCGTACTTTAAATTACTGAGAAAATATTTTTAATAAAATCTGATTTTACTTATCTCTTCGGTCAAAAAGAATTTTTCTTCCATATCCATGTTTTATAAAAAAGTTTTCAAAAAAGTTTTTACTATTATCCTATGATTGTTAAAATAAATTTTACCTATTTTTGAATTTTTGAAAAATGGTTTAAAAGTAACCTTTCTATCATTTTTTTAGAAAGGTACTTTTTAACCTTTACCAAAAATGTGGAAGTAATCTTTGTTTTAACATGTATGACATGAATGGTATTTACCGCATCTATGAACATTATTTTCCTTGAAGATTACTTTATAATTTTATAGGAATATTGGAAAATAAAATAATTTCCACAAAATTTTGTGAATTTTATTTTTTTAAAAGCATCTTTCAAAGTGGGAAGGTTATTTTCCACAAGAATGTTTTTAATATTTTAAAGGTATTTGTATTAATAAATGATAACGATTTTTAATAATATGTAATACTTATAAATGATGTATATATGTCCCCCAAATGTATACTTATCCTAATCTCCCTTCCTTTTATGGGGTAATACATGCCTTATCTTCATTTTTCAAATTCATTCATTATGAAATTTACTTTGATTATGATATGAGACAAGATTATGAAACCCATTTTCATTCCATGGGTAATTATTATGTTATGTTTTATGATTGAATTACCTTATGTGCCTCACATAGATCATGAACATGTATTTATGGGTGCACCCAGATAGAACTCCAATGCATTGGGTAATGTTATGTTATCATCAGATATCATGTATGGGATTATGGAGTAAACCTAATCCATTATGGGACTTTTCTCACCATGTGATATCGACTAGGCAGTTATCCTTGAATATTTTTTATGTCATGTTATATTTTTCTGCCACATTTATTATGTTATTGTGATCTTATGATACCATTTTATTTATATTATTCTTCCACGTGATTACTTTGTGCCTTATCTTTCATGATATCATTCCATATCTTTGAATCACAAGTTATGTTTCCTTATCATGTTTATTCCCTTATTGGGATTTCTATCTCACCCCTTTATTATATGTATTCCCCAGGTTATGCTATGTAGTTTTAGGATCTCAAATGGATTTGGGATCTCACTATGGAAAAGGAAAAAATGGAATTTCATTTTTTAGTTTCCTTTTATGTATTATGATCCTAGTCTTTCGAAGACACTGGGCCTTATGATCTTTAGGGTTGTACTTATTTGATATTTATGCTTAAAAATCATGTAATAATGTGTGTATAAGTATTTTTTCACTATAGTTTGTGTCATAGAAAAGTTTTAGTTAACCTTTGGATCTAGGATGAGAAAACATTAGTGAGAACCCTAGGTATAAGTCTTAGAATAAGACCATGTATAGAAAAATATCATGGAATATTGGTGAAGTATAGAGCGAGTGGTTTCTGAGCAATTACATCTCAGTATTGATACTAAAAGTGGACATGGTTCTAGAATAGATGCACCTAGTGGTAATAACTTTGAAAAATGACCACCGGTCTTGACTTGAAAGTCACCTAGTACATGAAAATCGGCCTTACTAATCACCTAGTTTGACACTCCTGGGGGATATGCTTTGTAAATTCACAAAATATTTACAAAACATCATAAAGGACTTTAATATATGATAATAATGGATAACCTAGGTTAAACCTAAAGTTTTTAGGTTGATAATTATAAGGTTGAAAAATATGTTTAAAGGAATAAGTACGCCTTTTGAGGTTTTATGTTATGGATGTCTAAGATGATTAAGAGTATTTTGAGATAGATTTATTGTAATAGAACCCTTAGGTTTGGTATGGGTTTTAGAAAAAAACTTATTTGAGGAGGGATTCCTTCTATTTTATGGAAATAAGTTTAATGGTATTAGTAACCCTTAGTGTTTATCCTATCTTTTATTTTAGTAAATAATATCTAATTAAGATTATTTGATGTTGTGGGAAAAATAAGATGTATAGAGAACCTTAGTGGTTACAAACTGATTTGATGATTAATGTTATTTTGAGTATGTTCATCATATTTTTGAGAACATTATAGGGATTAAAGTTTTAAAAAAGAAAAACTTGTATAATGAGCACCAATTCATTGTATCCATCATGGTCATGACACTTGAACCCATAACCAAAGGGTGATAATTTTTCAACTCCTACCACTAGCCTATGTGATATACTGGTTAGTATGATATTGTTTTTCCATAAATTTTTTGGTGGATAAATATTAAGTTGATTTTGGGAAAAATATTAGAAGATTAAATATTTTTGAAGTTATACATTTTTAGGTGATTAATGATATTTTTGGAAACATTTTATTGGGTTGAGATGTGTATATATATATATAATCTTTAGGTTTAAGATAAAGGATTATTTAGGATGAGAACTATTTTGTTTTTAGAGATGTAACATGAAGGTTATGAGATAACCATTGTGGTCAAAACTTTATTTCATGTTGAGGTTATTGAGTTTATTTGGTATACAGGGTTACTTATTTAATGAATGATCTATTTTAAACATTTGGATTTATTATTTAATTTTAGAGATTAATATATTCATATTCATTTAGGGTATTATTTTACCTTGTGCTAACCGTTTTGGTTTTAATAAAGACAGAGGAATAACTTTTTACTCTTTTATAAATATTATTATCTGTTAAAAGTTAATTATAGTTCTTCAAGAATAAAAAACTCATATTGGATATTCATTCATTAGGGTAAGATGTGAAGTGTAAATTTATCAAAGCACAATTAATGAATGAAATTGTGTTTATGAAATAAAAAGATATCAAGTATGTATATTTTCTAGTGTTCTCAATATTGATAGAAAAAGAATCCCTCAACTATATGAAAAGGATATTGAAAAAAAATAACCTATTAATTTCATATATGATTAATCAATGTTCATTTAATTCATCACATATTTATGTGTTTGTGGTTTCTAGATTTCTCCTAATCATTTACTTTCTTATGATCAATGACTCTATCACCCTTAATTATTACTTATGCTTTTCTTACATGTCCATATTATCACTTACCATAAATTTTATCCTATGTGGAAACATAGTTTTTTTATGACCTTAATATTTTCCTTTCCCACTTTTTAATATGATGTTTTATTAACTCCTTTTACGATATGGGTTTTCCATAAAAGAATTTTCAAATGTACAACCCTTGATTACTGAGAACAAGTTCAAATTTAGAAGATGTGTTTTATTTAAGGGGGTAGAATATAACACCCTCAAAATTTATAATATATTTATCTTTAAATAAATTTTATTTTTTTGATAGCTCATGTTATATGCAACACTGAGTTTAAACGAACCACGGTATAATATTAAAATATTATTATTCAAAATTGACCTATATAACCTTGTCATTAAATTGGTGGGTATGAATATTATTAAATAATTTATGAAATTTATATAAATTTTATACTCAATATAAATTTATTTATAAATTCTTATTAACTAATCACTCAATTCCAAGTAGTCATTTTATTCATTGAAAATACGTTTTCTTCAAAAAAATGATTTGTACGAGAAAATAATATAATTATTTTTTTCAATTTTAGAAAATGTATTTGATAAAATGGAAATAATTTTTTAAATCAGAATTAGATATATATTTAGGTTGAAATATTGATATTTTCTGATAAATATAACTTTTTTTCAGTGAATAGTGAAGAATAACAATTTTTATAAATTTTTCATTTATTTTTATTAAATTAAGACCCATTTTTATTTTAATTTGATTTAAAATTATCATAAGTATTACTTATTTATATTAAATAAAATTAATTACATCTAAATAATCATTATATTAGATTTTAGTATAATTTTATTATTGGGCTTAAAAACTCTTTTTCCTGAAATATGTTTTAAAGTGCATAATGTTTCTCCATTTTAATTAATCAAAATAACCCATAATGAGGAAGGATTTAAATGAAATATATATTATAAATCTATAAATATTAATTTAAATTTATTTAATTTTGATTAATTTTCATATAGTTATTATAAGATCATCTTACGCTTAAAAAATGTATTCCTTGAAAAAAACTATTTTTCCAAAACATCTATGGGTTTAATTTTAAATTAAATTATACCACTTCTGTAAGTTGTATTTGAGAAAATGTATTAAATATTTAAAACTAGAATATTTTATTTTATCTAGTAAATTTTAAATATTTTTTTAACTATAATTAATAGTTAAAATGGTAAAAATTATTTACCGCGGTTAAGGTAAAAATGGGTTTATCGGGGGTTCAACTAAAAATATAAGGGTTAAAAATGAAAAAAAAAACTTATCTAATTCTTATTATATATTCATATTTCGACCATATATATATATATATATTGAAAATGGTCCATTTTGGAACCTTTTTTATAAGAAAACATGGATGTAATTATTTTTTTAAATTTCAAGTGTGTCCTCTCCTCCACTTATAAAAGACCACACAGTCTACTCTCCTCCTTACACTTACAAAACTCATTGGTTTGGAAAATACCTAAAAAATAACTTCTTTAATTATATCCCCTCATCATATAATTCTTGGTTTCATTATAATGCCAACCTAGGAAGGCTTTTGGTGAAAACCTAAAGAAGTTGTCCGAAGAAGAGTTAACGTTCTTAACCAAGCATTTCATTTTATTTATTCTTACACATAATTTAAATATTATTAAACCATTATGATATAATAATCTCAGTATATTTCATATAATTATATATTTTTTATTTTAAGGTTATAAACTACAACCATATTCTACTTCCTTAAATGAGAAACGAAACAGTTGATCGTGTGTACGACACACTACCGCCTCGCAAACTGACATAATTTGTTTTCCATATATTATTATAATGTATGTATATAATTATGTATATAATGTTTATATATGATATTTATTATATAATTATACTTTTATAATTATAGTATTATATATACCTTATTACGTTCCATTCTGTAAAGAATACAATAATGTCATTCGTGTGTACAACGGACTACCACCACATGAAACGATGTGATTAGTTTTTCAATTACACTTTACAGAAAAGTAATAAGGATTAATTTTATGTTCATATATTATATTAATGAATTATTAATAATTATATAAATTAAATTTAATATAAAATTTCTTACCATGCCATCCATTGAGTAAATGATAACATCGTTAATGTGTACGGCATACTACTACCTCATGAAGCGATGTGATTCATTTAATGCATCACATGGATGATATATATAAGGGTATTTAAAGAAATAATATAATATTTATGATATAATTATGATCCTAAAAATATAAAATGACACTTTTCTTCTTTCCATCATGAACTTTGATAAATGGAAATGTTACTCATGTGTATGTACGACTTACCGTCTCTATGATTGTAACATAGTTCATTTTTCATAACCATAATTTATAGTTAGTTTTAAAATTATAATTTATCTATAAAAATGATAATTATTTCATTATTAAAATTATTGAGATGATTAGATAATAATCTATTTGGACTTTAGTCAAATTACCAAAGTGATTTTGGACATCATTAAAACGTTCGACATGAAATTAATTGGTTAATTAATTGAATATGACATGGTAAAAAAATAAAATAAAAGAAGTAATAAACTTTAAAAAGGTTATTTAGAAATTAAATTATTAACATAAGTTTATTATTCATGAATATTTGGAATGAATGTGATGATTTAGGTTCGAGGTAAGGGTTTCTTCTCAAAAATTTCTTCTTTAAGACACATGTTCTTTTATGCACCTAATTTGTTTTTAATGCTGTATATAATGCACCTTTACATATTATATCATGAAAAATTCATAATTAAAGATATTTTAAGTTACAATTCATCTACTTTATACATTGGAGTTATGATTCAAAAGTTACTAAAGCGATAAGGGTATATATTTCAATCTCATTTTATTCAAGATTGTTTATGCCATAATTTCCATTCTAGAAAATTATCTATTAATTTTATAATAAAACCCTTTAATTTTATTCTACAATTTTTATTCATTAAATTTTAAATTAATCATACCATTTTCATCTCTTTGGTAATTAAAATTATTGAGAAAATGTTTTTAATAAAATCTGACACAATTTCTCTCTTTGGTTGAAAATCTTTTTTCTTCCATATCCATGTTTTCTAAAAAAATAATTTTTTTAATATTCTTCTATGATTTTTAAATTTAATTTTTACCCATGTTTCAATTTTTACAAAATGTTTTAAAGGTAATCTTCCTGTCATTTTCTAAACAATTTACTTTTTAACTTTTACCAAAAATGTGAAAGGAATATGTGTTTTAACTTGTATGACATGAATAGTATTTTCCCATCACCATGACCATAATTATCCTTGAAAATTAATTTATAAGTTTCCATGTATACTTTCAAATAAAATTATTTCCATAATATTTTGGGAATTCTAGTTTTTCAAAATTGATTTCCAAATTGGAAAGGTTATTTTCCTCAAGAATGTTTTTATTCTTTTTAAAGGTATTTCTATTCATCAATGACAATAACCTTTAATGTAATGGAATACTTATAAATTTTGTATATATGTCCCCCAAATTTATACCTATCTTACCATCCCTTCCTTTTATGGGTTAATACATTCATTAGGTTCATTTATCAAATTCCTTCATTATGAAATTTACTTTTATTATGATATGAGGAAAATATTGTATAACTTATTTTCATTCCATGCATAATTATTATGACTTCCCTTATGTTTCACACATAGATCACGAACCTGTTATGATGGGTGCGCCCAGATTGTGCTCCAATGCATTGGGTAATGTTATAGTCTTATGAGATATCATGTGTGGGATTAGGGTGTAAACCTAATCCATTATGTGATTTTATCCTCTATGTGATATTGTCTAGGAACTTAGTATTGAATCATTTTTAGGTCATGTTATATGTTTCTACCACATTTCATATGTTCTCATGATCTTATGATACTATGTTTGTAATAACCCGGATCTTCATTTCAGGTACGCCTTTCCTTTTATGAAGTTTTTGATAAAAAATAAAGTTTCTGGAAATTTTTGAATTACATGCCGTGTACTTTCTGAGTACACGTCGTGTACTCTATTCCCGCTCGAAGCCGTGTACTGGCCATGTTCGGGCCACACACACGGTGTGTAGGGGTGACGTGGAGGCTGATTTTGGAAAAGTACGGAAAGACCTGTTACACATCGTGTACTCTAAAATTACACGTCGTGTACTTTCTTTTTTCACTAAATGGACCGGGGTTGTTCCTGGTGCGTAGAAACGTCTTCTTCTAGGTCTCGTTCGTCCGAGAGCACCGAGGATCCGCGAATCTTCGATGAGCCCCCACCTCTCTGTCCCTTCTCCGATTCGAACATGGTCGATTGCATTGGAATCACAGTGGTGAGTTCTTCCTTCTTCTTGAACCTTATTTTCCAATTCCTCCTCCTTATCAAGTTATCATGGTTTATTTGTTTCGGATGTTTTCTCATATCTACGAAATTCTAAGGAGAATATGTCATCGTTGTTCATGTATATCGACCTCCTAGGATCGTGGTAGGTGGTTTGTGCCTTTCCGTAGGAAGTCTTTGAATATTTCATGCAATTTCACCAATTCCCTTGAACAAGAATTGTGTATTTTCCCTGTTTTCCCCTGATTGATTGTCTGCTTGCTTGATTGCTATAGTAGAAGTTTACCTTTGTGAATAGAGTAGTTTTTTCTATAGTTTGGATGTTTCCATGATTGTTTTTATTGTTTGGAATTTTCCCGTTGTCGTGCCTAGTTGTAGGATAGTGGAACTATTTCTTTGTTATGTTGTTGAGCCTTAGAATGATAGCCAAGTAGTTTTGAGGTTTACTTGGATGATACACGCATGCTGAGCATGTTTATTTTCACATAGGACTGCGAGAACCTAGTGTAGTAGACCATAGGGAGAATGGACGTAAGGGCTTCTCCAGAGTGTCTTTAATTTATGATGCGAGACCACAGGGGGAATTGACGATGAGTGCTTCCTCAGAGAGTATGTAGTTCCTCGACGCGGTCCATAGGGGGAATGAGACGTTGAGTGCTTCCCTAGAGAGCCTTTAGTACGATACGAGACTATATGGGGAATTGACGGTGAGTGCTTCCTCATAAGGTCTAATCTTAGCTGAACCAGAGGGGTGAGACTGTGTGTGCCTCCTAGAGGGTTGCTAGTACTTGTAGGTTGAACCATAGGGGTTAGGTTGTGAGATCTAACCAGAGGGTTACCTGTTTTCTTTTTGTTGTTGGTTGTTTACTTGTGTAGTTTATATGCTAGAACTGTGGATTATAGTTGTTGTGTGATTTTCTATTTACTGCTTCCTGCACTCTTACTTGCCTTGTATTCATTGACTATTAGGTACAGATCTTTGGGTGATTGCCTACTGGGATTGTATCTCACACCCTGTTTGGGACATGCTTTTGGGCCCAAGCAGACTTTATTGTTACAGGTATAGATAAGGGCAAGCACCCTTCTACTTTAGGTGTTTGACTTGCTGTGGAGCTGGAGAGCATGGGACCAAGCTACGGCTTGCGATGCTACTGGAGTTGTTGTTGCTTTAGTACTTTGTGTTCAATTGTATTTCAGCACGTTGTTGTGTTTGCTATTTTCCTTAGATACTTGTACCTGCTGCATCATTGTCATCATTGCTATATATCTATTCTTCCATTGTTTGGTTACAGTTATGTATGTTGTTACTACTTCCGCTATTGATTGTTTTTTTCCTTACCTTATATACCTTAACAAATGAGGGCATAGTTTCCCCAATAACATACCAATGACCTTGCTGCTAGTCGGCAGCCTCTGGCGTTTGGGGAAATTCCCTTGAGGTCATGTGGCGAACCGGGTACGGGGCACCAGTGGAGGGGCTCCGGATTCGGGTCGTTACAAAGTGGTATCAAAGGGGTTATTTTCTCTTGATTTACTCTTTGGAGCCTTTAACCAGGGATAGGATGGATTCGGTACTTGGTGTTAAGCTGTGCCTGGGAGTAGCTAACCCGTGTACAGGGAAACGCCATACTACCTCGTTTATTGCAGTTTTCTGGTTTTGAGATTTACGGTTGATATGATTTCACCTAGAGTGATTCAGATGTCCTATTTTGTTGTTGTTGTTCTATCGTGGTTCTATTTCTATCGCAACCCGATTAGATGAGGGTATACCATCTCATGCATCATATAGACACTTGTTATAATTCACATGCCATGCATTCTTGCCATGTCGTCTAGGGTGCATTAGCGATTGCATGTTGTTGTGGTAGATCTTGTGTAGATTATGCATGATGTTGTGATAGATGCTTGATATAATCTATGTTGCCTTGTTAGAGGATTGTTTGTATTCTACCTTGCTTAAATGAATGCCAAGTTTTGATTCTCGGGGAGTATGGGCCCTCACGAATCGGAATTTGGCACCTCTTTGACTTGCTTTCTGTGTTTTCTGGGCTTTTGTGCAGTTTCTGAGCTACTGCCCAGAAAAACCCAGAATACACGGCGTGTACTTTTGACTACACGCTGTGTAGTTTTTGATCGTGTCACTGACCATGTGAACAGGAACACACTATTGTGGAAGTAACTTCAAGAACACGCCATGTACGGTTGGTACACGCTGTGTAGTTCGGAGCCGTGTACCCGGCTGTGTCACTAACAACACGGGTTGGGGAAGCTCGAGTAGAACATGCTGTGTTGTAAAGGAACACGCTGTGTAGTTCTGTCTAGGTACCCGGTCATGTCAAGAACAACACGGGTCGGCATTACCTTCTCTTAGACACGATGTGTTATTTTAGGAACATGTCGTGTAGTCTTGTTTAGGTACCTGGTCAGGTCACGAACAACACAGGATGGTGTCACCTACACCTATACACATCGTGTTTGTTCGGAACACGCCGTGTAAGGTCCAGTCGTGTATACGGCCGTGTATTTAACAACACAGGCCGCCGAAGCCTTGTCTAGTACACACCGTGTTTTTTCAGAACACGCCGTGTAGTCTCGGGTTAAGTCAGACCGTGTGGGTTAGCCGTGTAAAGAGACTCTGGCAGGGGAATAGTTTTCAAGTACACGTCGTGTGTTGGGTCAATACATCATGTAGTTTGAGGTGTTACACGACCTGTAGGGTAGGGGTACATTCCCATGTCAGTGGATTAAGAAGACACACCGTGTATTTTTTATACACGCCGTGTAGTCGTGTTTTGTAAACTTGTGTGTTTTCCTTCTCCTGTTACAGTGTTTTACTCTTGTGTTCTCTGTCTTTTTTTTCATCTAAGGTGTGCTTTTGATATTTCAAAGCTATGCCTCCAAGACATCCTCCAGTTGTACATCTGTCGTCAGGCAGTGATCAGACGCCAGATATGGCTGAATAGAGACTTCCTGTCGACCCTCCAGTCGGGTCAGCCTTGGCACCGGCCGTCATACCAGTTGCAGGCACTAATTCACAGTTCAAGGAAGGTTTTATGAGGATGATTCAGACCTTTCAGGGAGCACCGCCTCCTGCCTTGACTATAGAAGACTTGATGCGGGTTTTTCAGCAGCAGCATCATCCCACGTTCTCGGGGGAGGGAGGACCTCAGGCTGCAGATTCATGGCTGGAATCCATGTTGACCATCATTGATCATCTGGAGACACCTCCAGAGGGGAAGGTCAAGCTCGCTACCTATATGCTACGGGACTCCGCCAAGAGGTGGTGGGACATGATCTCACAGGCAGGTCACCAGTAGATTATGGCTTGGGAGAAGTTTCAGCACAGCTTTTATGACTACTTCTACCTAGAGACCCTGAGGGCCGACCGAGCCCGGGAGTTCATGAGCTTAGAGCAGGGTACTCTTTCTGTCATGGATTATTCCTCTCGTTTCACCGAGCTTCAGCGTTTCACACCCATCTAGGATGGGAGTGGGGTGTTCTTAGCAAGGAATTTTGAGTATGGTCTCATGCAGGAGATCCACTCGTAGGTGAACATCTTCCAGTTGACTTTCATCACTTCCATCGTCAACCAGGCACTGATTGCGGAGCGCAATCTGAGAGACTCTGGAGCTGCAGGCCAGGGTGGTTCTGCTTCCAGAGCTATTTTTCCTCTAGATGACAGTAAGAAGCATCATAGGGAGTCTACTCATGGTTATCTGAGGAAGCGAGATGCATCATCAGGCAGCCAGGTGATATGCTACCAGTGTGGCCGGTAAGGGCACACGAGGTTGCAGTGCCAGAGGGACCCCGTTGAGTGCCGATCTTGCAGCAAGATGGGTCACCTTCAGCGTTTCTGCCAGGTTTTCTCACCATCAGCTGGTGACCGGGGTTCTTGCATGACTCCTCGTTCAGGAGCAGCACCACCAGTTTCTCACTAGTCAGGGAACTGGAGTTCTTCCGGCCGTTCGGGCAGAGGTGGAGGTCAGGGTTGTGGCAGTCAGTCACCAGTCCTTCAGCGCCAGTAGGGAGGATCAGCTCAGAGTGGTTAGGCAGGGTCACAGGGCTGCGGGGAAGGATAGACTTTCACCGTGGAGTAAACCTATCAGGAGCAGGATACTGGCCCTTCTACAGTTCGAGGTACGATTTTAGTAGTCTCAGTTTTATCTTCATCTCTTTTCGATACTAGTGTTACGCATATCTTTATCTCTATTGCTGTCGTGGAGAGCCTTGGGATCTGTATATTTTCTTCTGCCGACTCGTTGACACTAGACACACCTTTGGGGACAAGAACATCTAGTGTACATCAGTGTAGAGAATTCCCTCTTGAGGTTGCAGGGTATCATTTCTTATGGGATCTCTACGTCCTAGAGATGATAGGCTATGATGTCATTCTCAGGATAGACTGGTTGGTTCCCTTCCAGGCAGTCGTCGACTGTTATCGCCTCAGGGTGAGTTTCATTTCACTAGAGGGTTAATCCTTTCTTCATAGAGGTGAATGGGATGTTCAGGCGAGTCGATCAGGACTCAAGCATCATGGGCTAGGAAGGGTGACAGCCCAAATTTCTAGTCTTTATCTGGATGATCAGGGGACTTCGCAGTTGTACTTTCCTCCAGTGGTGGATCATTTCAAGGACATCTTTCCAGGGGACTTTTTGGTTTTTCCACCAGAGCGTGAGGTAGACTTTTCTATTGAGCTCATTCCAAGAGAAGCACCGGTGTCCATTCCTCCTTATAGGATGGCTACGCCTGAGTTGCAGAAGCTCAAGAAGCAGTTGGAGGAGTTTCATGAAAAGGGTTTCATCCAACCCAGTACTTCTCCTTGGGGTTCTCCTGTCCTATTTACAAAGAAGGAAAACGGTACCCTTCAACTTTGTGTATATTATCATAAGCTGAACCAGTTGACGGTCAAGAACCGATATCCCTTACCGAGGATCTATGACCTATTTGATCATCTTCGAGGAGCTCGGGTGTTCTCGAAGATCGACTTGAGGTCCGGTTATCATCAGTTACGCATTAGACCATCAGATATACCTCTGACAGCCTTCTGAAGTGGGTATGTTCTATATGAGTATATAGTCATGCCGTTTGGTCTCACTAACGCGCCTGCAGTTTTCATGGCACTGATGAACCAAGTGTTCCATCCTTACTTGGATTCCTTCGTCGTGTTCTTCGTGGGCGATATCTTGGTGTATTCGCACACTCGACACGACCATGCCACCCATCTTGATACCGTTTTGAGTACACTGAGAGAGCATCAACTTTATGCTAAACTCTCTAAGTGACACTTTTGGATGGATCAGATTCACTTCTTGGGTCACGTCATCTCAAAGGCAGGAGTATATGTGGACCCAGAGAAAGTGAGAGTTGTAGTCTCCTGGGAGCAGCTGAAAAATATTTTTGAGGTACGGAGTTTACTAGGGCTGGTTGGATACTACAGACACTTCATTCAGGACTTTTCACGCCTAGAAACACCTTTGACAGGTCTGACCAAGAAGGGGGCGAAGTTCTTATGGTCATATTCTTGTGAGTCATCCTTTCAGGAGATGAAGGGAAGGTTGACGTCAGCACCGATGCTAGTCTTTTCAGAGTCAGGCAAGAGCTACACTATTTATTGTGATGCTTTAGGTTTCAGGTTGGGTTCTATTCTTATGCAGGGAGATGGAGTCATTGCATACGAGTCTCGGCAGTTGAGGCCACATGAGAGGAACTACCCAACGCACAATCTGGAATTGGCATCTATTGTTCATGCCTTACGTTGTTGGAGACATTACCTTCTGGGGGAGCACTTTGTGGTTTTCACTGACCACAAGAGTCTCAAGTAAATCTTTACTCAGCGTGATATGAATCTGAGGTAGCGCAGGTGGGTCGAGTACCTTCATTCTTTTGATTTTGAGCTTGCCTATACGCCGGGAAAGGGCAATGCAGTGGAAGATTTGTTGAGCAAGAGAACTTAGATTCAGGAAGTTCAGGAGGCCTGCAATGAGTGGAAGCTGATGGCTCTGTTCTCTAAGATGCATCTAGAGGTGTACGACAGACAGGGACATACTTACCTATCTTCTATAGTTGTTACCTCTACGCTTCTTGATCGGGAGCAGATGAGGCAGCTATCAGACTCAAAAGTCTTAGTCCTGCGGGAGAGCATGTTAGGAGGGGACCCTCTTCCTTGATGGAAAGTGGGCGAGGATGAGATCTTGCATTTCTAAGGACACGTATGGGTTCCAGCAGACATACGCGAGGAGCTGATGTGGGATTTTCATTCCTCAGTTTGGGCAGTTCATCCTGGCGTCACCAAGATGTACCAGGATCTTCATTGCCAGTATTGGTGGCCAGGTATGAAGAGAGAGGTTGCTGGTTGCATCATGAGATGTTCTACTTGTCACCAGGTTAAGGTGGAGCATCAATGACTAGCATGCCTTTTACAGAAGTTACCCATTCCGGAGTGGAAGTGGAACGATGTCGTGATGGACTTCGTGACGGGGTTTCCAAGGTCGCCCCGAGGTAATGATGTTGTTTTGGTTGTCGTCGATAGGCTTACGAAGGTTTATCACTTCTTAACGATCAAGGAGACCTTCAGTGTTGATGATCTGGGATGATTGTACATCAAAGAGATCATTTTTCTACATTGTTCCACGCTCCATTGTTCATTTACATCAAGAATGCAAGATCATTCGTCTACATGGAGTTCCACGCTCCATTGTTTTAGACAGTGATTCACACTTTACCTATCAGTTATAGAAGGGACTTTATAAGGACTTGGGTACACAGGTACTTTTGAGTATAGCATACCATCCCCAGAATGATGGCTAGTCCGAGTGTATGATCCAAGTGCTTGAGGATATGCTCTGATCTTGCATTCTTGACTTTGGTGGTTATTGGGAGAAGCATATCCCTCTGGTTGAATTCGCCTACAACAACAGTTTTTAGGCGACTATTCAGATGGAACCTTATGAGGCTTTGTATGGTAGGACATTCTGATCACCTTTATGCTAGATGGAGGCCAGAGATGCAGCTTTATTGGGACCTCGTCTTGTTTAGGAGACCTCAGAACAGATAGAGTTGATTCGGAAGAGGATGGATACAACACAGTCTCGGCAGAATCCTTATGCTAATCAGCGGAGACGACCTCTGGAGTTCAAGGTCGGGGACCAGGTTTTCCTACGTGTCGCACCGAGGTTGGGACACAAAAGGATTTGGATATAGGGTAATCTTTCACCGTGGTAAGTCGGGCAGTTTGAGGTTTTGGAGAGAGTTGGGTCGGTCGCCTATCGGTTTCAGTTACCCCAGAGGTACCGGGCCATGCATGACGTCTTCCACATCTCTCATCTCTGACGTTACTTTTCAGACCCATCTCATGTCTTTCAGCCCGAGGAGGTTGAGCTCAAAGCGGATGCATCGTTTGAGGAGCATCCCATCCGGATAGTTGATCGCACTACGAAGGTTCTTAGTGGGAGGTCTATCCCTCTTGTACAGGTTCTATGGCAGTATAGGCGAGTACAGGATGAGGCCTGGGAGAGGGAGGCCGATGTACGATCGTAGTGGCCGGAGCTATTTGGGGTTTCTTCTTCTACGCCTCTCTAGGGAAATTTGGGGACGAATTTCTTTAAGGGGGGAAGTTTGTAAGAACCTGGATCTTCGTTTCAGGTACGCCTTTCCTTTTCTGAAGTTTTTGAGAAAAAATAAAGTTTCTGGAAATTTTTTAATTACACGCCGTGTACTTTCTGAGTACACGCCGTGTACTCTCTTCCCACTCGAAGCCGTGTACTGGCCATGTTCGGGCCACACACACGGTGTGTAGGGGTGACGTGGAGGCCGATTTTGGCGGAGTACGGAAAGACCTGGTACACGCCGTGTACTCTAAAAGTACACGCTGTGTACTTTATTTTTTCACTAAATGGACCATGGTCACGCCTGATGCACAGAAACGTCTTCTTCTAGGTCCCATTCATCCGAGAGTGCCGAGGATCCACGAATCTTCGACGATCCCCTGCCTCTCCATCCATTCTCTGATTCGAGCACGGTCGATTGCGTTGGAATCGCAGCAGTGAGTTCTTCTTTTTGCTTGAGCCTTGTTTTCCAATTACTCTTCCTTATAATGTTATCATGGTTTATGTGTTTCGGAAATTTTCTCATATCTACGATGTTATAAGGATAATCTATCGTCCTTGTTCATGTATATCAATCTCCTAGGATCGAGGTAGGTGGTTTGTGACTTTCTGTAAGAAGTCTTTGAATATTTCATGCAATTTTGCCAATTCCCTTAAACGAAAATTGTGTGTTTTCACTATTTTCTTCTGATTGATTTCCAGCTTTCTTGATTGCTATAGTAGAGGTTTTCCTTTGTGAATAGAGTAGTTTTTTCTGTACTCCAGATGTTTCCATGCTTGTTTTTCTTGTTTGGCGTTTTCCAGTTGTTGTGACTAGTTGTAGGTTGGTGGAACTGTTGCTTTGTTATGTTGTTGAGCCTTAGAATGATAGCCAAGTAGTTTTGAGGTTTACTTGGACGATACACGCGTGCTGAGCATGTTTATTTTCACACAGGACTGCGAGAACCTAGTGTAGTAGACCATAGGGAGAATGGACGTAAGGGCTTCTCTAGAGTATCTTTAATTTACGATGCGAGACCACAGGGGGAATTGATGATGAGTGCTTCCTCAGAGAGTCTGTATTTCCTCTAAGCGGGCCACAGGGGGAATGAGACGTTGAGTGCTTCCCCAGAGAGCCTTTAGTATGATACGAGAATATATGAGGAATTGACGGTGAGTGCTTCCTCAGAAGGTCTACTCTTAGCTGAACCAGAGGGGTGAGACTGTGTGTGCCTCCTAGAGGGTTTCTAGTACTTGTAGGTTGAACCATAGGGGTTAGGCTGTGAGAGCTACCCAGAGGGTTACCTGTTTTCTTGTTGTTGTTGGTTGTTTAATTGTGTACTTTATATGCTAGAACTGTGGATTGTAGTTGTCGTGTGCTTTTCTGTTTACTACTTCCAACACTCTTACTATCCTTGTATTCATTGACTATTAGGCACAGATCTTTGGGTGATTTCCTACTGGGATTGTATCTCACACCCTATTTGGGCCATGCTTTTGGGCTCAAGCAAACTATGTTGTTGTAGGTATAGATAAGGGCAAGAACCATTCTACTTTAGGTGTTTGACTTGTTGTGGAGCTGGAGAGCATGGGACCAAGCTACAGCTTGCGATGCTGCTGGAGTTGTTGTTTCTTTAGTACTTTGTGTTCAATTGTATTTCAGCACGTTGTTGTGTTTGCTGTTTTCCTTAGATACTTGTACCTGCTGCATCATTGTCATCATTGTTATATATCTATTCTTTCATTGTTTGGTTACAGTTATGTATGTTGTTACTGCTTCCGCTATTGACTATTGTTTTCCTTACCTTGTATACCTTACCAAATGAGGGCATAGTTTCCCCAATAACTTACCAAGGCCCTCGCTGCTAGTCGGCAGCCTCTGGCATTTGGGGAAATGCGCTTGAGGTCATGTGGCGAACCAGGTACGGAGCACCAGTGGAGGGGCTCCATATTCGGGTCGTTACAATGTTCTTTATGTTATTCTTCTATGTGATTAATCATGTGCCTTCTATCTTATTATATCATGTTATATCTTTAACTCATATGATATGTTTCTTTATCATGTTTATTCCCTTAATAGGGTTTTTAGATCACCCCTTTCTTCTATATATTCCCCTGGTTATGATATATAGTTTTAGGAGCTCAAACGGATTTAGGAGATCACTATGTAAAAGGGAAAAAATAAGAAAGCCATGTTTTAGTTTCATTTGATGTATTATGATCATAATATTCCAAAGACATCGGGCCTCACAGTATTTGGGGTTGGAATTTTGGATATTTATGCTTAAAAATTATGTAATAATGTGTGTATAATGCTTCGGTTTATATATAAATGATCATAACTGAATGGGCATACATTATTGTAATGTATGATGACTACCATGAGTTGGAAAACAATTATTAACTTTATTCATTTAATGAATAGATCTTATATAAGAGATGGTATCCCCCTGTTGGTGTAAACATGATATTTTCTATCCATAGTCGGATCTATCTTCCTCTATGATCAGTATTTGTATTTGTGAAGAAGGTGTTATCACTCCTTTGGTGTTTGAGGGTACTCCTATCATAAACAAGGATCTTAGTTATCAATGTACCACCTGTGGAGGTTAGAATCATTCAATTATCACTCAGTGATCTCAATCAAGTGTACTCCACCATGTTTGATAGAGATTAATCTCACTACGATGAAGGCATGTCGGTTTATTTATCTTCTTTGTTATGCATGTTGATTCTATTGATGGTATATAAAACATTATTATGGGTTATTTCTATTTTATTGATCATAATATAATACTAAAAACCCATAATATAATTCCCCCATCCACTCATTTAGGGATAATGTTTTATAATATTTTAGGTCTTTACCCTATAATTTAACCCTTTTACCTCATTCAGCATTTACGGGCATGATTAAATTTTACTTTGGTAGCTTATTTTAATGTCTAAAAATTAAATCGACCTTTTTACCTAACTTATATGTGCTAATTAATTTTTTTACCCCATTTAATCTAATTTAATATCTAAATATGATAAATTTAACTTTTAAATGAAAAAATAAAATATAAAGAAATAAATCATTTTATTGAAAAATTATTTTTTAAAATATTAAGAGTTTTTAATCTTATTTTATATTAATTAATAATTAAATGAGTTTTTATCTATTTTTTATATATAGAAACATTAATATTTATTAGAGTCATCCTTCATATGTCATCAATTAAATTTATTAAGATAAAAAAATAACCAACACTTATAAACACCCATTCTTTAAAAAATATCCCATTTAATATTAAATGATTTTAATCACACTCTATTAAAATTATTAATCTTCTAACCATTTAATTTTATCAATCCATTGGTATTATAATATTTCTCTGAATTTTATAAACACATCAAATCACTCCTTAATAATAATAATAATAATAATAATAATAATATAACGAATAAAATTACATATTTTTATAATAAATTATTTTAATTATTATATTTTTATTTATTTATATAATTATTTATTATATTTGAATTGTATACTTTTTAATATATTACTAACAATTACACAAATTCAATATACCTATTGAATGAAATAATATTCAACAACTATATATCAGACAACCATATATTTAACAGTCATATTACATTCCTTTATACCAACTTACATACATATTTAAAATCATTTATTTTGTTCTCTAATTTATTTTCCAATATGATTATCATATTTCTAATTTGATTTATTATTTTTATAATTATCATTGGTAGTATAATATTTATAGCAGATCTTAATGATGAGAATTTCAACCTTGTGGTATTTTTATTTACTTGTGGTTTCATTCCTTTAGTAATTTTACTAATTAGGTTTCATTTGGTAATCTTTTAATATATTTCATTTTGTGTTTTAATATTCTAACATAATGAAATAATTAATTGTTTATTTTAATTCTACATTATGTGTAACGACCCGAACTTTTAATAATTTTTGTTTCCTAATTTTTTGTGTTATTTTATTTTATACTCAACAAAACTATTTCATTTAATGAAATGAGTATAATTAAAATGAGACTGTTTGGTTTCGATTGTTATATGATCATTGTTCAATATGACCGTTGGAAACTAAATGTTGTGATTTTTTGTCTATAAATACAAGTGATATTGGTTAATTAATACATAAAGAAGTTTTGATGGCTTCATCCAATAGACTCGGGCCGTTCAAAGCCCATCTGACGGAACTTGGGAAGGAGGTAGCACCACCGAGATTTTCTCTGGACCAAGCCCAAGTCAAACTCCCTCATCTGAAGCTTGAACGGAATTGCCTACGGGAGAAGTTCAAGCTGATAGAGGCCACTACTCGAGCAATGTTGGCCGAGTCACCCCAAGATTCTGCCACCTTAGCACACCTTACACTTAGATCCTATGCTGGTATTATAAGGGGCTTTGTAACGAGACCTTACCTTCTTTGTATAATCCTTTGATATAAATAAAATTATTATTTCTTCTTATGGTAAAGTTTGTGAATTTCAAATGTCCGAATAAATATAGGATGTATATCATTGATGAATTTTTTGGAAAAAAAGAATATTTTAAATATTTATGTAAACCTTAAATTATTAATAATGTGTAATGATTTTCAAAAAATGGTCTTCTACTATTGTGTTCATTCGGAAATTTAGAGTCTAATAAGATCAACTTAATTTTAGGTGAATAGTAAATTATGAATAGTAATTTTATGCTTATGAATAGTAATGTGACCAAATGTAATGGTAATCTCACTTAAGAAAGTATTATTATATTTTAGGTACCTTGATTAGGTAATGTGATTCAATAAAATAAGTAAATAACTGTTTCAGAAATTATTTGTTAAGTATTAGTTTTCTTTCAGGTGAATAGTGTTTTTATTTAAAAATTAAATTAAAAATATTTAGAAAATTATTTTTATAAAATGGTGTTCATTTTTGAATTCAGAGCATCGATATTAGGTTAAGGTGATTTTTTGGGATTTTTCTGAAATAGTTAAATTTTCGGTGAATAGTGAAAATACAGTTTTGAGTTTCGGGTGTTTAATGACATCATTAAGGATGTAATAATTATGTAACCATTATTTTCGACTTATGAATGGTAAGATATGCTATGAGGTGTCCCAAGTGTCTAATACCATGGTAAAATACCATGGGTAAGCCCACGGTTTTGCCAATACCACCGATGAGGTGTCCCATGGAAAGTAGTGACTTTCCCCCTCACTTATCCTATAAATACCAATCCATTCCCTCATTCATTTCATTTCCAAATCCTCCCCAAAAAATTTATGGTCTCTTTACCACCCAAGGAGTCCTACCAAGGTTCCCTAAAGCCTCCCATGTTCCTGACCTTCAATCTTTCAATGTTACTCTTCAAGGTAAGGGAATCCTTTCACCCTCTTCTTTTAAGCCATGACTTCATTTATGTTGTGTCTTCTAGTTTCCATATATTTATGTTGAGGGTATGTTTAGATATGTTTTAATTACTGTCCATTTCATTTCTAATTTTTTAGAGACCCTTTCCACTCTCATTAATTTTTTTTCTGAATTTTTAAGTGACTCTGTTAGGCTGCCGAATTTCTCGTAAAAGAAATTGCATCTTCTCTTTTTTCATGTTTCCTTTTCATGTGGTATGTCATTAAAATATCCATACCATGATCTTATTATGTACCCATAATGTATTATGAATTATTTATGATTGTGTGACCGTTTTCACATCTCTTTTCAATGTTTTCTAAAACCATGTTATATAGTCGTTATGCTGCAGAAATTTCACCTCAAAATTTCTATCTCTTTCTCTCCAGAAATTCTCTTGTTTTATTTATGTGAATACCCAGACCTATTTCATTTATATGGGTGTTCATAAATATATAAATATGATATATATGATTCTGGAATTGACATAAATATAACCCTCACTCCCTTTCCATGGGTTATAAATGACATAATGATCTTATTTTTAAGAACTTTTAAAACGTCATGATCTTGAAATGAAACCCATTTCTTTTATTATCCATGGGTTATTTATGAAATGTTTGATTATGATCTATGTGTCTCACATTAAAGTAAATAAATATTAAGGTTTCTCCCTGATTGTGCTCCAATGCATTGGGTAAATATTTAATCTCTAGAGATGACAAGTTTCACGATACCTTTGTGGATAACCTTGGTAATTTTTATGACACCTCAGGGATAAACCTTGGTGATATGTTCATGAATATATAAATGAAATGTTGTAGCCACATATTAAAGTTATGATTTATGTTCTTTTTATTATGATATTCCTCTTGTTCCATTTCTCATGTCTTCATATTTTTCATCAAGTTCTTATTGATATCATAAGTAAACTGATCCCCTTGTTTACCCCTTACTGGTCCTTCTGCTCACCCTTTCCTTTGATGTATGTCTCTAGGATATGAGATGTAGTAATTTCACATAGGATGAACCTATTATGAAGACTTACAAGTGGTTTAGAAGAATTTTTTATGTTTTTTTCATGTATTATGTTCCTGATTTCTAGGACAGTAGACTTTAAATATCCTCTGTTTGTAAAATGTAATGAAAAGTTATGTAATAAAAAGGCGGGATTCCATAGTTGGTATCAAAGGATTGCTTAATTATTTATCGAAATTAGGCTATGAAAACTTTAGGAAGAACCCTTTAGAAAAGTTTTAATATATTAAAACTTCCTGGTAGTTTGGTGAGTATAGAGTTAGTGGTTTATCAAACAAATACATCCCTGTCTGGATACAAGCAGGTAGAGGAGGCTCTGACACAAATGTACATAGGGGTAAAACCCAAAAAACACCACTTTGAGCTAGAATTAAATGGGAACTGGTGCATGACAACGGGCCTTGCTGCACTCTTGGTTACGACACTTCTTGGGGATATATTTGGTTAATTGTAATATTTTTATGAATCATTATGAAGGAATTATAGAGAAATTTAATTGTTTAAGCATGAAGTTTTAAGACATAAAATCCTTTATAGTTAAAAGATTCATAAATGAAATAAGTTTCTCACAAAGGATTTATTCTTTTAGAAAATGGTGGGCAATAGGAGGAATCGTTCAAATGGTGACCGCAATGGACCATGCACTGACGACCCTCTGATGGAAGCCATAATGGAAACATTCATGCGAATGATGAACCAACTAACTCAAGTTTTGAGAAATAACTTGAATCAAGCTGAGAGATTGATCTCACCACGAAGGGAACACCATTCTATTGAGTCTTTTATGCGTCAACGACCACCAACCTTCAATGGATTGATCAACCCATTGGTTTTTGAATAGGGGATCAGCTCTGTAGAGAAGATCTTTTCTGTGGTTCATTGTTTAGAGCAAGAGAAGGTCACCCTGGCTGTCTATCGCTTAGAGGGAGAAGCTGAGCAGTGGTGGGAACTGATTAAAAACACAAGGCTAAGATTGGAGGTTGAATCTATGGAGTGGGAAGATTTCAGAGGGATCTTTTTTAGTAAGTGTTTCCCTCGTTCCATGAGAACAAGAATAGAGAAGTATTTTCTCGAGTTGAAGCAGAAGGAGAATGAATCTGTCAGAATCTATGAGATAAACTTCACCCGAATTTCACGATATACCTATATATTTGTCATGGATCCAAATGGTAAGGTTGATAGATTCTTCGGTGGAATGATAACTCATCTACGGAAGAATCTAGCCAACCGAGACTATGAAATCTATGAAGAGATCGTGAAAAGTGCAATGAAAGTCGAGCTGGATTTTGGTGAGACACAGTGTCTCATAAATCCAATGACAAGAAGAGATCGATGAAGCCCAGCTTAGGGACGAATTTTGATCAGGGAATATGAGGAAAGAAAGTGAAACTTCCCATGTGTAATTAATGTGGGAAGAATCATTCAAGGAACTTCCTTCTTAGAAGTGGGAAATTCTACAAGTGTAGAAGAGATGGCTATATTGCAAGGAATTGTCATAGTGAGGTGAAACCTCAACTTCCAAACAAAAATGACAAGAGGAAGATGGTGCAGGCCCTACCTGATGTCCAGTTCTTTAATTGTAGACAACGTGGTCACTTTTCCAATCATTGTCCAAATACAAGGGCAGTGGAGGGGAACCACCATCAGCCTCAACAAAGGCCAAGGTATCAAGTCCATACTTTTGCTATCACGATAGCTAAATTTGAAGCTCCAAATGATGTGGTAGAAGGTACTCTTATTTTCCTCTCAAAGATAGAAAATACTTTGTTTGATTCTGGTTCTACGTATTCCTTTATTTCCTCTAAGTTTGCAAAGAATTTATATTCAACCCCCAAATTTCTAAAATTAGAGTTATCAGTTAAGACTCCTAGTGGGACTATCCAAGCATCGTCAGTGTTTAGAAACTCTAGTATTTAATTTAGTGAGCACAATATTATCGAAAATCTAGTAGTCATTCCCATGCTAGAATTCGACATTATACTAGGTATGGATTGGCTCTCAAAGTATAATGCTAAGATCAATTGTAGGAGCAAGGAAATATCAGTAGTCTTGAATGGAAAACCTATAGTTATCTTCCAAGGAGAGATATCTCAACCTGATCATTGTCTAAATGAACCCCCTATATCCTTCTTTATAGAGTTGATCGGTGAAGAAGAATAAGGAGATGAGAGTTTAAGGATAGAAAATGTCTCCATCATCTAGGAATACGTTGACGTATTTCCTGAGGAGTTACCCGGACCTCCCCCAGAAAGAGAGGTAGAGTAATTCATTGAACTCGTACCTGGATCTCATCCGATATCAAAGACCCCATATAGGATGGAAAATGTAGAGCTAGAGGAATTAAAGGAACAACTACAAGATCTTTTGGAGAAGGGGCTTATCCGACCGAGTGTGTCTCCTTGGGGAGCACCAGTTCTCTTTGTGAAGAAGAAATATGGATTGAGGCGGCTATGCATTGATTATAGAGAACTGAATGGGATCATAGTGAAGAACAAATACCCTCTTCCAAGAATTGATGGCTTATTTGACCAACTCTATGGGGATTAATTCTTCTCTAAGATTGATCTTATTTCTAGTTATCATCAATTGAGGGTGAAGAAAGAAGATATTCCAAAAACTGCCTTCCAATCAAGATATGGGCATTATGAGTTTGTTGTTATGCCCTTCGGGCTGACTAATGCACCTGCTATTTTTATAGATTTGATGAATAGAGTCTTTAAGGACTACCTTGATAACTTTGTGGTAGTCTTTATTGATGATATTCTGATATATTCCAAAAGTCTCGAGGAGTATGAAAATCCTCTAAGGATTATTTTGCAAACTCTACGGAAGGAGAGGCTTTTTGGAAAGTTCAGTAAATGTGAATTTTTTTTACAACAAGTTGCTTTCTTGGGGAACATTGTAATAAATGAAGGAATCAAACTTGACCCTACAAAGAAAAAAGTTGTATATGAGTGGCTTAAACCTACAACAATAACTAAGATTCGTAGTTTTCTTGGACTAATAGGATATTATAGGAGGTTTTTGAAAAACTTTTCATGAATTTCTAATCCATTAACCAAGTTTACTCAAAAAGGGGTCAAGTTCATCTGGACAAAGGAGTGTGAGGAAAGTTTCCAAGAGTTGAAGAAGAGATTGGTTACTCAACCCATGTTAACTCTGCCATCAAGTGGAGAAGGATTCGTTATTTTTAGCGATACATCTCTAAAAGTGCTTGGGTGTGTCCTCAAGAAAAATGACAAGGTCATTGCTTATGCATCTCGACAGTTGAAGACTCATGAGAAGAATTATCCTACGCATGATCTAGAGCTAGCTGCTGTCATTTTTTCTTTGAAGATATGGAGGCACTATCTTTATGGGGAGAAATGTTATATATACACAGACCATCAAAGTTTGAAGTATATTTTCACACAAAAGTAATTGAACATGAGACAAAGTAGATGGTTGGCACTTCTTAAATACTATGATTGTTCAATTAATTATCATCCCGAAAGATCAAACAAAGTTGCTGATGCATTAAGCAGGAAAGACCTAGTGGTTCTTTCCATGATGAGGATTCAAAGAGATCCTTTGATCAATGATCTAGTAAAGTTGGACATGAGAATTATAAGGGAAGGGACATCATCAACCCTAACCCAAATTATTTCTCAACCATTATTACTATAGAATATCAAGAAAACTCAGAAAGAAGATCCTTTGTTACAGAAGAAGTTTGAGGCTATAAAGGATGGAAATTCTCCTAAGTTTAATATTGATCAAGAAGGTGTACTGAAATTTCTTACAAGACTATGTGTTCCATCTATTCCGAAAATAAAGAAGGCACTAATGGATGAAGCTCATAGTTCTACTTTATCTATACATCTTGGAATCAAAAAAATGTATAGGGACCTTCGTGATAATTTTTTGGTGGGATAATATGAAAAGGGAGATTGTTGACTACACTACAGGGTGCCTAGTATGTCAGCAAGTGAAGGCAGAGTGACAACTTCCTAAAGGGGTATTGCAACCACTACCCATACCAGCATGGAAGTGGGACAATATCAGTATGGACTTCGTCACTGGTCTCCTAAGAACTTCCAAAGGAAACAATACGATATGGGTTATTGTGGACCGTCTCACCAAGACTTCCCATTTTATCTCCATTTAGGAATATTTCTCTCTTGACCAACTTGCCAGGATTTACGTGAAGGAAGTAGTAAGGCTGCATGGAGTTCCACCTTCTATCATATCTAATCATGATCCAAGGTTCACATCAAAATTCTAGAGAAGTATTCAACATGTTCTGAGCACTGAATTGAATTTCAGTACGGACTATCACCCCCAAACTGATGGAAAATCTGAAAGGACTATTCAAACACTCGAGGACATGATGAGAACATGCTCAATGGGATTTAAAGGTGGATGGGGTCAACATCTCCCTTTAGTTGAGTTCTCTTACAACAACAGCTTCCACTCAAACATTCAAATGGAACCCTATAAAGCTCTATATGGGAAGCGATGTAGAACTACTACTTGTTGGGATGAAGATGGTGAGAGAAAGCTTCTTGGGCCTGATCTTGTGCAAGATATGACATAAAAAGTCCATGCCATCCAACAACACATTAAGCCTGCTCAGAGTCGGAAAAAGAGATGTGCTGAAAACTATCAAAGGGACTTGAAGTTTGATGTTGGTGACAAGTTCTTTCTTCGAATATCACCTTGGAAGAGATTCATGAGGTTTGGGGAGAAAGGGAAGATCATCCCTAGGTACATTGGCCCCTATGAAATCCTTGATCATGTAGGAGTAGTGGCCTATCGACTTGCACTTCCTCCAAATCTAGCACAAGTTCATGATGTCTTCCATGTATCCATTTTGAGGAAGTACATACTTAACCCTTCACATGTACTAAACCTAGAGGTGGTACAACTGGAACATGACCTCTTTTATGAGGAGCAGCCGGTGGATATCTTAGATCGTAGAGACAAGGTTCTACGTAACAAGACTACCCACCTTGTTAAGGTGTTGTGGATAAACCACAAATATGAAGAAGCCACGTGGGAACCAGAGGAGTCTATGAGGAAGAAGTTCCCACACCTTTTCTCCTCTGAGGGTACGTGTTAAAAATTTCAGGGACAAAATTTCTTACATGGGAAAGAATGTAACGGCCTGAACTTTTAATAATTTTTGTTTACTAATTTTGTGTGTTATTTTATTTTATACTCAACAAAACTATTTCATTTAATGAAATAATTATAATTAAAATGAGACTATTGGGTTTCAACTGTTATATAATTGTTGGTCAATATGACCGTTGGAAAATAAATATTGAGATTTTTTGTCTATAAATACAAGTGATCTTGGTTAATTAATACAGAAAGAAGTTTCGATGGCCTCATCCAGTAGACTCAGTTTATTCGAAGCCCATCTGACGGAACTTGGGAAGGAGGTAGCACCACTGGGCTTTGCTCTGGACCAAGTCCAAGCCAAGCTCCATCATCTGAAGCTTGAACGGAATCACCTACTGGAGAATTTCAAGATGATAGAGGTCACTTCTCGAGCAATGTTGGTCAAGTCACCCCAAGATTCTGCCACCTTAGCACACCTTACACTTAGGTCCTATTCTAGTATTATAAGGGGCTATATAACAAGACCTTAGCTGTTTCGTGTAATCCTTTAATATAAATAAAATTATTATTTCTTCTTATGGTAAAGTTTTTGAATTTCAAATGTTTGGATAAATATAGGATGTATATCATTGATGAATTTTTTGGAAAAAAGGGATATTTTAAATATTTATGTAAACCTTAAATAATTAATGATGTGTAATGATTTTCAAAAAATGGTCTTCTACTGTTGTGTTCAGTAGAAAATTTAGAGTCTAATAAGATTAAATTAATTTTTGGTGAATAGTAAATTATGAATAGTAATTTTACGCTTATGAATAGTAATGTGACCAAATGGAATGGTAATATCACTTAATAAAGTATTAATATATCATAGGCACCTTGATTAGGTGATGTGATTCAATAAAATAAGTAAATAATTGTTTCAGAAATTATTAGTTAAGTATTAGTTTTCTTTCAGATGAATAGTGTTTTTATTTAAAATTTAAATTAAAAATATTTAGAAAATTATTTTCATAAAATGGAGTTCATTTTTGAATTCAGAGCATCGATATTAGGTTAATGTGAATTTTTTGGATTTTTTTGAAATAGTTGAATTTTCGGTGAATAGTTGTAAAGACCCGTAAAATTCAAGGGAAATTTTTTTTTCTTAATTTTCTTTAGAATTTTACAAGAGCGCGGTTTCAGACGGCACCTGATTCCGAGGCCTGGAGTGCCCGGAATTAATTTCCGAAGTTTGGCTCGGGTACGTTCAGTGAACGAACGAGCGGGAATTCCTAACTTTTGATCCGGTGCTCGGAATTGAAATCCGAGGGCACCGATGAACTCGCAGCGCCGATATTCGCTTAATGAGACCTTATCGGGAGTTGCGTTTGTTGCGGGTTGAAAGTTACATTTTGGGGTTTTCCAGTTAAGTTAAATAAAATTTGTGTAAGACAAATTTTATTTTAACTTATTTAAAAACCTATCAAAGGAGGTTGGAAGTGGGACCCACACCCACTTAACCTCCCTTGGGAGGATTAAGTGTGGTGGGGCCCACACGAACCCCTTTTCTTTTCAAATTCTCTCAACGTACTTAACCCCTAATTAATTGGCTTAAGTTACTCTTAATTAAATTGGGGGAGTTAAGTCTTTTTGAATTTCAAACTCTGAAATTCTTTTGTGTTGTGTTAATAAAATAAGAGGTAGTCTTATTTTATTTGGAGTTCTTGGTTTGTCTTTTTGAGAGCTCCTCTTCATCTTCTCCGGCGAAGAACGTCTTCATCCTCAACGAAGAACGACAACACTTCGTCAAGGATCATCGACTCGGCGACCCGGTATCTTCGGACCTCTTCTTCCTCCTCGGACCTTCTTCGTCGGCAAACGAAGATCCACCAACGTCGTGTCTCTTCGGGCATAACTCTTCGTCAACGGATTTGACGAACGACGACCGCGACACCCGACCTCCGCGACGCCGTCTTCCGCGGAGCGTAGACGATTTTTCGAACCTTAACCGAGGTAGGGGTTGTCGTTTTCTTTTGGTTTTCTTATTTTATTCTTGATCGTGTTTCTATCAAGACTAACGTGTGACTTGATTTAATTTAGAGTTGCGTTATTATTTTAACGTGAGGGGGGCCGGACCGCACGAACACGGCCGAACCCCCCCCCCCCCCCTCCATCGTTCTTGTTTAATTCTTGCGGTGAAAGCAAGTGGCGTGGTGCCGTCGCACCACGCGGATGATCGTGCTTATATTTTACGCAACGCCGTCGCGCTACGCCGAGGAGAGTCTTCAAGAACGCGACGTCGTCGCGCCGCGTTGGAAGGATTCAAAGCACGGCGAAGGGACGCGGTGCCGTCGCACCGCGCCGGATGACGAACGCCGCGGCCGGTTCCGGGCCGCGGCGGGACGAGAAGACCGCGGCCGGTTCCGGGCCGCGGCGGGACGAGAAGACCGCGGCCGGTTCCGGGCCGCGGCGGGACGAGGAGACCGCGGCCGGTTCCGGGCCGCGGCGGAAGGAAAGACCGGCGGCCGGGCCGCCGGCGTCGGATGCCGAAGAAAGGGACCGGAAATTCCGGTCCCGTTTGAGAAAACCGGCCGGCTGCTGGCCGGCCGGATGTCTTAAAAACCGGGGGAATTAATCCCCCGGCCATCCATTAAAACCCCCCCTCTTAATGAGGGGGGCGGTTCTTGAGGGAAGGGGGCAGCGCCCCCTTGGTTCGGCGCCAGCAGGCCCCCCCACGTGAGGGGGGGGGGGGGGCGGTTTTAAAAGGACCGGCGCGGCACAAAGGCCGCGCCACTTGAAGGACCGCGGGGCTTAGCCCCCGCGTGCCGCCACCCACGTGCGGCGCCAAGCGCCGCCGCCGCGGCCCGCCGCCGCCGCCACCGCGGCCCGCCGCCGCGGCCACCGCGGCCCGCCGCCGCCGCCACCGCGGCCCGCCGCCGCGCCGCCGCCCGCCGCCGCCGGCCACCGCGCCGCCCAGGGGGGGTCGGGCCGGGTCGGCCCGGACCCGGACCCCCCCGTTTCGGACCAGTTTTGGTTTTTGGCTCATAACTTGAGCCTCGGACCTCCGAATGACGAACCGTCTGCGGCAACGCGATCCTTGGATCGAGACGGTCGTTTAGATATATCGCACTCAAGGTTTCGGTTAACTTTGAGTTCGGCCGGGTTGGTTCGTTCACGAAACCAACCGGGCCTTCGGAGCGGAAACGCTCATATCTTGAGCTACGGACGTCCGATTGACGTGCCGTCAGTCGCGTAGTGTTCCTCTTAGTGAGACGGATCTTTTGGCATACTCCGCCCGAGGTTTGGACGCATGTGGAGTACGGTCGGGTTGGTTTTACCTTAAAAACCAACCGGGCCCCGGAGACGAAAATGCCAATAACTCTCAGACCGGGCGTCCGATCGACGCGCCGTCTGTTGCGTTGAGTTCCTGTTGTCGATACGGAACTTTTGGATACATCAACTCTGGTCTTCGTGACAGTTGATGTATCAGCCTCTCGGCTCGTGGAGCGGACCCTCCGAACGAGCTTGCTGTGTGCGGGAACCCTAGAGCTGGCTGCGACTGTTCTACTGCTACGACTGCTACTGTGACTGCGACGACGACAGTACAGAGATCCTGTGTGGATTCGACGATGACAGTACAGAGATCCTGTGTGGATTCGACGACGACGACTACAGCACTCAGCGATCCTACGTGGATCAGTGCTACAGGTTCTGTGTGAGCCCGATCCTGTGTGGGTCCTTGCGCTCAGCGGTTCTGTGTGAGCCAGCGCCTACAGGTTCTGTGTGAGCCCGATCCTGTGTGGGTCTTCTGCGGGGGTTAGTTACCTATCGATCCTTCGTGGGTCCGACGACTTAGATGGATCAGTGATCATCTTTATCGTCCTTGAAGAAGTATACCTGTGTGAGCTGAATCCTGTTGCTTTCCTGTGTGGATTGTGTTGTGCAATCCTGTGTGGATTATGTTTTGCTTTCCTATGTGGAATACGTATACTTTCCTGCGTGGACTGAGTGGTACTTGGGCTCGGAGGTTGGAGCGTATTTAAATTGATGACTTAGGTATATGTATGGGCATATACCTAAGCAGAGTCGGTTGTTACTTCGTGAATATACTTTTCTTCGTGGTTTATCCTTTGTGGATTTGAGAGACCTTCAGGGGTCTCGGGGTCCCTACTGAGTAGCTTATACTCACCCCTGCACGGGCTTCGCCCGCACTACGTTGTGTTGGTTGCAGACGACGGACAGCGTTGACCTTAGCTGAGGCTTGCAGAGCGGGACGGTACCCGGAGGTGGACCACTGGGCGGGACGTGCACGGAGCGGACGACGGGACCCGTGGAGCAGAGGAGCTATCTGTACCCACCCTTCAGGTGGGATTTCCAGTGGACAGCTCGGAGTAGCGGCTTTTACTTTTCAGTTGCTGTTTTTCCCTTTTTGAGTTGTACTTTACTTTCAGTTTGGGTTTGTATACTGGCCCATTTACTTTTCCGCACTTTCAGTCGTACTCTGCTTGTTTAGTGTTTACTTTCCGCTTGTTTACTCTGTGGTGTGTGTTTACTTTTCAAAGGCAATGCCTTCCCTTTTTACCGGGATTTACGCCTTGGTGCTAGTCGCCAGCCCCTGGCCTATGGAAGGCAGGCTTGGGGTAGTCACGGCTCGGACCCCGAGGGCGGGTCGTGACAAATTGGTATCAGAGGAGTTCGGTTCTACCGCGAACTCTGATCTTTTCTATGTGAAGCAATAATGTTTAGCGTATTGAGTGTGGTTATCAGTCCAGGGAGTCCAGTGTTGGTGCGGCGGCCGACGTATCCGTACACCAGGACCCTGACTTCTGATTTCCGACTTAATGCACGAAAACATTGGTTGCGTGTGTGTTTCAAGTTTTCTTTGTGATTACTTGTGTCAGCTCACCGGGTATGCTGATCTGCTTTATGAAAGTCTCAAGTTTTCCTTGTGATTACTTGTGCCAGCTCACCAGGTATACTGTTCTGATTGTGGTGCTCTTGTTCTCCTTTTCAGGATGGCCCCGCGACGGCAGCCAGCTAGGGTTCCGAGAGTCGAGCGAGACGACAGCCCACCGAGCGACGAGGCCTCGGTGCAGGGCCCTTTGTCAGCAGTGGCACTGGCGGTAGCTTTACCCGCCGAGCCCCCGATGCTTCCAGTAGCAGCCGCTGACGATGCACATCGCCTCAGCGCACTGCATGAGTTTCAGCGCCAGCGACCGCCCAGGTTTCGCGGGGAGACGGATCCCCAGGCAGCAGAGGACTGGCTGGAGGCAGTGGTTCGAGTGTTTAGGCTAGTGAGGACACCAGCAGACCTCATGGTGGTCCTCGCTGCGAGCCTACTACACGCAGCAGCAGGTAGGTGGTGGAGCCACTTGTTTCAGTTTTGCGATGAGATGGACTTCGCATGGGAAGACTTCGAGACCTTCTTCAGGGTGGAGTTTGTGCCAGTATCTCTACACCCCGAGCGTGTACAGGAGATTCTGCCTTTGCCGCGTGTTTTTCAATCAGAAGCCGAGTCATCTGTGGGCAGTAGACAGATGATGCAGAGGTCCAGGAGGACCAGACCAGCAGTTGGGCGATCTCGGGTTTTAGGACCGGTGGTGCGGGGCACCCGAGGTGGGGTCAGAGCCAGGCGTGCCAGAAACGGACAATGTTACTCCTGTGGCGGAAAGGGTCACCTGGCACGTGACTGTCCGACTCCTCGATCCGCAGGCTTGGAGGGAGCCACCGAGGTTGAGGCAGCGACAAATGCTGGAGCTCTGGGAGCAGGTGGACAGGGGAGGAACTAGTGGATACGTCTTTTGTACTTCTAGTTCCATGTTGATGTTGCTTTTGTGTAGCGTCTTGTAATATGAGCTGCAATAATAAAAGACGCATACCCTTGTGATGTTTTCGTTCCTGTCCTCTATCGTAATGTTACTAAGAGGTTCCAGTTTTGGCTATTGACTTGACCCTCACTTGTGAGACATCTACTGGAGGAGACCCAGTTACCACACACTGATGCCGACAGTGTGACTCAACCCTTGGAGGCGAGAGTAACGGTTGGATCTCTTAGTAGTAGCGTCGAGGCCTTACGACGTCATCCTTGGTATGGATTAGTATCATCCATGTTAGGATTGACTGTTTTAGGCAAAGAATGTGGTTCATCCATGGGATGAGACCAGGTTTCTCTTATCGGCAAAGATGAAATCTCGCAGCTCTTGTGGGACCAGAGATGGTCCGGGCAACGTCAGAGGAGGTCCAGGTCATCCAGGAGCGGATGAGGATAGCACAGAGCCGGCAGAAGTCATACGCTGACAGGAGACGGAGGCCACTGGAGTTCGAGGGTGGCGACCACGTCTTCTTGCGGGTCTCACCTCAACGTGGTATTCGGAGATTTGGCCGAGGCGGCAAGTTATCTCCGTGCTTCATCGGACCCTTCCAGATTCTCAGCAGGATTGGCGAGGTGGCTTATCGCCTGGCTCTACCACCTCAGTTGCACCGGGTGCACGACGTCTTCCACGTATCCCAGCTGAGGAGATACGTGCACGACCCGACGCACATCATTTACCATGGGGAGCTTGACGTTGACGATGGGGTGACTTTTACGGAGAACCCGGTGGAGATAGAGGATCGACAGGAGCGGGTCCTGCGTGGGCGATCGATTCCTCTTGTGCGCATCAGATGGCGGCACGGGAATCTCCAGGAGAGCACATGGGAGCGGGAGGCTCAGATGCGTGCTCAGTACCCTCTTTTGTTTCCCTAGTTTTTGTTGTATCTTTACGGGGACGTAAAGCCCTGAGGTGGGAGTAATGTAAAGACCCGTAAAATTCAAGGGAAATTTTTTTTTCTTAATTTTCTTTAGAATTTTACAAGAGCGCGGTTTCAGACGGCACCTGATTCCGAGGCCTGGAGTGCCCGGAATTAATTTCCGAAGTTTGGCTCGGGTACGTTCAGTGAACGAACGAGCGAGAATTCCTAACTTTTGATCCGGTGCTCGGAATTGAAATCCGAGGGCACCGATGAACTCGCAGCGCCGATATTCGCTTAATGAGACCTTATCGGGAGTTGCGTTTGTTGCGGGTTGAAAGTTACGTTTTGGGGTTTTTCAGTTAAGTTAAATAAAATTTGTGTAAGACAAATTTTATTTTAACTTATTTAAAAACCTATCAAAGGAGGTTGGAAGTGGGACCCACACCCACTTAACCTCCCTTGGGAGGATTAAGTGTGGTGGGGCCCACACGAACCCCTTTTCTTTTCAAATTCTCTCAACGTACTTAACCCCTAATTAATTGGCTTAAGTTACTCTTAATTAAATTGGGGGAGTTAAGTCTTTTTGAATTTCAAACTCTGAAATTCTTTTGTGTTGTGTTAATAAAATAAGAGGTAGTCTTATTTTATTTGGAGTTCTTGGTTTGTCTTTTTGAGAGCTCCTCTTCATCTTCTCCGGCGAAGAACGTCTTCATCCTCAACGAAGAACGACAACACTTCGTCAAGGATCATCGACTCGGCGACCCGGTATCTTCGGACCTCTTCTTCCTCCTCGGACCTTCTTCGTCGGCAAACGAAGATCCGCCAACGTCGTGTCTCTTCGGGCATAACTCTTCGTCAACGGATTTGACGAACGACGACCGCGACACCCGACCTCCGCGACGCCGTCTTCCGCGGAGCGTAGACGATTCTTCGAACCTTAACCGAGGTAGGGGTTGTCGTTTTCTTTTGGTTTTCTTATTTTATTCTTGATCGTGTTTCTATCAAGACTAACGTGTGACTTGATTTAATTTAGAGTTGCGTTATTATTTTAACGTGAGGGGGGCCGGACCGCACGAACACGGCCGAACCCCCCCCCCCCCCCCCCTCCATCGTTCTTGTTTAATTCTTGCGGTGAAAGCAAGTGGCGTGGTGCCGTCGCACCACGCGGATGATCGTGCTTATATTTTACGCAACGCCGTCGCGCTACGCCGAGGAGAGTCTTCAAGAACGCGACGCCGTCGCGCCGCGTTGGAAGGATTCAAAGCACGGCGAAGGGACGCGGTGCCGTCGCACCGCGCCGGATGACGAACGCCGCGGCCGGTTCCGGGCCGCGGCGGGACGAGAAGACCGCGGCCGGTTCCGGGCCGCGGCGGGACGAGAAGACCGCGGCCGGTTCCGGGCCGCGGCGGGACGAGGAGACCGCGGCCGGTTCCGGGCCGCGGCGGAAGGAAAGACCGGCGGCCGGGCCGCCGGCGTCGGATGCCGAAGAAAGGGACCGGAAATTCCGGTCCCGTTTGAGAAAACCGGCCGGCTGCTGGCCGGTCGGATGTCTTAAAAACCGGGGGAATTAATCCCCCGGCCATCCATTAAAACCCCCCCTCTTAATGAGGGGGGCGGTTCTTGAGGGAAGGGGGCAGCGCCCCCTTGGTTCGGCGCCAGCAGGCCCCCCCACGTGAGGGGGGGGGGGGCGGTTTTAAAAGGACCGACGCGGCACAAAGGCCGCGCCACTTGAAGGACCGCGGGGCTTAGCCCCCGCGTGCCGCCACCCACGTGCGGCGCCAAGCGCCGCCGCCGCGGCCCGCCGCCGCCGCCACCGCGGCCCGCCGCCGCTGCCACCGCGGCCCGCCGCCTCCGCCACCGCGGCCCGCCGCCGCGCCGCCGCGCCGCCGCCCGCCGCCACCGGCCACCGCGCCGCCCAGGGGGGGTCGGGCCGGGTCGGCCCGGACCCGGACCCCCCCCCGTTTCGGACCAGTTTTGGTTTTTGGCTCATAACTTGAGCCTCGGACCTCCGAATGACGAACCGTCTGCGGAAACGCGATCCTTGGATCGAGACGGTCGTTTCGATATATCGCACTCAAGGTTTCGGTTAACTTTGAGTTCGGCCGGGTTGGTTCGTTCACGAAACCAACCGGGCCTTCGGAGCGGAAACGCTCATATCTTGAGCTACGGACGTCCGATTGACGTGCCGTCAGTCGCGTAGTGTTCTTCTTAGTGAGACGGATCTTTTGGCATACTCCGCCCGAGGTTTGGACGCATGTGGAGTACGGTCGGGTTGGTTTTACCTTAAAAACCAACCGGGCCCCGGAGACGAAAATGCCAATAACTCTCAGACCGGGCGTCCGATCGACGCGCCGTCTGTTGCGTTGAGTTCCTGTTGTCGATACGGAACTTTTGGATACATCAACTCTGGTCTTCGTGACAGTTGATGTATCAGCCTCTCGGCTCGTGGAGCGGACCCTCCGAACGAGCTTGCTGTGTGCGGGAACCCTAGAGCTGGCTGCGACTGTTCTACTGCTACGACTGCTACTGTGACTGCGACGACGACAGTACAGAGATCCTGTGTGGATTCGACGATGACAGTACAGAGATCCTGTGTGGATTCGACGACGACGACTACAGCACTCAGCGATCCTACGTGGATCAGTGCTACAGGTTCTGTGTGAGCCCGATCCTGTGTGGGTCCTTGCGCTCAGCGGTTCTGTGTGAGCCAGCGCCTACAGGTTCTGTGTGAGCCCGATCCTGTGTGGGTCTTCTGCGGGGGTTAGTTACCTATCGATCCTTCGTGGGTCCGACGACTTAGATGGATCAGTGATCATCTTTATCGTCCTTGAAGAAGTATACCTGTGTGAGCTGAATCCTGTTGCTTTCCTGTGTGGATTGTGTTGTGCAATCCTGTGTGGATTATGTTTTGCTTTCCTATGTGGAATACGTATACTTTCCTGCGTGGACTGAGTGGTACTTGGGCTCGGAGGTTGGAGCGTATTTAAATTGATGACTTAGGTATATGTATGGGCATATACCTAAGCAGAGTCGGTTGTTACTTCGTGAATATACTTTTCTTCGTGGTTTATCCTTTGTGGATTTGAGAGACCTTCAGGGGTCTCGGGGTCCCTACTGAGTAGCTTATACTCACCCCTGCACGGGCTTCGCCCGCACTACGTTGTGTTGGTTGCAGACGACGGACAGCGTTGACCTTAGCTGAGGCTTGCAGAGCGGGACGGTACCCGGAGGTGGACCACTGGGCGGGACGTGCACGGAGCGGACGACGGGACCCGTGGAGCAGAGGAGCTATCTGTACCCACCCTTCAGGTGGGATTTCCAGTGGACAGCTCGGAGTAGCGGCTTTTACTTTTCAGTTGCTGTTTTTCCCTTTTTGAGTTGTACTTTACTTTCAGTTTGGGTTTGTATACTGACCCATTTACTTTTCCGCACTTTCAGTCGTACTCTGCTTGTTTAGTGTTTACTTTCCGCTTGTTTACTCTGTGGTGTGTGTTTACTTTTCAAAGGCAATGCCTTCCCTTTTTACCGGGATTTACGCCTTGGTGCTAGTCGCCAGCCCCTGGCCTATGGAAGGCGGGCTTGGGGTAGTCACGGCTCGGACCCCGAGGGCGGGTCGTGACAATAGTGAAAATACAGTTTTTGAGTTTCAGGTGTATAATGACATCATTAAGGATGTAATAATTATGTAACCATTCTGGTAGACTTATGAATAGTAATATATTATATGAGTTGTACCAAGTGGCCAATACCATGGGAAAATACCATGGGCAAGCCCATGGTTTTTCCAATACCACCGATGTGGTGTCCCTTGGAAATTAATGATTTGTCCCCTCACTTTTCCTTTAAATACCAAGACATTACATCATTAATTTTATTTCAAAATCCTCCCCAATGAATTTATGGTATCTTTACCTCCCAAATAGTCCTCCCAAGGTTCCTTCAAGCCTCCCAAGGTCCCGAACTTCAAGCTTTCGAAGTTACTCTTCAAGGTAAGGGAATCCTTTCACCCTCCTCTTTTAAGCCATGACTTCCTTTATGTTGTGTCTTCTAGTTTCCATATCTTTATGTTGAGGGTATGTTCTTATATGTTCTCATTACTGTCCATTTTATTTCTAATTGTTTAAATTCCCTTTCTGCTCTCATAAATTTGTTTTCTGAATTTTTAAGTGACGTCGTTAGGCTGTCGAATTTCTTGTAAAAGAAATCGCATCTTCTCTTTTTTCATGTTTCATTTTCATGTGGTATGTCATTAAAATATCCATAACATGATCTTATTATGTACCCATACTGTATTATGAATTATTTATGAGTGTGTGACCCTTCTCCCCTCTCTTTTCAATGTTTTCTAAAACCATGTTATATAGCCGTTATGCAGCAGAAATTTTGCCTCAAAATTTCTATCTCTTTCTCTCCAGAAATTCTCTTGTTTTATTTATGTGAATACCCAAACCTATTTAATTTATATGGGTGTTCATAAATATATTAATATGATATATATTATTCTGTAATTGACATACATATAACCCTCACTCCCTTTCCATGGGTTATAAATGGCATAATGATCTTATTTTTAAGAACTTTTAAAACGTCGTGATCTTGAAATGAAACCCATTTCTTTTATTATCCATGGGTTATTTATTAAATGTTTGATTATTATCTATGTGTATCACATGAAAGTAAATAAATATTAAGGTTTCCCCTGATTGTTCTTCAATTCATTGGGTAAAGATTTAATCTCTAGAGATTACAAGTTTCACGATACCTTGGTGAATAACCTTGGTAGTTTTTATGACACATCGGGGAGAAACCTTGGTGATATGTTCATGAATTTATAAATTAAATTTTGTAGCCACATATTAAATTTATGATTCATGTTATTGTTATTATTATATGTCTCTTTTTTCATTTCTCATGTCTTCATATTTTTCATCAAGTTCTTATAGATATCACAAGTAAACCTATCCCCTTGTTTACCCCTTATTGGGCCTTCTGCTCACCCTTTCCTTTGATGTTTGTCTCCAAGATATGAGATTAAGTAATTTTATATAGTATTAACCTATGATGAATCCTTAAAATGGTTTAGAATAATTATTTATGTTTTTTTCATGTATTATGTTCCTGATTTCCAAGACACTAGACTTTAAAGATCCTATGTTTGTAAAATATAATGAAAAGTTATGTAATAAAAATGTGGGATGCCATATTATGTGTATCACAATATATCAAACACAAATGATATATTTAAATATAAATTCATTCTAAAATCAGGTGTTGTTAAATTCTACCCCCTTAAAAGAATTTCTCCATTGAAATTTCAGTACTCTGATGAAAAAATGAGGGTAATTTTTTATCATTATACCTCAAAGTTCCCATGCTACTTTCTCAAACTTACGATTATTCTAGATAACATTAACCAAGTGAGTGGTATTGTTTCATAGTACTTTTTACCTATGATCTAATATTCCTATCATTTTTCCTCATAATAGATATCATGTTTCAATTATACTACCTCTAAGTTTGGTACATGTGATAGTTTAGGTACATACTTCCCCAAAATTTATACATGGAACACATCACACAATTGGGAGAGATTCAGTGGAATTGAAAAGAGATAAGTTTTCATCCCCACATAATTAAGGATTTTAAAGGGTCTAATGTATCTCAGGATAAACTTTCCTTTCTTACCAAATCTCATAATCTTATTTTATGGTGATATTTAAAGGAATACTTTGTCTCTGACTTCAAAATCCAAACCTCACCAACGATTAGTATCATAGATCTTCTATCATATTTGTGATTTTTTAATGTGAAAATGAATGGTTTAAATCTTTTATATTTATTAATAAATATCTATCCCTAAAATCTTACACTCTCTGAATTCATACCGACATGTTTTAATTCTACACTTGTCCCTATACAAAGCCTCATATGGTGCCATTTGAATGCTAGAATGGAAACTATTTTTATAAAGAACTCTGTCAAGGGAAGGTGTTGATCCCAACCACCATTTAAATACTTTTAGTAGGATATCAACATATATTATAAAGTTTGATTGGTCCTTTCAAATTTACTATCAGTATGAGGATGATAAGTAGTGATAAAGATTAACTCCATGTTCAATTACTATAGAATACTTTTCCAAAACATCAAGGTAAAACTTATATCTTGATTCAATAAAACTGAAAATGGTAATTCATGTCTCCTTCCCACCTCATTTATGTATATCTTGAAAATTTAGTCAAGAAATAAATCATCTCTAATAGTAGTGAAATGTGTTGAATTCATAAGGAAATAAACTACGACCCAAACAGAATTATGGCCTTTATAAATATTAGGAAGTCTTAAGATAGAATCCTTATTGATATTTTTTCATTTTCATACAGATATAGGTAATGGTTCCATTATACTTTTGACATTCGCCCTTAACTTCTTAGAAAAATAGTAATTGATATATATACTCCACAATCTCCCTTTTTATGTTCTATTACCAAAAATGATTCTTGAAATCTCTATACATATTTTTTCTTTTCAGATGGATAGAGAATGATGGGCTATGTGTATCATCCAACATCTCATTCTTAAATTCTGGTATTGATGTGACACATATTATTTTCACAAATCATATAATTATCTTATTTTTAAGGTTTAACTCTTGAATATTCCTTACCTTCTTCTACAGCTCCATATCCTCTTTTTGTGCCTCCTTGATGTTCATATGGATGTATAGTTGAGTATTCACTTGGGAAAGATAGGATTTATCTCCCTCCCTTATGATTTCTAGGTACATATTTTTAAAATCCATGATTATTAGGTATCTTTTAATCCTCATCATGGATAAAGTACATTAGCCCTTTTTATTTAGAGAATTTTCCACCTTGTTCTCCTTCTCAGATTGGTAGTGTATTATGAATTCATAGTCCTTGATCAACTTCAACCATCTCCTTTGGAACATTTTCAAATCCTAAAATTTGAATATATACTTTAATCTCTTTTGATCAATATAAATTTCACACTTTTCACCATAGAGATAATACCTCCATATCTTTAATGAAAATATTACTGCTTCTAGATCCAAGTCATGAATTGGGTAATTTTTCTCATGGATATTTATTTATCATGAGGTATAAGCTACCAATAAGTTATTTTTCATGAGGAAACATACTAATACATTCTTTGATGCATCACTATTTATCATAAAATCTTCTCTACTTTAAGGTTGTGTGAGTACATGTGTAGTGACCAACCCTATCTCAAGCTCCTTCAAATTTTATTCATATTTATCTATTCAAAGGAACTTGACTCCCTTCCGAGTTTACTTGGTTAGTGGATTCAATAATCATGAGAACTTTCTCAAAAAGTGTTCATAGTATCTATCCAACCTAATAAAACTATGGATCTCTATTATAGTGGTTGTTTTAGACCATTTTCAACCACCTTTATCTCACTTAATAAATTAGGAACATAGTTTCTCTATTCTCAAACTCTTTACCACAATCCTCAAATGATATTCAGGTTCTTCCTTTATCTTAGATTATATGAAAATATAATCTAAAAATACTAAAAAAATCAGTTAAGGTAATATTTAAATACTCTATTCATTAGATCCATGAAAATATAAGTGGAATTTTTAAGTCTAAATAGCATAATGATGAATTCATGGTGTCCATATCTTGTATGAAATATTGTATTGGGTATATCCTCCCTTTTCAGCCTTAATTGATGAAATCTAGATCAAAGTTAAATTTTGTAGAAGTGTTAATCCCCTCATAGTAGATCAAACAAGTCATCAATATAGGGTAAAGGATAATTTTTCTAGATCATGGTCTTGTTAAGTTTATTATAACTAATGCAGAATTGATATATGATCATGGGTTGATTGGGGATAGAGTTTGTCACTGCATTCTATATATCTTAGTCAGCCTTTAATTGATATATGATCATGGATTTATTTGGGATATGAAATTTGGTTTCACTATCTCAGTAATTGACATGGACTTTATGTATAGAGATTCAATCAATTCCCAAAATCACATCAAATTTTAATAAATGGAGAATAATAATATTTATAGAAATCAAATTCTCACAAACTTATATTAGAGAGGATTTATATACGTGGGATGAAATCATAAAACCACTAGAAATTTTCACTAATAATTCAATATATAATCATTGTGGTGTTAATTTTATGCTCTTACAAAACTTTATATAAATTAATATGTGTTTAGAACCAAAAAAATATTAAATTAAAAGTTATTGAGTAGATTATGAGTGTACCTTTCACCACTTTGATTTCATGATCCACTCCAACAGTAGTGATTATATAGGCTTTACATTTTCCCTTTATATTAAGAGGTTTCTAACATTAGTTTTCATCATTAACCCTTATATTCCTGAATTTTTTTTGTGTAATTTCCATACTCATTATAATTGAAGCATTGGATAGTGGGTGGTGCATTATGATGGTTTTTATTTCCATTAATTTCATTAGCTGGACTCTTCAAATCTCTCTTATATTCATGTGTTTGGTAAAATTCTCATTCAAACTTGAAGCATTTACCTATTTTTTAGGTAATTACCCCATGATTCTTCCCACATTTTCATTATATAAGAATATTAATCTTCTTTTATCCATTTGTTTTATCATTTGAGTTTCCATAGAGCTCCATTTTTCTCTTCTTGTCCCCAAAACTGTGATAATAATGGGACTACACAATTTATATTTCCATCTTGAGAGAAAATTGAACAATTTATTCATATCCAACAAAGTATATTGTAGTTAAATATTTTCAAAGACTTGTCTTTAAGACACTAATGAAATGATCTATTTTTATTTTAGGGTTAATGATAAAACCAAAAGTGTACCTTGTAAGTCTTTTGAATTTTTCTTTATAGGTACCAATTGTTTCATCTTTCCTTTTATTCATCTATAGGAATTATCTCTCTAATTTAGTGTGAATATTTTGGGAAAAATATTTATTTAAAATTATCCTCTTAAACACTTCTTATTATAAGGATTATATTTCTTCCTCTTGCATTATTTTCTTTATTATGGTTCACCATTGATTTACCTCACCTTCAAATTGATAAACAGCTAAAAACCTTTTCATGAGCCAAAAAATGGAGAACAAAAAATACATATTCTATTTTGTTGATCCGCTACTCGATAATTAGTAGATAAAAATACCCACTAAAGGATAGTGTATGTTGTGATATCAAGGACTCAATAGAGATTTTTTCATTCATTGGTGTGTTTGAAAGTTCGATATGGTTTATTTTATTGTTCATAACTTTAAAATTTTGGGTGAGTATAGCCATGATATGTTTCACTCAATATTCTATCATATTTGGTTTATCATTAGGAAAATCATTATATTGACTTAATTCCTCCTAGTTCTAGCCATTGAAAAAAACCAACAATTTTAGTGATAATATCACGAATTAATGTAACACTCCAATATTTCATAGTACGTTATTTCTTCAAAGTAATTCAATAACTTGCACTACACACAACACCGAGTTCTAGCGCACCACGACTTACCAAACTAGTTGTTCAAAAAAGGTTATGAATAGTATTAACTGAATTTTGAACTTTATATAATACTTATAATTTTAGAATCCATATTATGAGTTTCTTAGACATAATGTAAGAACAAATTCATTTTTTCAGATAAAAGAAGTATTTTTAAAAAAATGAAATTTTACCGCCTTTTAATGGTGATCCATTTTTAAATAAAATATTTGAAGCTTTTATATATTCAATTTTAAAAAATATACTTCTTCTTTAGAATAGGGACATAAGAGTTTAGTTTCAATAAATTTTTGGTGTTTTTCTGATAACTTTCATATTTGGGTTAATAGTGAAAAATACTATATTTTAACTGAAAACAACTTTCTTAATCAAAATAATTTATAGTGTTAAGTTATAAATTTTAATGGTGTGGAAGTATAAATATATTATATTTTTACCATTTAATCCAATGATGGTCATTGTAAGTAATTTCACTTTGAAATTGGACATAAATAAGTGTCAATCTTTTGATAGTTATTATTTCTTAAAAATACGCTTTTGGTTTTGACAACGGGGATTAATTTTAAACTAATAAATTCAATTTATATGTTTTTAATTTGGTAAAATAGACTTAATTTTTGAATTCATAATATCAAAATTATCTTAGGGTGAATTTTTGGTATGTTTCTGAAAACTTTCATTTTTTGATGAATAGTGAAAAACACTGTGTTATTGGTTAAAACCGACTTTTCATTTAAATAATTATTTATTTCATTTACATTTATTTTAGGTCAAAATAGATACATAATACCTATATAAGTTCAATGTAATTCATTGGATTCATTTTATAATAAGTTTAGATATATAAAAATTTTATTGAAATTTTACCGTCTTTTACCCACCTCTTAGGAGCGTTTGCAAATTTATATAAAACTTAATTTTACTGCTTTTTTGAGTTGAATTTAAAAAATCTGAGATAAATGGTTAATATCATTAAGTAAAATTTGGTTCAATAAGATGAAAATAATTTTTGGTGAATAGTAACTTTTTTACTTTTATTTGCCACGATTAAAAGTAAATAGGATAATTAAAGGTAAAAATGATATTATTATTAACCTAAAACATGTCCTAATTCTATTGGATAAGTGTAATTCGACCAAAAACAACCTTAGGAATAAAATATGATCCTTTAGGTCCACTTGTATTAGATTAGGACATTTATTATTATTTAATTCAAAGAAGAGTTAAAAGTGTTAAATTCAAAGTTTAATAACTAAGCCATTTTTAATATAGAATTATACATAATATAAATTTGACTATAAATATTCATTAGAAATATATTAAGATATACTACATAATGGTATTTTATTTATAATTTTTATACATTAAATAATTAAATTTATTTATGACACAATGATGATGCAGTAATTACCTTATTAATAAAAGATTAAAATAATTGATATTATAAATACCCAAATAAATGTAATTTAACACTTCTGATAAATTAAACTAATTTTATAGTTTAATATGACATGTTAGGGTTGATGCAATCAATTTTTTTATAAGTAATCATTCTTTTATAATTTTAACAAAAAACAAATACCAAATAGTTTCAAAATTGACATAATATAGTTTTTAAAACAAATATTATATTATTAATTGATATAATGGTCCTAAAAATCTAAGGTTCATCCAAAAGACTTATTTAATAATATAAATGACATTAATGATCCAATTGGGGTTAGATTGGCATTTTATAGTAAGTTTGTTAACCATATAATATAAAAATAAAAAGAGACATGGTAAATGTCAAACTATTTAACTAAGAGTTAAATCTTAAAATTAAGGTTAATATAGTGACCCAAACCTGTCTAAAACCTATTGGTTGAGTGGTTTTCGACCCATACCCACCTTATACTTTAAATAATTCATTTTGGATCCATTAGAAACCGAAAATGATTTTATTATAGAATAATATTTCTAGCTTTTCCTAAGGTGCCCCTCACCCCTCTTATAAAAGGGCACTCCCCCTTCTCTCTAATTCACACCATCAAAGCCATTTGGCTTGGACAAATCCTGCACAAATACCCTCTCAAATATCCTATATTTATCCTAGAGGCCTTAATTTAGTTATAAATCCAATCTATGGAGCCATGTTGATCAAATCAAAAGGAAGAACCCGGAGAAGAGGTAAAATATTTCATCACCTCTTTCAAGTTCCTTTCCTCTTCCACTTCCTCTTTATTTGTTTTTTCCATTCTAAAATAATAACTCTAGTATATTCTATATATTTTTATGTTATTATAAATATGGTAAAACCATATTCATTATTCTATCCACCATTTGAATGACATGTCACCATACGTGCGTACGTACGACTTACCGTCTCCACCTCGTGGTGTAATTGTTATTCAATACATTATTATTTGGATAGGTATAATAATGATGTGTAATTGATGTAAATAATAAATATAAAATTATAATGATTCTGTATATATTATATACCATCCAATTATATATTATTTTAATATCAAAATAATGATATTGTCGCTCGTGCGTACGTACGGATTACCGTCTCCACGAACACGATGAGATTCATTCCCCATCGTATCCATTCAAGAATAATTTTCATTAGATGATTAAAAATAATATTTAAACACTTAATATCATTCTTAACATTAATAATATACATCCTATCCATAAAAAACATTACTTAACAAAGAATATAAAGGAAAACGAATCAGTTAACACCCGAAACGACGATAATACTAAGATATTATTAACAAAGCAATGTTAAAAGACCATATAAGATATAATATTAATGTATATGATTCTTGTATAATTTAATAACAATTATTTCACCATTATACAGGAATTTAACCTACCCTGGACCAAGTAAAAGTACAAGGTAAGGGTTGATTTCACAATCTCTTTATTATCCGAGGTTGTTTTTACGTAAGTATCTACTATGACATATTTATTATCCCTGACCATGTTTCATAAAATAGTTTTAAAAGGGATTATTTTTAAGGGGATTTTTTACTAAAACATAATTTTAAATGTATTAAATATTTATTCTTCTAAATCATTTTCATAAATGTTCATGTTTTCAAAATGGTTTTTAAGGATTTATTTATATGGACATGAATGTTTTTTAAATGTTAATTCCTTTGAAAAGTTTCAAAGTAGTATGGGACACTCTGATTCAAAAATGTATTTAAATATCTTCCTTTATAAATTTTGTGACTTTTAAATGTTTTTATGAAAAAGGGATATTTCTCATAGAGAATTTTACAAATCATTTTCATCTATATCAACATCCTTTGATGGATTTTAAACTTGTTTAAAGTTGATTTGTTACGATACAAATCTTACATATTTTATTGAAGGTTTTGTGATATGGTTGACTATGAATGTGTTATTTTTATACCATTAATGGTTTATGAATAAAGTATTTACATTTTGTATTCTAGTTTTAATATGAATGTTTATGTTATGTTTAAACCTTTTCATATGAGGAATGCATTGGACTTATTAAGTGACGGGTGGAGCCCACTATAGATCCTCGATGCATCGGTAGGTCTCATGAGACAAACTAATGTCTTGGCACAAGGCCTTGACAAAATATTATTTGTAATCTTGGCACAAGGCCTTGACTATGTGGTTATGAAAGTCTGGCATTATGCATTCCATCATTATAAAAGTAGCTATTGATATTGCATGTGATTATTCGACTAGCAGAATATCCATGTAAGTAAATGGCATTATTTTGATTTATATTCGTCATATTATGATTAATTTTATGTTGAAAAGGATTTTTTTTTTAGTTTTATACATTGCCTTAAATTTTTATTCTTATTTATGAAAGTTTCCACTATATTGTTATCCTTACTGAGCATTTGAGCTCACCCATTTCTATGTTTTATTTTTCCCAGGAAGCGAAGAAATATATTATGACTAACCTGCAGGGATAGTCTATGGGATCTCAGTGTTGTCCATGGAAATAATGTTTTTATATTTTTCCATTTTATGATGTAATGTAAACCTTATGAATGTATCTAGTACTTCCAAGGCTACTAAACTAATCGGTCTTTTGAGACTTGATCTTTTGTGATCATTCCAATGATACGTAATAATGAACCGACTCTTGGCTTCTAGGGTCAGGGCGTTACAGTTGGTATCAGAGGAAGTTTAGTACAAACCTTGGAAACTAGATTTATATAAACTCTGATTAGAGCATATAGCCCTAAGATAGACTTTGAGGATTAGTATAGAATAACTACCTAGAATTTTGGAACTGTAGAGATTTTGCGAGTTTTCTAATCAATGCATTTGTGTCTGGATACGATTAGGTAGAGGCGGCTCTGGCACAGATGTACCTAGGGGTAAAACCTGAAAACACCTCTTTGAGCTAGACTTAAACGGGAACCGGTGCACGACAACAGGCATTGCTGCACTCTTGGTTATGACACTCCCAGGGGATATGCTTAGGATAATTAATATTTTCATTACAAGCCATTATGAAGGATTTAGGATTAAATACTTCCTCAAAGAAAACATTTTTATTATTATGGATTATATCCATAAACTATTCAATTTATGTTAGGTATTTTACAAGTTTGAAATTATTCATTGCGATTCATAAACTGACCAAGTGTATGCCATTGTTTAGAAATGGCGCCCAGTAGAAGGAATGATAACTCCATCAATACGTATGATCTAAAGAGTAATAAGGATCATATTTTTCATGGTATTAAGACAATATTTATAAGGGAAGTAGTCTTCCATGTATTCTCAACATATGAAGAAATAATATCATGTGTTAATAAGATAAGTAAATAATTATCTGAGTCCTATGGCTTTAAAGGGAATCCAGGGAAGAAAAGGATGGTAGAAATAAATATAGATAAAGGGAAAAAGGGAATGAAGGATTTCCCCATATGTGATAATTGTGGAAAAAATCACCTTGGTAAATTCTTGAAGGGAATGAGAGTTTGTTATGAGTGTGGAGAAAAAGGACACCAAGTACGTGATTGCAAGGATAAGAAAAAGTTTTCATGTGTACAATGCTTCATCTACAAGGAGTTGGGTCACTACACGAATCAATGTACAAATCATCCGAGTATACCTCAAATGATGCTATTGGATAATAATAAAGTTATGATACTACCACAGATGAAGAGGAATGACTAGTGTTCTTATGTTGTTGTTAAAAGATTATGTCATTTCAGTGTTGTATCGATGATATACCAGTTATATGAATTATGGAAATAAATAAGGATTGTACTACAGTACTATTTCATTGAGTATTTGAGATTATATGGTTTTATGAAGAGTGACTCAACAAAAAGTTAAATTTTTTGGAAAATACATGTTTGGAGGAAAGATAAACCTTAATATGGTTCTGATACTGAGGTAGTAATTTTGGAATAAGAGATGGTTGATTTGGATAAATTATATTGGATATTCTTGAATATCTTGGAATTGATTAATGGTTTGTGTATTTCATCATTGTTGGAATATTCAAAAATTTTGGATATAAGGAATATATCCAGTATTATATAAAGGACAATGGAGAATGAATGTAATAAATAAGGTTTTATGGTAATTAAGGGTGTTACCATGTTTTAAAATAATACATGATAAAGGTGTTCACATGTTATTTCATGGCAAAAAGGATCTTCATTGTGTTTAAATTCCTTATAAATTTTGAAATGTGAGTTTGGGTAGAATTATTTTGGATAAGTCTAAAGTTTGGAATGGATTAAGTTTGAAATTGGATATTATTGTTAAGGTTATTTTTGGATTCTTATAAAAAGGACAACATGCATACCGTGTGACAATCCGTCATGTCGGAAAAAGCTGTAGGAATCGAACCCACAACCAAAGTACGACAAAGCTTTATTACCTACCACTAGACTACAGAAAGTCCCTAGTTATTAAAAAATAGTTTTCTTCATTTAAATGGTATATGTTAATATTTGTAACCATATACGATTAGGATAAATAGAATATTTTTGAGTTCTATTATCTTTTGGAGTGAAAGATGAGTTTGTGGTAGAAATTAGTTAAAGGGTGAAACTATACTTGTTAAGTATATGTATATATATATATATATATTCTCTTATTCTATAAATAAATTAATTATTAAATTTTAGAGAAGGTATATTAAAACCAAAAATGTATTATCCTAATACATTATTTTTTGTTGAACTGATGATATTTTAAATCATCATAGATTGATGGCTTTGAGGCCCTCAATTTTACACTTGTTTGTGATTGATGAACTCAATAAATCCCTATAAATATTTATGTTTTCCCTCCAATTATGTATCTCTAATTTCCACCAATATTGAGATCATAATTTGGTGGTGACCCTTTCATTTCCCTTTTCCTCTTATTAAGGCTAAATTTTATTAACCCAATTTCCGATGTGGGATTTCCCACAAAGGTATTTTCTATTTTCAACCTTTTATTTTTGAAAAACAATTTCAAATTGCGAGGATGCAATTTATTGAAGTAGGGAATAATGTAACACCCCAAGATTTCATAGCACGTTATTTCTTCAAAATAATTCAATAACTTTCACTACACGCAACACCAAGTTCTAGCGGACCACAACTTACCAAACTAGTCGTTCAAAAGAGGTTATGAATAGTATTAACTGAATTTTGAACTTTATATAATACTTATAATTTTAGAATCCATATTATGAGTTTCTTAGACATAATGTAAGAACAAATTCATTTTTTTCAGATAAAAGAAGTATTTTTCAAAAAATGAAATTTTACCGCCTTTTAATGGAGATCCCTTTTTAAATAAAATATTTAAAGCTTTTATATATTCAATTTGACAAAATAAACTTCCTCTTTAGAATTGGAAAATAAGAGTTTTGTTTCAATAAACTTTTGGTGTTTTTATGATAACTTTCATATTTGGGTTAATAATGAAAAATATTATATTTTAACTGAAAAAAAAAATTTAATCAAAATAATTTATAGTGTTAAATAATACATTTTAATGGTTTTGAAGTATAAATATATTATATTTTTACCATTTAATCTAATTTTGGTCATTGTGATTAATTTCACTTTGAAATTGGACATAAATAAGTGTCAATCTTTTGATAGTTATTAATTTTCAAAAATACGCTTTTTGGTTTTGACAACGGGAATTAATTTTAAATTAATAAATGAAATTTATATGTTTTGAATTTGGTAAAATAGACTTAAATTTTGAATCCATAATATCAAAATTATCTTACGGTGAATTTTTGGTATGTTTGTGAAAACTTTCATTTTTTGATGAATAGTGAAAAACACTGTGTTGTTAGTTAAAAATGACTTTTCATTTAAATAATTATTTATTTAATTTACATTTATTTTAGGTCAAAATAGATACATACTACCTATATAAGTTCAATTTAATTCATTGGAGTCATTTTATAATAAGTTTAGATATATAAAAATTTTATTGAAATTTTACCGTCTTTTACCCACCTCCTAGGAGCATTTACAAATTTACATAAAACTTAATTTTAGCACTTTTGTGAGTTTAATTTCAAAAATATAGGAGACACGGTTGATATCATTAAGTAAAATGTGGTTCAATAAGATGAAAATAATTTTTGGTGAATAATAACTTTTTACTTTTATTTACCAGAGTTAAAAGTAAATAGGGTAATTAAAGGTAAAAATGATATTACTATTACCCTAACACATGTCCTAATTCTGTTGGATAAGTGTAATTAGACCAAAAATAATTTTAGGAATAAAATATGATCCTTTAGGTCCACTTGGATTAGATTAGGACATTTATTATTATTTAATTCAAAGAAGAGTTAAAAGTATTAAATTCAAAGTTTAATAACTAAACCATTTTTAATATAGGTTTACACATGAGATAAATTCGACTATAAATATTCATTAGAAATATAAAATTATATCCTAAATAATGGTATTTTATTTATAATTTTTAGACATTAAATAATTAAATTTATTTATGACACGATGATGATGCAGTAATTACCTTATTAATAAAAGATTAAAATAATTGATATTATAAATACCCAAATAAATATAATTTGAGACTTATGATGAATTAAAATAATTTTATACGTTAATATGACATTTTAGGGTTGATTCAATCAATTTTTTTCAAAGTAATCATGCTGTTATGATTTTAACAAAAAATAAATACCAAATAGTGTCAAAATTGACAAAATATAGTTTTAAAACAAATATTATATTATTAATTGATATAATGGTCATAAAAATCTAAGGTTCATCCAAAAGACTTATATAATAATATATATGGCATTAATGATCCAATTTGGGTTTTATTGGCATTTTATAGTAAGTTTGTTAACCATATAATATAAAAATACAAAGAGACAAGCTAAATGTCAAACTATTTAACTAAGAGTTAAATCTAAAAGTTAAGGTTAATATAGTGACCCAAACCTGTCTAAAACCTATTGGTTGAGTGGTTTTAGACCCATAACCACATTATACTTTAAATAATTCATTTTGGGTCCATTGTAAACCTAAAATGAGTTTATTATAAAATAATATTTCTAGCTTTTCCTAAGGTGCCCATCACCCCTCTTATAAAAGGGCACTCCCCCTTCTCTCTAATTCACACCATAAAATCCATTTTTCTCGGCCAACCCCTACCCAAATACCCTATAAACTGTACTCCCTTCATCCTAGAGGCCTTACTTTAGTTATAAAGTCAACTTAAGGAGCCCTTTTGATCAAATCAAAAGGAAGAACCCGAAGAAGAGGTTAAATATTTCATCACCTCTTTCAAGTTCCTTTCTTCTTCCACTTCCTCTTTCTTTGTTGTTTCCATTATAAAATAATAAATCTATTATATTCTATATAATTTTATGTTATTATAAATATGGTATAACCATATTAATTATTCTATCCATCCTTTGAATGACATGTCACCATATGTACGTACGTACGGCTTACCATCTCCACATCGTGGTGTAATTGTTATTCAATACATTATTATTTGGATAGGTATAATAATGATGTGTAATTGATGTAAATAATAAATATAACATGATAATGATTCTTTATATATGATATACCATCCAATTATATATTATTTTAATATCAAAATAATGATATTGTCGCTCGTGTGTACGTACGGATTACCGTCTCCACGAATGCGATGAGATTCATTCCCCATCGTATCCATTCAAGAATAATTTTCATTAGATGATTAAAAATAATATTTAAAGACTTAATATCATTCTTAATATGAATAAGATACATCATATCCATAATATAAATTACTTAACAAAGAATATAAAGGAAAATAAATCAGTTAACACCCGAAACGACGATAATACTAAGATATTATTAACAAAGAAATGTTAAAAGACCATATAAGATATCATATTAATGTATATGATTCTTGTATAATTTAATAACAATTATTTCACCATTATACAGGAGTTTAACCTACCCTCGACCAATTAAAAGTACAAGGTAAGGGTTGATTTCACAATCTATTTATTATCCGAGATTGTTTTTACGTAAGTATCTACTAGGACATATTTATTATCTCTACCCATGTTTCATAAAAGAATTTTCAAATGGATTATTTTTAAGGGAATTTTTTACTAAAACATAATTTTAAAGGTATTAAATATTTATTCTTCTAAATCATTTTTATTAATTTCCATGTTTTCAAAATGGTTTTTAGGGATTTATTTATATGAACATGAATGTTTTTTAAATATTAATTCCTTTCAAAAGTTTCAAAGTGTTATGGGACACTTTGATTCAAAAATGTCTTTAAATATATTCCTTTCTAAATTGTGTGACTTTTAAATGTTTTTATGAAAAATGGATATTTCTCACAAAGAGTTTTACAAATCATTTTCATCTATATCAACATCCTTTGATGGATTTTAAACTTGTTTAAAGTTGATTTATTACGATAAAAATCTTCCATATTGTATTAAAGTTTTTGTGATATGGTTGACTATGGACGTGTTATTTTTATACCATTCATGGTTTATGGATAAAGTATTTACATTTCGTATGCTATTTTTAATACGAATGTTTATGTTATGTTTAAACCTTTTCATATGAGGAATGCATTGGACTTAGTAAGTGACGGGTGGAGCTCGTTATTACTCCTCGATGTATCGGTAGGTCTCATGAGACAAACTAGTGTCTTGGCATAAGGCCTTGAAAAAATCTTATTTGTAGTTTTGGCATAAGGCCTTGACTATGTGGTTATTAAAGTCTGGCATTATGCATTCTATCATTATGAAAGTGGCTATTGATATTGCATGTGATTATTCAACTAGTAGAATATCCATGTGAGTAATTAAATTAAATTATTTTGATTTATATTTTCCATATTATGATGAAGTTTATGTTGAAAAGGATTTTGTTTTATTTTTATACATTTCCTTAAATTTTTATGATTATTTATGAAAGTTTCCGCTATATTTTTATCCTTACTGAGCATTTGAGCTCACCCCTTTCTATGTTTTATTTTTCCCAGGATGTAAAGAAATATATTATGACTAACCTACAGGGATAGTCTATGGGATGTCAATGTTGTCCATGGAAATAATGTTTTTGTAGTTTTCTATTTTATGATGTAATGTCAACCTTGTGAATGTATCTAGTAATTTCAAGGCTACTAAACTAATCGGTCTTTCAAGACTTGATCTTTTGTGATCATGCCAATGATACGTAATAATGCATCGACTCTGGGCTTCTGGGGTCTGGGCGTTACAGTTAATAAATAGGGTAAAAAATCATATGATAAGTAAAATAAATCCTAATATTTTCTAAATTATGAAACCTTTATTTCAACATATGACATTTTAGGTTCATACTATATCAATTTTAGTTCAACATAGATTACTTAAAGTTATATCATATTATTCTTCATAACCTGATCCCCAAGATTAAATAAACCCTACCCTGATACCAACTGGGATGACCTAACCATAACATACATAAATATTACACCATTTTACATGAGTTTTCATTACATATAACAATAAATTACGCACTCAAAACCTATAATTTTAGTGTCTATGAAGATTAGTTACATGAAATTCTTATTTTACAATAATTTTTCATCATCTCTCAAAAAATTATCCACACATGATATCATTTTAGACACATCATACATAATACTCTTGTTTATTACCTAGGGAACGGAAGAATAAGAAAGTGTGAGACCAGACGCTCAGTAATGGGTGAACATAATAAATATCAATCAATGATCATAAGGGAGTATAAGATGAATATGTGGGTATGATAATATTATAAAGGTACATAAACTTAATATAAGGAAATAATATCCAATAAAAACATTGATCATGAATCATGAATCATGAATCATGACATAAGTCTTTAGACATAACATGTGAAATGAGGCATAGTAATGTGGGATCATGAGATAATTATCATAAACCATGGATATATAGCATATAAATGTGGCACAAACTAAGAATATAAATTCATTACTTATGTTAAGGATCACTTCCAAGACTATCATCACATAGTGGACAGAGTCCCATAGTAGATTGGGTTCTTCCTATAACTATCAAATCGTAGATTAGGATCACTCCTCATTACCTTATATGTCATCTCATGATATATAAATCTTTACCCAATGTATTATAGGGCTATATAAATATGGTCTCACTCGTTACATAATAAAAAATCATACATATGTGTGCCATATGAACATGAAAATATTTATAGTTCCATTAATACTTAATTAACTTGTGAAAAAGAAATGGGTTTAATGAAAAATTCAATAATAAATAATCATAATCCATCTATAGAGATAATATTTATGGTATCATTAGATCATATCCCCAAATAATCATAATAAATGTTAAAGGACATTGACATAGAAGAAAAATATTTTGTAAGAGCATTAAAAAATTGATTTTGAAAAGTAATAAGATATACCCTTTAATTTTTTTATAAATTATATTTTAAAAGAAAAAAATTTATTAAACAATAGTTTTAGTAAAATAATGATAAATTAACTATAAATTATTTTAGAAAACCATGAAAAATTTGAAAGGAATTTTCATAAAGAAAATTGAATAAAATAACTAGAGAAATTAACCGTGTATAAAATGTTAAAAAAGATTCTTTTTACACTTATATAAATAAAGTTAAAAGTAAATATAAAATTTCATTAAGAAATAATATAAATAATGATAATAAAATATCAAAAATATAGACATTTAAGATAAATATTCATGACCAAAAAGAAAATATAAGGTTGACTTTACTTACTAGAATTATTTTAGTTGAATTGTGAACAAAAGGAAGATAAAATAGTAAAGAAACATGTAAAACCTAATAAATAACCACATGAGAATAAATTAAATGGTTTTTTGATATTAATTACATATAATTTTCCTAAATAGTAATTTAAACATAGACAATCTCAATTTCAAAGTGAGATTGGAAAAGAAACAATTACCTTAGATTTCTACTTGGTCAGGCATGCTCTAACTCCATGTATAATAAATTTAAATTTATTGTTCATATATAAAAGAGAATTATTCATATTTATTTTACTTAATATCATTAATTTATAGTTCCTTATTACCTTTATATTAATTTTTTATTATTAAAATTAATATTCAGGTGTTAATTGTTCCATTTTTTCACACATGCTTCAGTTTGGCGGCTCCAGTACTTGCTCATTAATCATGATTTCATCACCTAAAGAATTTTCATGAATATTTATTATATTTTTTATATATTTTAGGATTCCCATGTTCATTTAATGGATCTTATGGTGATGGTTTTCAGGGAACACTTAATAATATCCTTCTTGGGGATTATTGAATTAACAAAAGAATTAGATTTTTTATTGAATATACATTGGAATATTACCATTATATAATTATATAAATATCTTAAATTAATCATTATTTAAAAATTTTACTAGTATTTAAGTTTCCTTATTCATTCATAATGTAAACATTATAACATCATTTATGTGGGTGGTAAAACTGACCCAAACAAGAACACATTATAATGATTAAATGAGTAAAAACATGTTATTTCATAATAAAAATATCACTTTCACATAATCCTAATGATTTAAAAACTTTTAATTTTATTGATAAATCATATTTAATAATATGTGGATGAATAAGATAAATAATAATGATTAAATAGTGGATAACGCTTACGTTGAAGACTTGAATCCTCTCTTAGAAAACCTCTTGAAAATGAGGGATTTGAGACTCCTTATTGTGAATAGAGGTTATCCATCATGAGATAGGATTGTTAGTGTGAGAATTTTGGGTATCGATTCAAGAGGAAGTTTAAGGGAAGGTTTGGATTGAAGTGAGGAGAGGAGGAATCCATTTATTGGTAAGCTTGAGTGGGATTTTTGAAAATACTCATTCATTAATGTGTAAGAAATGTATTTTTATACGGAAAGTGGATCCAAAGTGGACAAATAATGAAGAATAGATGATCATAGGTTTATTATACCCTCATACACTTATTTAGAGATGATTATTTATGATATTTTATATCTTTACCCCTTAATTTAACTCTCTACCCCATTTAGCATTTACTATGGTGACTAACTCTTCCCTTGGTAACTTATTTTTGTACCTAAAAATTAAATTGAACTTATAACCTAATTTTGAGGTAATTATTAAAAATTTTAAATCAATTTAAGCTAATTCAATTTCTAAATATGAGAAATTTAACTTTTCAATGAAAACATAAAATATATAGAAAAAATATTTTTTATCGAAAAATAATTTTTTTAAACATTAAGTGTTATTATTATTATTAATATGAATTAATAATTAAATGATTAATGATATATTTGTTTATATACAAAAATTTTAATATTTATTAGAATCTTCCTTTAAAAGTTATTAATTTAATTAATTAAGATAAAAAATATATAACTCTTAGAAAACATTCTTTGAAAAATATTTATTTTAAAATTAAATGATTTTAATCACATCCCATTAAAATTATTTATATGATAACCATTAAGTGAAAATATTATTTTACCTAAATTTAATTCTAGTTATAATGTCAATTTGTTTTATATTTGAGTTAAAATCCATATTATTTTAATATATTAGTAAAAATAAACACGCAAAATTGTCATTTGAGTGATGGTGATAAAAATATTTTTGGAATGATATATTTTATCACACAAATAAGAGAAATTTTTTTATATTGGCACCCAATGAGAATTTTTAACACTTTATTGGATTCATTAAAAAAATTTATTTCATCAAAAACCTTGACATGTATAGTTTTATGTTGTTGGATTTTTTTTACCAATTATATAGTTGTGTGAAGTGATATATTTCCAAATGAAGTGAATGATAACATCTAATACAGGAAATGGTGTTACTGTATAGGCGGTGTTAAAAGGAGATTACATAAAGATCGGTGAAAGACCAAAATTTCTATCATAAATATTCTATGTGGAATAGGGATGAAGGTTTATGAAATGGATTTGGGGATTATAAAATATTAAGTGTTAGGCTATGCCATAAAATAAGATATGTATGTGACAAAGATCTAATTTCTGATAACATGTGAAGACTTTCCCAAGAAAGATGAGAACCAAGATAGAGTTGCATAATTAATAGTACATGATGAATTTATATTACCATGAAGACCTTGATATATTCATAAATTAGTGGTTATGAAAGTTTTTGAGTTCTTTTAAGAATTTTTTCCAGGAAATCAATGAAAAGGAATAATTCTTGTGTAAATGCATGTAGGGACTTGCACAAGTGTAGAGTTACGTGAGTGTGGAAAGTTTTCATAGGGAAAATAAAAAAATAAAGGATTATTTTACAAGTTAGGAAGATTCACATAAGTTAGGTTTCATGAACACACACCTTTAATAGAGTTTTTCACAGTTAGTGAGAAAGAAGGACAAAAACAAAGGCAGAGTTATGCAAATAATAATTACGTGAATGAAGAATGTTTTTGTGAATTATGTGAAGTGGGATTTCATGAATTAAAGATTTCATGATTTCATTAAGTTATTTTATTTTTCTAAAAATAACCAATCCTTCAAGAATAAAGTAAATAAAAATAGAAAATGAAGATTCTTAAGAGATAGAAATGCTCCGATTTCACAAAAGTGAAGTTGTGCGAACAGAGTTATCAAAACTACTATGTTTCATGAGTTTCTTGTGTAAACTGATGAGTTATTATAACAACCTTGTTATGTCAAACATTATATTGTTTGATTGATATTCTTTTTTGAACAAACTTATTTGAAAAGTTTCATGTGTATGGTCTTACAAGGTCAAACTTATATGAATAGAAAGTTTTTCTAAAGTAAGTATTGGATATTCACACTAAGTGAAAAATTATGTTGACACTTATTTAAGACATTTCCAATGGAATAAGTTATTCCTTGGAGACCTGATGGAGATCATCAAGGAAATTGGAGCTTCTATTTAAGAATATTTCACATCCAGTATGTGAAAGAGGAGTGTGAAGTTCAACAGGCACCTACCCATATTTGGTGTAATGAAAAGGTGACAAGAGTCTTGTATTGACCTATTTTCCATATATATTCCCTCATATATTAGTGATAAAAGGGAGAGGACAAAGGCAATGTCCCTAGGGTGATGAGTGACCACACCATGGACTATTGTAAAAGGGAGTGACCCTTGAGAGGTAGTGAGTAATCCCTATATGTTGTAAGGGGAATAACCATAGGAAATAGATTAACCTAGAATAAACCCACCAATGAAAGTGATTTAGTGGATTCTAGTGCATAAATAAACACTGGTGTATGCTCCATAGATTATCCTGGTATAGGTTAACCAAGTAAAATTCTCATGAATTTTTTTTTATGCTTCGTTTACACTATTTAGGATTAAAATCAGTGTATATGGGTTAATTGATCATTGATAAAATATGATTAAGTCTAAGATAAGTGAATCATTAGTCAAATAATTATTTAAGGAAGAACATTAAAGTAACCATATTAAAATTTAGGTCAATATCATTTAGGGAAGTGGAAGTTTGAGGTTTAAGTGGGGAATAAATAATGATTTTAATACCCTAACTCACTCCCTATTAGTGTATCTCTCTCTAAAGACCCTAATGGGGCTAATAATTTGTATCAAGAAAAGGATTATCTTATTGGATTTTTTGTTCTAAATTGATTTGATCAGTTAATGGATTTGAATCCTATTATGATCATATTACATGAGAAAGTGAAAAAATATAAAGAATAAGAACTCTAAAGGAATTATATATTGTGGAACAATTTTTGGGAAAAGTGAGCTTTATATGAAGGGGTCTGGTGGCTATCAAAAGGAAAGAATGAATGAATGTGATTTTGAATTAATTAATCATACAATGATACTATAGGATTAATTGAGTATTATGATATTACAAGTGATGTTGTATCTATAAATAACTATGATATCATAAGGAATAAAAATGAGGAATATTTATCAACATCAAATAAACTATACCATGGGATAAAAGAAGAAAACATATAGGTAAGAAAGAATAATTCATCTTAAGAAAACTATGTTGAAGTTCTAAAGATTGAGGTTGCAAAATTGAAGATCATAAATGTAATACCTATTAAATTGATTTCTCATCTAGATAAAAATAATGATTCTTAGTATAATTAATTAGAGTATATGTACTCAAAGATGTAGTGGCTTAAATTTGGTTTAAAAGAAAAGGGCCTTGATTCAAGAGAAATTCAAAACTGAAAGGCCAAGAAGGATGAACTTGCTGCACACATGGAAGAATGGATTAAAGATAATAAAATTATGAATCAAGTGAATGTGGAATTTAATGAATACATTATAAAAATGGGTAAAAATGAAGGGAAAGATAGATCTACTTGAAGAAATTTCACATGAAGTAGAATAAAAAATGGACACAAAATAGGAGATGAAAGATAACATTATCCATCTCAAAAAAAAATTAAGAGTGGTTAAAATATAGAAAGGATTCTAGATTAATTATAAAGGAGATAACCACTTAAATAAAGGATAAGTTTGGGAAAATAAAGATTCTTGATTATAGGATGAAAATATATAATGAGAAGAAGAATGTCTCTCCCATGGAAGTATCAACAAATGAAATCCACAAATACATAAATTTGGAGTTTTTGAGAAATTAAAATATTCTAAATAAATCTAGAAGAGTATAATATTAGAATAATGTGGCTAAAAAGTGCTACAACTATGGAATCATGGGTCATACCATGAATTTATGCCTATAAGCCTGGGTGTTTAAGCATAAAAGGAAGTTTACCACAACGATATCTCAACCAAGGTGAGACTATATGAGATATGGTTTTAATTTGAGATTCTTTATCTATGTTAACCATGTTCATGTGGATATAAATTACAATAATAAGGTATCTAAAGGTGTCCCAAGTAATTTTTCCATTCCTACAACAAACAAGATGAAGGTTTTCACTAAAATAAATTCTGTTGTATTGGAGAAAACATTTATTACTTTAGAGGAAAATAATGGATATTAATGAAAGGTACACCAAGAACTAACATTAGTTTACTCATATCATACATCTTGGAATGAACACAAACAAATTTTGATTAAAAATAAGGAAGTTTCACCAACTATGAGAAAGGTGCATGAGTGAATAAAGAAAGATTCACTAACGAATAAAACATCAAAGGTGGATCTATTTCATATCAAAGAGGGTAGAAATAAGGAATGCCTAAGTGGTTTCATAAAATACAACACAAGTAAATAAATGAAAATAACTATAGGATTTCTTAATAAAAGGGAAAATAATGGTTTAAAGAAGAGTTCTAAAGATATAATTGAACAAAAAGTGTCCTGTAAAGACAAGAAAAATAAGTATATTATTAAAAGGACTCGAAAAAATGCTTATGTGAAAGAATAATATTGAAACAAGTAATAGGTTTTGAAAGATAATTAATAATGTAAGGATAAACAATTATACAATAAGGATTGGTGAAGAAAATTACAATACATAACATGTTAGGATATATTTTTCAATAAAAGTAACCAAGGAAGAAAATATTGTGATTTGGGATATAAAGAAAAGAAAAATCCCAAACTGATAAAGGAAATTATAAAGAAAAAATATGAAATGAAGTTTGTGTAAGTGGCATCACTCAAAGTAGGTCCACTAGCATGGTGTTTAAGAAGCTTTCCATGTAAAAAATCCAGAATAATCTGAGGTTGATGAGGTTATGTTATTCATTTCTTCATATCTAAAAAGGGGATAAGGAAATATTAAAAGTAAAGATAACACCTTGTACATTATTTAACCCATAATTACATGATTTATAACAAATTATTCACTTTCTTACATTTCTACAATCTTTTTGGTTTATATTTTTATAGAATTAGGTAAAACATTACATAGAAAAGTTTAAATTTTCACAAAGTATCCATTTTTCTCACAAGACACATTCTTTATAAAGATACACTTTATTCGTTCAAGGTAACTCCCATATAAATAACTCTAATGTATTAAATTTTATAATCATCCTTAATCCTTTTGAAAAATCATTTTAACATATGGTATGATAAAAAAAAATCTCATTACGGGATAAAAAACGAAACCCATTAGTCCATTTAAAAACCTAAAAATCCATAAGAAATTTTTCCTTTTTCAGAATGACCATTTGAACTCAAATATCCATTTAATTTTCCATGAAAACAACTAAATTTCTTAATATATTTCATGAAATATTTCATATGAAATAATAAATTAAAAAACACAATCATAAGGTTTTCTTGTAAAACATGAAAACTCATGAATGCCTTTCCTTGAAAAATAATTCATTCACCTTTATTTAAAAAAAATGTCATAAACTTTCCTTAAAAACTAATCTCATTTTATTACCTTTTAAAATAAAAATATTTCATTTATAAACCATTTTAATCATATCATGTAGGTAACATGGTACATTATCCTTACATTTACCCTTATAATAATCCTTACATTGGAAATACCTAACCAGATAATTCTTTTATCTCTTAAAAGTAACCTATCACCGGAAAACTCCATCATTTTAACCAATGAATTTGAGAACTATGTTGAGCTCATCCATAATTAATATAAAATTTACAAGAAAAATTTCATGAATAAAAAACATATATATTTTAATCTAATCATAAAACCTATTTGAATCAGCATTCAATCTCGTAAGCAATGACACTTTCACTTATCTTATACAGATGAGAAATTTTTTCATTTCTTTACAAAAATAAAAAATCATAGAATATTTAGAGAAATATTTTATTTTATAATAAACATGGAATTTTTTATAGTAATATTGAAAATTAATAATGAATATGATGATGGAAAGAATTATAAAAGTTGTATGTGTTAAAAAATCTTTTTTCACTTTGGTAAAAAAATATCAAAATAAACCATAAGGTAAATGTTTGAAATATTCCTTTTTAAAACTTTAAAAATAAATTAAAAATTATTTTAAACTTAATTTTATAAATATTTTAATAATAAATACGAAAATTCTTGAAACATTTTATGAACATGGACATGGAGGAGAAAGAGTTTGAAAGAAATATTTTAAAACAAAGTTTTAAAGAGAAATCCCTTACCTTAACTCTCATCTAGTTTTGTACATTATCTAAATCATGAAAATTAAAATTATATTAGATTTATACTTACTTAAGAACATTTTAATGTTAATTATATTATCATTATTAATTTTATTTTATTTATTACCATGTTTTAATTAGTTACTAAAATGGTTAAGTTCATGTTGGGTGTTTTGGGTCATTCGGTTTATAATCTCAACACCGCATTGGTGCATTGATTGTGGTCAAATGAATTATGGTCCCATTATCACAAAAAATTTAAAAATGTCATATTTATCATATTTTTAATTTATATAAACTTTTAAATCCAACCATGTAAGGTGGTACTAAAAAATGAACCATGTTGTTTCATGGAGATGATAGTTCATACATATGAATGAACAACATTTTCATTTTTCTAACAGGTAGAAAATAAATAACGTAAATAATATTTTAATTTTATAGAATTATGAATCTGTTATAAATTTAATATTTATTCATTATTTCCATCATTATAACTATTCATATAAGTTGGATGTGAAAAATGAATCACAACACTTAGTGGAGGTGGTATTCCACACGTACGCACGAGCGACGTTATCAATTTCCCACATATGGAAAGAGTAAGAAGGTAAGTAATATATTTTATTTTTATAATAATAATTATTTTATAAGTATCATATATATTCATTTATTCTATCATTTTAACCATCTATAAAATCCAGTGATGAAAAATGAAACACATCGCTTCGTGGAGGTGGTATTCCATACGTGCGCATGAGCAATGTTTTCATCTCTCATAAGATGTAAAAGGAGATTAAAATGAATTCAACCTAATCATAATAAAATTTATATATATGGAATATAATTATATTATTATTTTATAATGAATTTATAAGATTTTAAGGAGGTGTAAGAAGAAATAAACTTTAAATAGGTCGGTTATGACCTATACATTCTCCTTAGATATCTCCATTTGGCCTATACCTTAACCCTTTTAGGATTAGTATTTTGAAAAGAATAGGAATTCTATGACATGGGGAGGGGTGTCAAGGAGAATTTTTTGGGGGGATTTTATAAACTAGATTTCTAAAAAGTTATGATGAATGGGGGAAAGGATGTGCTCTTTTATAAGCGAGGGGAGTTTCACACTTGTAATGTTTCTAAACTTTTATATATTATAAAGTTTTACTCATGGAAAAGTGGCTCCAAAACTATAAAATTTTGAATATAAGTTGATAAGGTTATAAATAAAATCATTAAATATGAATTAATATCATATTTTTTGGTCTTATTGTTTATGTTTTACCCTAATTAAATCGATTTACCCTTTACCGTGATGACACATTTTTACCACGGTTACTATTCATAATGACCAAAAATGGAATTGAACTCATAAATAAATTTTAACCTATAATTAAAAGTACAAAATATATTTTTCAATATTAAATTTTTTATAATATGCAAAAATTACTTTTCATATAAGTTCGCAAAAACATAACGAAAAACCGTTTTTAGAAAATTTCATTTTTAGGCATAAAATAAACATATACCAAAAACAAATATAATGTTGATTCATATGAAATTATATATATATTATGTTTAATAAAATAGATCTTATTTTACTTTAAAATAAAATCCAAAAAATAATTGTACTTTTAAATTAATTAATTTAATGAAAATAAAAGACAGTTTTTTAAAAATTGGCATTTTCACTATTCATTCAAAAATCAATCTTTTCATAAAAATCCAAAGAATTAATTCTAATCTATATTTGATATTTTTTTCCAAAAATTAATTATTTTTTATCAAAATCATTTTATAATCAAGAAATTTAACTTTTAAATAAAATCATGCAATTCATGAAAAAACAATTTAGTTGAATGAAACTATTCTTTTTTGACTAAAAAATTTTATAAAATTATTTATAAAACTATGATAAATATAAATCCATAAAATTAATAATTAAAAATAATAAGGTTTATTTATCTCTAGGATCACTCAGGTTGTCCCATTCTTCCCCTTTAAAAAATTGCATCCTCACAATTTTATTCATTACTTAAACAAGTGAGGGTATTTTTCCCTCATAGAATTTTCTATTTCCCATGTTGTTTCCTCGATCATTTGATTATTTAATAAAACATTTACTTATTGAATCACCTTATTTTTCAATACCTTCTCTATATGATCCAAAATCAAAATAAACTTTTCTTCATAAGAGATATTCTCCTCTAATTGTAAAACTTTAGGGATCAAAACATGAGATACACCAAGTATATAATTTTTTAGAAAAGAAACATAAAACACATCATATACCTGAGATAAACTCATCGGTAAGGTTACCCAATAATAAATTGATCTGATATTTTCCAAAGTTTCATGCTGACCAATAAACCATGGTCTTAACTTTCCCTTTCTTCCAAAATGTATATCACTTTTCCATGGAGATACTTTAAGAAAAACATGATCACCAACCTTAAATGAGAGTTACTTCCTCATATGATATGCATAACTCTTCTACATGCTCTATGAAACTCTCATGTGGTGCTGAATCATCTTTACTTACTTTAACACTTCTTCTACCAATTATGGTCCCAATAACTTCCTCTCACTGACTTCATCCCAACATGATAGAGTCTAAAACCATTTTACATATAATGTATCAAATGGTGACAACTATATACTTGAATGAAGATATTATTATAAAAAAAATAAACTAAAGACATATTTTGATCCTAAATCTCTTGATTATATAATGAACAATATTGAATCATATCCTCTAAATTCAGAATTGCATGCTCCAATTGTCTATAAAATTAGGGATAAAAATCTGTATTGGAATTTAATTCAGTACCCATCAAATTTTGAATTCCTTTATAAAAAATGATGTAAACCTAGGATCATGATCAAATAAAATGGAGAAGGTAACTTCATGTAACTTGACTATCACCTTAGGATAAATTCTTAAAATATGATCCAAATACATGGTATCTTGCATAGGTAAGAAATATATAGATTTATTCAAAGGATCTAAAATAACCCAAATCATGGTATTACCTTGAGATTTCCTTGGTAATCCCACCATGAAATCTATGGATATATTCTATTGTTTCCATTCAGGCACTCGAAAGTGCTAAATCATCTCCTTCGATAGTTGTCTTGTAGATTTAAACTATTGAAAAGTCAAGTATTTCATAGTAAAATTGGTAATATCTTTCTAGGATGAACATAAAATAGAGAGTTATGAGCTTCACTTAATAAATCCTTCTTCAATTTTGAATCAATTAAAATACAAAACATCTTTCCAAATATGATAACACCTTATTTATTAACTTTAAACATAGGAAAATTACCCTTATTGACTGATTTCACCCTTTCTTATAAACAAATATATTTCTTTTGAGACTTCTTAATTCTTCTTGATAAATATAACTACACTGATACCTAATCCAAAATAGAAGAAGTTTCTATGTATATACCTTCCAACCCAAAATTCATTAAATCATTAACTAAAGGATCATGTTCCAGTCATGACATAGTTAATGATGCATTATATTTTTGACTCAAGGAATAAACTACCTAATTTTCTTTACCTAGATGATAGTGAATTGTGCAATCATAATCCTAAATATATTTTATAATTCCTCTCTATCTCTGGTTCAACTATTTTGAGTGATCATATTATTTAAAATTTTATTATTATCATATATTTCACATTTCTCCCCATATAAATGATGCATCCATATTTTTAAATCAAAAACTATTGTAGCCAGCTCAAGGTCAAGTGTAAGATGATTCTTCTCATGGGGTTTCAATTAGAGAGATTCAGAAGAGATAACCCGGTCATTTTATATAAATATGCATTCATGTACCTTCAAAGAATCATTACTATAAATAAAAAAATTCACCATTTATTATTTATATGGATAAGAATGTGGAATTGAAAAATATTTTTTTCAATTACCAAAACTATTCATCTCATTCCTTTTTCAAGATGAATTTAACTCCTTTTTAGGTTAACTTAGTTAGTGATCTAGATAACCAAACATTTTTTTCAAAAAACTATCAGTAGTAACCTTCTAATCCAAGAAAAATTCAAATCTCAATTACATTTTTTGGTCATGACCATTATTTAACCACTTTGGTTTTAATAGGTTAAATAGTTATGCTATCTTTAGAGACAATATACCCAAGAAAATAAATTTGTTGTAACCAAAATTCACATTTACTAAATTTTCCACACAAATTATTTTCTTTTAAAGTTTTTAAAATAATCCTTAGGTGTTTCTTATAATATTCATTATTTTTAGATTATATCATAATATAATTGATAAACACAACCATGAATTTATCCAAATAATCATAAAACACTCTATTCATTAGATCCATAAATGCATCGGGTGTGTTTGTTAACTCAAATGGAATAACTAAAAAATCATAATATTCACACCTAGTACAAAAAACTATCCTCCAAATGTATTCCTCCTTAAACTTTAGTTGGTGATACTCAGACTTGAGATCAATCATTAAAAAATATTGTACATGCTGGAGCTGGTCAAACAAGTCATCAATATGAGGTTACATATACCTTTTCTTAGTAGTGATGTTATTGAGTTATCTATAATCAATGAACAACCTCATAGAACCATCTTTATTTTTAAAAATAAGGATCACCCCATGATGAAGTGCTTGGGAAGATGAAATCCTTATCAAGAAACTTGAGTAACTACTTTTTAAATTCTAACAACTCGACTAAATCCATTCAATAAGGATGTTTTCGAATTAGATTAGCATCAAACACTAATTCAATAATAAACTCAACCTCCCAGTCAAGAATAATACTTGGAAAATAATTAAGAAATAAATCTATATATTCATTCACTATTGGAACATCACCAATTTGAATAGTTTATTTCTTTTCAAAAATATGTGCAAGATAACTTTCAATACCATATTTTGTTAATTTTTCATCTCCTTGATATGTTATCAAAGGTATGAACTCGTTATTATATAAAAATTGAAATTTAATTTGAAAATTTAATATAACTTCTTTAGCTCTACAATATATCTTAGAATAATAAACTGAAATTCAATCCATACCCAGAATAACATCAAACTATACAATGGGAAAATTAAGAAGATTTGTAAGAAAACTCATTCCATATATGATAACATGAATATTTTTATAAATTATTGTTTCCTTTATACTTCCCCTAGGAGTTTTTACCAAAATTTATTACTTCATTTATTGAGATAGTATTTCCATTTTACTTGAAAATTTCCTAGATATAAAATAATGTGTGGATCTCGAATCAAACAATAAATAAGAATAATCTGAATAAATAAGTAATTTACTTGTCCCCACTTTATTTTAGGGACCTGTATCTGTCGTAGTAGTATAAATTACTTTGATACACCTTTCTGTTTTCAATATTAATTATTAAAAACTTTAGTAACTAACTTTGTACATGTATTAGCATAATTTCCCAACTCATTTCAATTAAAAAATTTCACTACCTTCCTTTCATTACCATTTTGACCATTATCATTGCTCTTTTCTTTGCAGTCATGAGCCATGTGTCCAAGATTTCCACATTTCTAACACTTCCCAGATCTCATAATTAATTCTCTAGAATTATTATTTCAACACTTATCACAAGAGGGTAATTGAATTTTCTTACCTCCATGCTTTTCTGATGAATGATTCCCTAATTCCTTCCACCTGGATCACTTCTTATCCTTATTGTTAAAAAATTCTACAAACTCCATCTCAGCTTTCTTATCACACCACACAATTTACTCATAACTTTTAAACTCATGAGTAACAAAAGCCCTTCGTAAACTTGCCTTCAATCCTAAGTAAAATTGATCGATTTTACTATCATGATCCAAAATGAAATCTGGTTCATACCTGGTTGATCTATTAAAACTAGTTTATATGTGAAATTGAGTCCTCATCCTTTTCCTTCAATTCTAGGAATTTACTTTCTATTCATAGTTTAATAACTTTAGAAAAGTAATTTTCAAGTAAGAGATATTTAAATACCATACATTCCATGGAATAAATTTCTTCTTTTTCCTTATTATACTTAATCAAAGACCATTATTGATTGGCTTCACCTTCAAAATGATAAATAACAAGGTTTACCTTATGATGTTATGAGTATCCTATAACTTTAAATATCTTATCTAGTGAATTTATCCATCCTTCATCTTCTTTTGGGTATGAAGATCCACCTAATTTTGTAGTCTATATGTATACATGAACCATATTTTTTTAATGGAGACAGTAGTCTGTACGTACATATGAACAACGTTTTCATTTTTTTGGTGAGTGGAAAAGAAATAAATTAAATAATATTTTACTTTTAGAAAATAATAAATATATTATAAATTTAATATTTATTCATTTATATTATCCTTATAACTAGTCTTATAGGGTGGTGATGAAAAATCAATCACATTCTTTCTTGGAGGTGGTATTCCACACGTATGCATGAGCGGCGTTTTCAATTTCCAACGGATGAAAAGAATAAGAAATTTAAGTAAAATATTTTATTTATAGAATCATAATTATGTCATAAATATGATATATATTCATTTTTTCTATCATTTTAACCATCTATATGATCTGATGATGAAAAAAGAAACACATCGCTTCGTGGAGATGGTATTCCACGTGTAATCACGAGCAATGTTTTCATTTATCATAAGATTTAAAAGGAGATGAAAAAGGGTTATAACATAATCATAATAATATTTCAGTATATTTAATATATTTATATTATTATTTCTACTTGGTTGAATAATATTTTAAGTATTTATAATAAGAAATAAACATGAAATAGGCTGGTTAGGACTTATACTTCCTCCTCGTATATCTTCCTTTGGTTTACACCTTAAACCATATAGGATTGGTCTTTTGAAAGACCGGGACCTCTAGTATGAGGGGATGGATTTTTTGGAAATTATTTTATAGGTATTTTCTGGACTATAGTGCTCAAAATATGTGAATAAGGGAGGATCAGAGACATCGTTTTATAAGTGAGGGGAGTGACACACTTGTAATTTTTCTAAAATTTTAAATATTATAAATTATTAATCATGGAAAAGTGGCTCCAAAAATCTCCAATTTAAAATCCAATTTTATAAGGTTATAAATCCCATCATCCAATAAGAATTAAGATCATATTTTTTGGCCTTATCATTTAGTTTTTACCTCAACTAACCTAATTTACCCTTTACTATGGTGACATGTTTTTATTATGGTTACTGTTTACAATGACAAAAATTGAAATTGAACTCATTAATAAATTTGAACCTAAATATTCCAAAAATGGAATTAATTTTTAAATTTTCAATTTGTAGAAGTGTCATAAATTAATTTCAATATAAGTGTGCAAAATTCAATGAAAATTTATTTTTAGAAAATTATGTTTTTAAGCATAAAAATGAACTTATAGCAGAATGGAATATAATGTTGATTACTATGAAATTATTTAGATTATGTTTAATAAAATAGGTATTATTTTAATTTAAATTCTAATCGAAAATATAATGATACTTTTAAATTACTTGATTTAATGAAAAGAAATGACAGTTTCGAAAAAAATCAACATTTTTCACTATTCACTCAAAAATATATATTTTTAGAAAAATGTTAATAATTCATCCTAAGATATATTTTATATGTTTATTCCAAAAATTAATTCATTTTTATCAATTTCAATTTCTAAAATCAATAAATTTATCTTTTAAATAAAACTATGCAATTCATGGGAAAACAATTTATTTTAATAAAATTATTTCTTTTTGTGACTAAAAACTTTTATAGAATTATTTATAAAACTATTATGAATATAAATCAATAAAATTAATACTTATAAATCATAATATTGATTTATTTACAGGATTACCTGGGTTATAATAGTAAAGGGTTGGATTAACATGAACAACCACATTCATTAACTTGAGAAAATTAGAAGGTCCCCTCCCTTAATGTGTTTAAATTCTATAACTCTATTAAAGTGTGACATGTTTTGAGGGAGATAATGTAATGTACCACCCATTAATCATTGGATTGAGAAGGAAGAGAGATACTACTAGGAATTAGGTGATATTCCAAAGGCGCCAAAGGCTGGCAATAAATGCCAAGGTCTTTAAGAACAGTTGGGGAATGATTTTCCCTTAGAATAAAACCAACCAACCAAACAAGTCATAACAAATAGAAACTACATGTTGCATGTCAAAAAAATTTTAAAACTCAAAAGACCAAAAGTCTAATGAAACAAACCAAAATATCCATGATCATAATACCAAGCCGAAGACTAGAAAACCAAACCCCAAAAATCTATGACACAACTCCACAGCTCCAAGCCAAGCTCGATGCTCCAAGCACCACAACCCAAAAAATCATCATGAATTATCACAAACGGAAGGAGATTCTTTAGCTTTACCTATATCCTAGAAAATTACATATTCAAAATAACCAAAGTTCCAAGGTAGGGGGTGAGTACAAATACTCAGTAGGATTTTCCCAAATGAATTCCCTACACACGCCACTAGGAAAGAACTGTTAGCACATTTATATAAAACAATTTATATAACACATTAAATAGTGAAATAATTACCACAAGCCAAACACACCCTTACCAATCCACCTTTACCCATATCCACACAAAACAAGGTAAATCCAAACAACCATGCCATAAGATATTTCACCATCACACATTATCACAACCATTTCCATCTTGCATAAAAACACACACAAGGAAACTAAATGCGGTGAAACTTCCTGTACAAGGTCGTTTACTACATTCCCAATCTAGTGGTACTTCCCAACCACTTATCCTTAATGGTGGCCCTTCCATACACTATCCACCACCTTTTATAGTGATACTTCCTTCCCACTTCACAAAAAATTAAGACAATCCATAATACTTAACCAACCAACAAGCATAAAGCCCACCAAGGCCACTCATTATGCACACAAACATTTCCAATACATGCCAAATCACTTCAATAAATCACCCATTTTTTGAAAACACCCTTTAACCACTTTCCATGCCAAACAACATTTCAATAAAATAATATTTTTATTGAAATTAATATTTTATAAAGCATTTTCCATAATTCAAACCATTATCAATTTTAAAATCAACATTTTAAAATCACACAAAAAAATCCCTTTTGCAATAATATCCTATTTTACCCAAATCCCCAAATCATCACCAAATGGTTTTATACCAAGATTTTCACATGAAATTCAAAATTAATTTCAAGAAAAAAAATTAATTTCAAACAAGGCCTCAAGTTCTAGAAAAGTGGGGTCGAGAGAGAAGACACATAACTTAGGGTTCTGGTGAAATCGACCCACAAGCGACTGCACCAAAAATTTGGGTGAATGATCCACCAAAACCACTCTATATTCCCTTCCATATCACCAAAAATCCCTAAAATCATTACATTAGGCTACCATAACCCTAGATCTACATGAAACAGATGTAGATCTAAAAAAATCAAGAGAGAGATTATAGTTGATCTTGGGAAAACCACAAGAAACCAAGAGGGGATACTTAACCAAGAAGAACTACCTTCAAACCAACAATAAAATCCTTTGATTTACTTCCAAAATGGTTGGGATAGCTCCTCTAACCCTTGAGAACAAGGAATCCCACGTAGGGTTCATATGGGAGAAGAAATGAGTGGAATAGGGAAAATCTCGACTAAGCCCATTTAAAAAAACTAATTTTAATGGGTTGCATGGTTAGATAGAATTGTTTGAGAAAATGTGTACTAACTGTGTGGATACTACTATCCGAATAGTGAAAAAATTGCATGGTTACCTAGAATTCTTGTATGGTTTCATCTAACCATCCTCCAATTGTGCAGCCTTAAAATGACCTTTAAATTTTTCCAAAACATTTCCAAATTCACCCAAAATATACCAAACTCTACCCAAAAACTTTATACACAAAAAAGGATATAAACAAGGGTTGTGTACCACAAACTGGGGGTGCTAAATTCTCCCCACCATTAGAATTTAAATCCTCATAAATTAGAGAACCATTGCTTTGTCAAAAGATCTTGGGCCATTGCTCGACCATCTCTTTCTCTCGCTCCCAAGTCTCCTCCTGAATCTGAACATATTGCCACAAAACCTAAACTAGACCGATGATCTTTCTATGCAATACTATCTATTTCCTATCGACAATCTCTACTGGCACGTGCACCAAAGAAGAATCCAGATCCATCTCAACATGATCTCATCGAATCACATGGTCATGATCCGGATGATACTTTTTCAACTAATACACATGAAACACAATGTGTATTGCACTAAAACATGGTGGAAAATCCAATTGATAATCCACCTTTTCAATCTTCTCAAGTATCTCAAAAGGACCAACATACCTTGTAGATAACTTACCCTGCTTTCCAAACTGATGATGTCCAAGCCTATGATATATTCTCTAGAACACATGATCACCCACCTCGAATGACAACGGTTGTCAAAAATGGTCAGGATATGATTTTTGACGACTTTGAGACATATTCATTCTCTTTATGATAAACTTGATCTTCTCTATAGTCTCCAAGAAAAGGCTCAGCCCAACCATCAATGTCTCACCCATTTCCACCCAACAAAGTGGAGAATGACACAGATGCCTGTACAATGCCTCAAATAGAGCCATCTGTATCGAGGCCTGAAAACTTTTATTATATGAGAATTAAACTAACGGCAAGTGCTCCTCCCAATAACCACTAAAATCTATTACACAAGCCCTTATCATATATTCCAAAGTTTGTACCATCCTCTTGGATTGGCCATTCGTCTTAGGATGATACGCTGTGCTCATCGCCAACTGTATCCCAAGGGATTGATGCAAGGATTTCCAAAAATGAGATGTGAACCTTGGATCTCTATCTGATACAATAAAAACTGGAATGCCATGCCTCTTTAACACCTCTCATATATAGATTTTTGATATATCCTCCATTGTATGAGATTCAAGAATCGGGATGAAATGGGTTGACTTTGTGAGTTGATCCACTATCACCCATATGGAATCGTGTTTTTAGATCATTCTGGGGAGACCTGTAACAAAATCCATCACTATCTTCTCTCATTTCCACACTGGGATAGGAAACTCTTGCAAAATTCCTATTGGATGTTGATGATCTACCTTGACTTGCTGACAATTCAAACATCTTGAAACAAACTCAACCACTTTCATTTCATATTATCCCACCAAAACTGCACTTTCAATACCTTTTACATTTTTTTAATTCTAGGATGGATAGCCCACCTAGAATGATAATAAGCCCTAATAATTTCCTCCTAAAAATCCACTGGTGCAACCATATGATTATAAAAACACAAAACTACATTCCCATTTAGTTCATAGCCCTCAATGGTCTCCCCGCCATTGAGTTTCAACCTCATCGCCATACACTCAAAATCAGACACTTGTGCATCTTTAACCAACCCAACCAAATCAGGAAGTAATGAGACCAGAAAGAATACCGCTCTATCACCCCAGTCCTCACATTTTAGTCACATGTTAGTTGTGACAGACATCAACTGCCACTAGTCAAATGCATGTTTCGCCACCTGAGAATACGACTTCCTAATTAATGAATCTGCCACCAAATTTCCCTTACCTGGTGTATACATCAAGTCAAAATAAAATATTTGGAGACACTCCATCCATCTCCTTTTCCTCAAGTTCAAATCTCTTTGTGATAAAATATGCTTTAAACTCTTATGATCAGTAAACACTATGAATTTCTCACCAAAGAGATGATGACGCCACATTTTCAAGGCACGAACCACTGCCACCAACTCCAAATCATGTGTTGGGTAGTTATTCTCATGAAACCTCAACTATCATGAGCCATATGAAACCATGTGATCCCCCTGCATGAGAACATACCCCAACCATGATCCCAATGCATCACAATACACTGCGTACCCTTTCCCTGGTTCAGGAAAAACCAAGATTGGTGCTGATGTAAGGTGACCCTTAAGCTGTTTAAAACATTTTTGACACTACTCATCCTATTGATATGGAACATTATTCCTTGTCAAAGCTATCATTGGTGAGGGAAATAATGATAAATCATGAACGAAACACCGATAATACCCAGCTAGACCAAGGAAGCTCAGTATCTCAAAAACATTCTTTGGAGTTTACCACGAAATAAAAACCTCTATCTTTTCCGAATCAACTGAAACACCCTTCTCAAAAATTACATGGCCAAGAAAATTAAATTCTTGTATCCATAAATCACACTAAGACAATTTTTCATACAAATGATAATCTCTGAAGATCCCCAACACTATCTCCAAGTGTTGCTTATACTCCACCCTTGTCCTAAAATACACCAATATATCATCAACAAGTACCACCACAAAAGAATCAAAATATATTTGATTTATCTAATTCATAAATTATATGAACTTCACTGGTGAATTCGTCAGACCAAAGGGAATAATCACATACTCATAATGTCCATATCTACTTATGAAGGTTGTTTTGGGAATATCCTCTCTCCTCACCTACAATTGATGATATCCTAACCTCAATAAAATCTTGGAGAACCACTGATATCCCCTCAACTGGTCAAAAAATCATCAATAAGTAACATGATTCAGCCTATGATAATCAACACACAGCCGAAAGGTTCCATCTTACTTTTTAATAAACAAAACTGGCACTGCCCACAGAGACGTGCTAGGTCGAATGAACCCTTTTCTCTATAATTCATACAACTTCACCTTTAACTCCCTCAATTCTGTTGGTTCCATCCGATAATATGAAACTGAGATATGACTAGTCCCTAAAAGGAGATCAATTGTAAACTCAACTTATCTCATGGGTGTAAACCCTAATAATTTATTGGTAAAGACATCCAAAAACTGATCAACCACCATTAGAAAAATGTCATGAAGAACTCCTTCCATTGATGCCAATGAAAATTCCACCAACTGATATGATATCGGGCCAACAACTAGTTCTAGAAAACATGTCGCACCCAAATTTTAATTTTACTCCCCTTTAAAGAGATGTGTGACCCCATCCCCCATTATAAAACTCATCATTCATGCATAATAGTCAATTTGGGCCTTAAAAATTGTCAAAAAATCCATTCCCAGGATTATATCATAAACATACATCTCAAGCATTAATAAATCTCACATCAACTTAACCCCATCAACAACTATACAACATGTTCTACACAAGAAGGCTCGACATTCTCTTTGTCCTAGAGGAGTTTGAAGTTTTAAAATAGAAGGCATAATTTCCATAGTTAAACCTAGAAGATCAATGATACGAGAAGAAAGAAAAGAACGAGAAGCACACGTATCAAACAACACTTGCATCAAGGTAGAATTTACAAGAATCACACCTCGCACTGTGGATGGTCCCAACTGATCATCCATCACAACCTACTCTGCTCCAAACAACTGCTTTCTTGCCAAAATCTTCTCTTTGTTGCCCTGCTGAGGAGTCTTGGTATTTCAGGAATCACCAGGACTCACTTTGCTCTGCTGACGAGGGGTATGTTATTTCCCCCATTCTATTGAGGCATAAGACGTCTGTGATCCCCGAGGAGTGTCACGAACACCCGACCTCAGATCATTCTGAAAATATCATTGAAGATGCCCCACTACTTACAGTTATGACATGCTCTAGGCTGTTCCGTATAATTTGGATTGATATGTCTCATCAAGCCACACTAAAAACATCCTAATTTGCTCTAATTATGTGTAGGAAGATTCGCCTATCCTATTGTCAGATTCTAAGTCATACTCCCACCATGGAAATAAGTGTCCCTCTTCTACTTAAATCCATCATTAGAGTTCTCATGATTCCCCATGGGTACTAACATACTTCCCCCGCTTATAGCTCCCAAAATATCCCTTTCTTCCACTGTAGCTTTATTCACCATTTTTTAGTCACTTATACATAACACTACTATTTTAGACAAAAATTCTGCCTCAAACCTACTTTAAATATACATTCCTTCAATTATGTACTACCTGTTAAAATAGTGGGTGCCCTAGACCCAACTATTCAGTGCTTTTGATTACCATATCGTGTATACAATTAGCTATACATAATGTAATCTTACCATTATAGTGTATAATTTTTTGTGTACACTATTCAAGTGGTAATGTCCAAAGGTTAATTGTCGTATTGAAAGGTTATAGAAATTACCAGGCTATAATGAGAACCTCTAGATACTATGAAATTAATCTTAAATATATGTTCTATGGTCTAGATACATCTTACTGATTGGACAAAGTAGATGTTTGGCCATCAGGTGTTGGGGGCTCATAAGCATTGAGACTTATTCTCGTGAAGTTCACACTTGGTGATCTCTAGTAGTGAGATCATGAGGACTGACCCTCCAATAAGAACACCACATGTTTCAGGTGTCATTGGATGTTCCTATCTATGATCATGTGTAATGGGCTCATGACTTGAGATTATTACCAATGTATGTCATTTGATTATGTACTTTGATTCAAGATTAAAACCATGGAGATGAAGTCGTGGCAAGGTATTTTATGTTGGGTGTGTCATTGGTGGCATGACATTGGTTGAATGGTCAAGAAAGGATTTGTCTCTTCCAAGTTATGGAAGTAATATATCACTGGACATGTTGATATGGATGACAGTACCTTTATAAGACCATGGCCATGGAAGTCGAGGGTAAATCCATACAGTTACATCAACAAAAAATAAAGTAAGAAAAGGGCGATGACATAAGAGTGCGTCCTGCTTTATGAGATATTACTGACAAAGAGATTTTATTACACAGTGCGTGTTCGTAGGTCGGTTGTCGTTGTTGTGAAAATCCTTATCTCTTTAGGGGCCATGATGGGTTTCTAGATCCTACTCTTGGTATGTGAATGCCATTCACTGATATTGAGATAAGGGCCTAGAGGGTCACACACAATAGCGTATTCAAGAATCTACTCTATTCTGTTGAATAGGAGTTTTGGACATAGTGGGTCCCACCACTGGGGTTCGGGATTTATCCAAAGTTAAATGATCACCAATGCAATAAATAAATTCATATTATTTGAGTTTAAAATAATGAGTACTAAATTTATTTATTAAATGTATTTACAAGTTTTAAGTAAATACATGAAAAATATTAATTGACGAATGTTAAATTATTCAAGGTTCAATTAATATTTATGGGAGTGATGATTCGAGTTAATGAATCAATTATTATCGCATAATATATTTTAATATATTACAAGTGAGTGATAATAATATTTATGACTTGGATTAGTAGTCATAAAATGCCGTTGATAGTGATTTAATTATCTGGGGTCGGTGAGGCTATATCGGTTATTTTAATTAAGCACTATAAATAGAAGAGGTGAGGTTTTTACTAAAGACTATTCATGGAGCTTCTCTCTCCTCTCCTCTCTCCCACACTCTAGAGAGAGATGCTCTGGATCCAAGGAGCTCAAATGGAGCTCTCTCTCAGGCATCGCTAGCAAAGCGATGTGGTGATCGTTGGAATGTCGAAGGCATCATTGGTATTCTGTACTAGCACTCAGACTACGATGAACGGCGCTCCCACGGATTCCTTGAAGCACGTGTGGATGATCTAGAGGAATTCATCTTCGGATTATTTGAGCAGTGATCGCCAACGACAAGAAGACGTCGTGCGCAACTTCTAAATTAAACCAAGTATTTTATGGTTTATTTTTGTGCTTAAAACCCTTCACGTGAGATCCTTGGATTTAATCGGTATTCTATTCACCGACGTCGATAAGTTTATGTCGAACGTCAGTGGAAAAATTTTAAAAACCCACCTGTTTGGGGCTTCCGCTGCACGCCTGGTTACAACAAGTGGTATCAGAGGGAGCACGTGTCGATTTTAAGACAAGAAATTTTAATTTGAATTAAAATATAAAGAGGACATCGATACGGTCCCGATGCTGCAAACAGAATCTGAATCAGATCTTGGATGTCCAGTTTGCAGACATCCGAAGTCGTGAATTCAGATTGAAAAAAATTGCGGGTCACCAGAATAGTATTTTCCGGTGATTCAAATAATTTTTATTATAATAATAATTTATTATAATAATAATTATTCTATTATAATAATAATTTCATTATTATAATATTTTTATAATATTTTAATATCATAAAATTATTATTATTTTTGTTCCAAATCCTATTTATTAGGTTTTGGAAATTTTTAAAAGCAAGTATTTTATTTAAAAAATAAAATAAAATAAGGGTAGAAGAGGCAGACGGGAAAGAAAGTAAAAAAAAATAGTCTGGCTAGGAGGCCGAGTGGCCCCCCGTCTCCCATGTGCAGTGGCCGGAAGGGTCACCTTATTTTTTTTCTTTTCTGCATGGCACCAGCTTGAACCCAGTGGCCAGTAGCTGCGGCAACCCGACCACCCTCCGCTAGGGCCTCCTCAGTCTGATGCCTCCCAGTCTCATAGCACTGCTCTTCACGGCCTGCAGCAACCTTCTGCAATCCACTACATCCCGGCCCACCTCGTCACCCATGCCAAACCCAGTGCCTGCCGGACTGGTCCGCAGCCTCTCCCGCACTACACCTAGTGCCTCTGGCCGGCCATCTCCCATGCATAGGAGCACGACGACTTTCTCCAACCCGTGTGGCCTCCCTCCCTCATGGATACCCGCTACACCGCGACACACCAGGAAAACCAGGCGCTGCTGCTGCCCCTCCTACTATCTGGCACCCCTGAACTCGGTTGACCTTCCTCCTACTGCAATACATGCAGCGTCGGGGCCAAACCAGGTTGTCACCCTCCTGTAACCGGACCACGGCGGCACCTCCCTGTCCAGTGTGCATCAGTACCACTGAGCCGCACCTCCCAAGCTCCACCAAGTTGGCCAGATCTCTCCCGGACGCACTACACCATCGCCCCCCACTGCCTCGTGGGACGGCCTCTGGTTGGTGCCCCTACTGACCACGGATAGCCCCATCGGGCTGCCTCCATCCACCTGTTTCCTCCAGCAAGATTTGGCGCCATTGTCGCCCTATCTGGTGACCTCGGTGCCCCGTCCCAGCCACCGCTAGGTTCTCCTAGAGGGAAGGTATCTTTTACTGTCCCGAAATAGGCTCGGACGGGTCTGCCTAGCCCGGAATGGACTAAGGCGGACCTGCCCATCCTGGAACGCCCCTGCACGGGGTCATTATTGCATATACTGGGCCTACGCAGGTTCACCCCGATCCACACAGGCCCTTCCCGAAGTTTATGGGGCTCGGGTATTTTATTTGAATAAAATGTTAATTTAATTAATTAATTTAATTTCATCTTAGAATTACGTTAATTAAATATTAACTTTGGCTTATAATTAAAGCAACGTAATTAATTTATTTGGTGACAAGTTAAATTTGTTAATTAATTTAATTTTAGTTTTTAAAATTAAATTAATTAAATGGGATCGAATGACGTATTAATATTGAATTAAAATTAGAGTGAAATTTTAATTCAATAAAATATTTCCCTTAAGTTTATATTAATGAAAGTTTAATTTTATTCTGCATTTAGTTTTTATATACGCGAGTTAAAGCGTATACTGGTCATGATCCATGGATCGACCAATGTATGTATGGTGTTTATTTATTTTATTTAATTATTTATTTATTGTAATGGTTTTGTAATAATTAGTTTAATTAATTTAAAGGTGATCTTTGTGTCGTCTCAAAGTCGTTATATATATAGGGTGTGTGCGCCCATTCTCATAGTTGTACATTTTATACCCTGAAACCCCCTCACCTACGTGCGAGTACAGTTGTATAATGACGAGATGAGGCGTGACACACTACGCGCTAAGTGACGGTGACCCACCAGATAAGAGTTGTATTGGATGAGCAGAAACTACTATTCAAGTTGTAAGCCACGCGACTAAAAGGTACTTACCCCTAGGGTTTCAGTTGTTCCGTTATTAACTCAATGGATTAACCAATAGTACTGGCACATGATCAGGTTTTTCATTTTATTTATTCATGGTTTATTATTTTGTGAATGTGTAATTTATTGCACGATCACATATTATAATAATAAACAAGCATTCAAGATAAAATTAACATGTGATGCGATGAAATTTCTATTTCTTGCACGGTCAGTTGTGAGTGCGATCACATAGTACATGCTTATAAAAAATAGAAAATTATTTCATTCATCCCATTAAAAATAATAAAACCCTCAAAATATATATTAAGTCATAACCACCTTCTGTCATTCAAGATTGGACAAAACCAGCTATTTGAGGTACCGGTCATTCCATAGTTGAGGGTTCCTCTTACTATCAGGGAGTCCTTATAAGAATGATGGGTTGACGTAACTAAAATTGCAGCAAAGAAATAGTCATAGATATCTTTTTTTTTAATTTTAGAGGCTAGTGTTGAGTAAATCAAGTTCTGATTTTAAGAAGCTGAGACTTCACTCAACAGATCAAGGAGTCGCAAGTTAAAGTGGTCGGTCATCCAAAATCCTACCTAGAACCCTCCAAGTAGTGGCGTAGCTATAACTTGTAGACTATGAGGGGTGGTTCTGGGATCCTTGACACTATAATACTCAAGCGATATATTATTCCGATTCTAGTATAGAGGGTTCCTAGAATCTGATAAAATAGTGGGAGACATTAAATGATTTAAGTAATTAATCAAAAATGTCTAAACTAGTAATTCAGATAAAAGGAGCTAACCTACTAAAATTCATTTTTGTAGAAAAAAAGAAAGTTGTACCACAAGATTAAAACTTTGATATTATAATGGACAAAGTAAATGTCCACACTGACATGAGTATCCATGAATAGTACAGGCACGTGTTCATAGTACTATGATATAGGAAACTCAAGGTGTCAGTGTCCCCAACACTGTTAAAATACCTCAATAAGCGAGGGTAAAAATGATTACAGGAGACTAATGTACAAAGCATATGATGGTTATATCATTATGCTTCCATCGATGTCTGATGTCAGTTACGGTTGCTACACCAGGACATAGATGATATAACATAAAGTCTCATCTCTGAGAAGTTTTCAAGGAGAAAGAAAAGAAATGATATGAATAAGGCGAAGTTTACACCAGCATGTGTAAATTGAAAGATTGATCATGATCATTAAATATCATTTTCACCACATTAATCAAGTCTCATTATAAGTTACAAAACGAACAAGTATTGAGTAAATACTTCATTACCAAGTTAGTTAAGATTATCCAAGATAATAAGAATAAAAGACAAATAATATTTAATTCTTATGGAGGATAAATTGAAAGACAATGTGTAAAGGTCAAAGGAATTTAATTCCAATGACACATTCACGGTTTCCTTCAATTAATGAAATATTAATAAAGGTTATTTTCATTGTATATTATAAAATAAAACTATAGAAGTTTAAAATCAATAACCTGATTTAAAGAAGCAAGTTCTCGCTTCTACATTAGGAATATTCATCAATGTAATGTTTCCTTTTACTACTTGGGTATCTAATACTATATGCTTTTTACATATTTTTATTTAAATACAGTTACCAAGTAAGTATGGAAATATTACTAGAAGTCAGATGTATTCTCCAAGTGGCTGTGAAAGGGTGATACCTAGGCCAGTGGTGAGAAGCACACGAATTCTTTAATTGTCAAGTGAAAGATTCGTGTTGAACTAATATTGAGTATAACCACAAACATTAATATCATGTGTCCTTGGACGCAAGAAGGCATTATTTAAGGTTCTGGAATGAATGTTGTTTTTGGTAAACTCAATCACTAGTTCAGTAATACATGAATCATAGGCAATTAGTGATGAATATAAATATAAGACTTATACTCAGTTGTGACAAGAAAATTCTTTTTCAAGTAATATTAAAAGTGGACGTCATGAATATACCATGTAAGGTATTTAGGCTCGGCACAACTAAATAATATCGGTATTATCGGCGTCTTTAGTTTGGACAAAGGAGCCTTTAGAAATAAAGGTATGTCACAAAGATTCTGGAAATAGTTCAACAAGTAAGCATGAGCTATTACAAGTATAAGCTAGAGGTATATATACTTTATAAGATTCCTTTAAGTAATTAAGGAATAATAAAGTGAAGTATATTCTTGTTCAGGAGATATAAGTTGCTTCAGGTTGGGATATCGAAGAATATCTCGACCAAACATTCATCAATCATGATAATGTAACGTGGAGTAATTACTAAACGCACATTACCTTATTGAAATCACGATATTGATTTTAATGAGGAGTATTGATGATAAAGTCTTACATATCAACATTTATCAATAAACATATAGCGTGGAGAAATTTCTAAACACATATGTTATACATTAAAATTTTGATGTAAGTAATATCAATGTTGCAACTAGAAGAAACTTCCATTATATTTGATGAAATGCTTTGAAAATAAAAACAATATCCCACAACCATATTCCAACTATAATGAAAAATGGATATCATACGAGTCATAGTATCATATAAATCCATTATGTCTTAAAGACATGTGTTTGGATGCAAATATTTTGTTCGGATACAAACAAAATTGCATCAAGATAAACACATTGTGCATTTAAGGTACTTATCCTAATGATTTCTTAGGATATTAAATAAATACCTAAGATAGAAAAGTGGTAGTCAAGTAATAGACTACACTTCTATATTAGGGTGCACATCTCTATTAGATATAGTGTGAGCTATGTTGACTAGTGTTTTGTTAATGATCATGATGCACAAATAGTTGGCATAGGAACTAGTTCCACAAGTGCATGTGGAACAAAGTATGTTCCAGAGACACATACTGCATAGGAAGGATAAAACCATGGTGATGGTTTTTATATTCATCGTGGTTGGTGATCTATTATTAAAAGTGAATAATATTTCCTACAAGAAGTATATGGAAATTAGCTAAAATTGATAAGACCAACTAAAATTCAATTAATGGATTCCATGTATCAAATTGAAAACATGGCTTATTATTTTGAATATCGTGGTGGGTATTCAAGTTAGTTGGTACATGGATGGTACAAGTGTAGTACCAATAAGGTTCTATTGGTTTCACCAAGTTGTTATGCCTAAATCCGTTAGAATTTTACTTATCATAGCTAATATCTATGATCAATTTATTTAGCATTGTATTTCATGACCACCAATCATGGATAGTGTCTATACGACACAACCAAAAAGGGATGGTCACATAAAAGAATTCTAATAAAGGTTTAAAGTTATTGAAATCCCATTTAGGATTAAAGTAAGAAACATGATCATAGTATATACATTTGCAAAAAATGATTTCCATGTGTCTACCAGAGGTTAGTGGGAGAACCAATGTTTTCCAAGAAAAAATATGTTCAGAAACATATGGAAAACAGACATTGGTCTCATAGTTAGTTAAGACCAAAATGAAATTTATTCTCCAATTATTAACTTAAATTAGAAACCTAAGTTCTATGGAATGAGATCTACTGAGGTAGATCGATAGGTTGCTTGGTCCTAGTCAATCATACATATAATGACATTGTATTGAAAAATACAAGTTAGAATAATTCAAGAGATGAATTTTTGCTTATGTCACCAGGCATAATCTCTCCATATTGACATGTCTATGACATGGGAATAGATAAATGTGGTGAGTTTAAATCCATTCATCGGAGTGATGGGTCAATCACACATGCTAAGATATGTACAAGAACTGATATTTCCAAGGTTTTTTTGGGTAGATATCAGTTATATCCAGGAGAACTACAAGGGTGCAGTCAGAACTATCTAATTGTACTTTGTCAAGTAAAAAATTTATGTACCTGGTAAGTGGAGAAGAATGGATACTAGTTTTCAGGGGACACAAACTAGTCTTCCATAGATCAATGTGATCTACTATTGCAGTTAGGCTAAAGGCGATGAGTGAGTCAAGCTCATATCAGCCAGTGGGGGCCATACCTACAAGACCGAGTACATTACAGCTTCTAAGATATCTAAGAAGAAGTTTAATGCAATGATTTGTTCTAGTTCTTGTAATCTCACCTAGTGAGAAAAGTATTATCAAAATTTATATTATGATATTCTTACTATCCAAGATATCAAGTTATGACAGTGGACAAAAAGGTATATACTCAGGATAACATCTCTTGAGAAGTTTTACTCAATGAGATAAGGTTGTAATAGCATAATAGCCACGCGGTGGAACCGTGGTGGACCCAGTATTTAAATCCATTACTCAGCAGAAACATGATGTTCATCATGTGAGTAGCTAACAAGTTAGGTTAGCAAGTTGGCTCTAGTGTAAGTGGGAGTGTTGAAATAGTGGGTTCCTTAGACCCAAATATTTAGTGCTTTTGATTACCATATTGTGTATACAGTTAGCTATACATAATGTAATCTTACCATTATAGTGTATACTTTTTTGCGTCCACTATTGAAATGGTAATGTCCAAAGGTTAATTGTCATATTGAAAGGTTATAGCAATTCCCAGTGTGAACCTCTAGATACTATGACATTAATCTTAAATATATGTTCTATGGTCTAGATAAATCCTACTAATTAGACATATTAGATTTTTGACCATCAGGTGTTGGGGGATCATAAGTATTGAGACTTTTTCTCATGAAGTTCGCACTTAGTGATCTCTAGTAGTGAGATCATGATGACTGGTCTGCCAATAGGAACACCACATGTTTTGGGTGTCATTGGATGTTCCTATCTACAATCATGTGTAATGGTCTCCTGAATTGAGATTATTACCAATTTATGTCATTTTATTACGTACTTTGATTCAATATGAAAACCATAGTGATGAAGTCATGGAAAGGTAGTTTGTGTTGGGTGCATCATTGGTGGCATGGAATTAGTTGAATGGTCAAGAAAGGATTTGTCGCTTCTGAGTTATGGAAGTAATATATCTAAGGCCATGTTGATATGGATGACAGTACCTTTATAAGACCATGAACATGGTAGTCAAGGGTAAATCCGTCCAATTACATCAAAAAATAATAAATCAAGAAAAGGGCGATGTCATGAGAGTGTGTCCTGCTTTATGAGATATTACTTACAAAGAGATGTATTACACAGTACGTGTTCGTAGGTTGGTTGTCGCTACTGTGAAAATCCTTATCTCTTTAGGGGCCATGATGAGTTGCTAGATCCTACTATTGGAATGTGAATACCATTCACTACTATCGAGATAAGGGCCTAGAGGGTCACACACAATAGCGTATTCAAGAATCTTCTCTATTCCGTTGAATATGAGTTTTGGACATAGTGGGCCCTACCACTGGGGTCTCGGATGGAGCTCTCTCTCGGGAATCACTAGCAAAGCGATGCGGTGATCGTTGGAACGTTGAAGGCATCATCAGTATTCTATTCTAGCACTCATACTACGACGAAAGGCGTTCCCACAGATTCCTTGAAGCACGTGTAGATGATCTAGAGGAATTCAGCTTCGGATTCTTTGAGCAGTGAACGCCAACGATGAGCAGACGTTGTGTGCGACTTCATAATTAAACCAGGTATTTTACAGTTTATTTTTGTTATTAAAGACCTTCACGTGAGATCCTCGGATTTAATTGGGCTGCTATTCACCTATGTCGACAAGTTTATGTCGAACGTCGGTGGAAAATTTTAAAAACCCACCTGTTTGGGGCTTCTGCTGCACGCCCGGTTCCAATACTACCCACCACCTCGGGTGAAAACCACACTAAGTTCATGAACTTAGCTTCATATTCCATTACCGACATATTCCCTTGCTATAAGATAAAGAAATTTATTGTGCGCTAAATTATGAATGCATGGGGTTAGAATTGTTTGTTAACAATTCCTCAAAACCCTCCCATGACTCCTCTTGGTCTGTTCCAGCTTGGACCAACAACTACCACCACTATAGGGAAAGATCTTCTAGCATGTACATTGTTAGTTTCACTTTCAACTTGACTGGTGTTCACAAGAATTCAAATATTTTGTTTATTCTATTCACCCATGCTTCTTCCCTTTCCAACTTTGAATCACCCCTAAATATGGGTGGATTCTTATTTTGAAACTGATCCACATGATCCACATGCTTTTTCTCATCTGGTTTATTCTCACTTTCCACATCTTGGAAAGCTTTCACTATACTCTGCACCGGTTGTTGGTTCACCTAGGGATCTGGTGCAACCACACTTTCAGAAGCTTCCTCTGGTTGGTCTCTACGATGCTTACCTGGTGTCATTTCTATCAACACAAAAATAACCATAAATTTCACTCCCTTATCAAGAAAAGTTTTACCATTTCAAATTCAATTACATTTCCACTAGCATAATGAGGCTTTCCACAAGTTCACATTTCCCATATTGCACCATTTTTGAAAAATCCATCATGTTTTGAAAATTTATCTATTTTCAAAATACCACAACCATCCAAATTTCAAATCCTCACATTTGAAAGTAATTTCCATATTTTTCACAAATCAACATAATCAAAACACAACATAAAATATTATACTCAATGAAATCTGCATCCTAGTGGGAAGTCATTTCTATCATGCATGTCATGCTCATCTCATTAGATACACCCACAACAATGAGATTTCCAATGCCTATAAGTTTCTCCAAAATACTTATGTACCCAACTCACTGGTAACTTGAAGTTCAGAATTAAAGGGCTAGCTATGTCCTTTTATGCTATATGTTTCATGTTCCAACAATCCTACACCTTTATACCATCCCAACTCGAGGAATAGACCAAGAAATAATGTCAACTCCAAGACCAACAATCAACTCCAAAGGACCAAAAAACTACTTTCACTTGAAATTCAAGGATTGAACAAATTGATACCACTTGTAACATCCTTCCCCTTCCTCATTGGCTTGAGAAGGTGAGGAGATTCTACTAGGCCTTAGGCAACGTTTCAAAGGCACCAATGGCTGGAAATAAATTTTGGGGGATTCAATAATAGATGAGGAATGATTTTCCCTTAGAATAAAAGCAACCAACCAAACAAGTCATAACAAACAGAAACTACATGATGCATGTCAATAGAATTTTACAACACAACAAGACCAAAAGACCAATACAACAAACCACAGTATCCATGATCAGAGTAACAAGAAGAAGACTACAAAACCAAACCCTAAAAAGCTATGAAACAACTCCATAGCTTCAAGACAAGATCCATACTCCAAGACCCACAACCCACTAAAGCATCATGAAGTACCAAAAAAGGAATGAGATTCTTTACCATTACCTGTATCCTGAAAAACGACATTTACAAAAGTACCAAAGTGCCAAAGGTGGGGGTGAGTACAAATACTCAGTAGGATTTCCCTAAATGACTTCCCTACATGCGTAACAAGGAAAGAACCGTTAGCACATTTATATAAAATAGTTTATATAACACATCAAATAGTGAAACAATTTCCAAAAGAAAAAAAACACCCTTACCAAGATACCTTTACCCATATCTTAAAAAAAGGGAAATCCAAACAACCATTCCATAAGCCATTTCACCATCACACATTAGTACAACCATTTCCATCTAGCATAACAACACACACAAAGCAACTAAACATGATGGAACGTCCTATCCAAGGTCGTTTACTACATACCCAATCTAGTGGTACTTCTCGACCACTTATCCTTAATGGTGTCCCTTATGTCCACCATCTATCACCTTTTATAGTGAGACTTCCTGCCCACTTCACACACAATCAACACAAGACATAATAATTAACCAACCAACAAGCTTAAAGCACACCAAGTCCACACATTATGCACACAACCATTTCCAACACATGCCAACTCACTTTATTGAAAAAACCCTTTAACAACTTTACATGCCAAATCACATTTCAATAAATCAACATCTTTATTGAAATTCATCTTTCATAAAACATTTTCCATAATTCAAACCATTATCAATTTTAAAATCTACATTTTAAAATCACACAATAAAACCCCTTTTGAAATAATATCCCATTTTACCCAAAATCCCCAAATCATCACCAAATGGGTTTCCACCAAGATTCACACATCACATTCACAATTAATTTCAATCAAAAAAATAATAATTGCAAACAATTCCTAAAGTTCTAGAAAAGTGGAGTTGAGAGAGAATCCACCTACCTTAGGGTTCTGGTTAAATTGATCCACAAGCGATCGTACCACAAATCCAGGTGAACGCTTCACTACAAACACTCTAGATCCCCTTCCCTATCATAAAAAAGACCTAAAATCATCACTTTAGTCTACCAAAACACTATATCTACATGAAAAAAATGTATATCTAGAAAAACTGCGAGAGAGAGAGAGAGAGGAGAGTAGACATGGGGAAAACCACAAGCAACCAAGAGAGGAGACTTACCTGAGAAGAACCACCTTCAAAACACCAAGAAACCCCTTCTATTTTCTTTCAAAAATGGGTTAGAGAGCTCCTCCAACCCTTGAGAACAAGGAATCCTACGTAGGGCTTGTATGGGAGAAGAAATGAGTGAAATAGGGAAAATCCTGACTAACCCCATTTTTTTAAAAACTAATTTTAATGGGATGCATGGTTATCTCGCACGGTTTGAAAAATTGTGTGCTAACCATGAAGATTATATTGTTCGAACAATGAAAAATTTCACGGTTACCTAGGATTATTTCACTGTTTCCTCTAACCATGCTCAAACCATGAAGCCTTAAAAAGGCCTCCAAAACCTTTCCAAACTCTCCCAAACTCTACCCAACCACTTTATACACAGAAAAGGGCATAAAAAAGGGTTACACACCTCAAATCAGGGGTGCTACAGATTATATATATGGGAATATAAAATCATAATTTTTAAGTGGTATCTAGGAATTCTATAAAGTTCAAAGTGATGGAACAATACACGTACATACAAGCGGTATCATATTGAAGCTATATTTGTGTGTACATGAATACAACAAGAGGCATCAAAGAAATAGAGAGTGGAATCAAAATTTGTCTCAAGCTCCATTTGAAGTGTTAGAGAGCACATGGTTATCAATTGGCATCAGGCCTTAAAGATAGAAGAATGGATAAGAAAAAAATGAGTTCTCGTGATTTATTTTTTTTATGCTAACAAGTGATACCATTTTATGTTCTCAGGATATCAAAAGATTTTATAGATGGATAACTCTCATGTTGAATATCAATTCTATGTTTGATTATGGAGTTGATACATTCAGGGTGAGTTTTGATATGAAGATTTAATAGGTGTTATCCCCAATAATCAAGGAAATACACCAATAAATGAAAGGAGAAATCAGTTTTAACAATTGGTATCCCTTTTGTAAATTGGTTTTAATGTCAAATCAGGAATAAGTTTGGTGTATAAATCTGATCTTTAAATAATAACTCTAGAAAAATTCCTTGGAGGAAGTTAAATTTTTATGGATACATGATATTTATGTAATTAAGTGATTTCAATGGGAAACAATGGTGTTATTTAATTTATATCTTATTTCTTGCACCAAGTTTTGACTCAGTAGGCTTAGAGATCTTACTGATGACTCTTTAATAAGTGGTAAGTTTACCCTCTAAAAATATTTTGAGATTATAGCTATAGGTGGAATAAGTTTTTGAGCTTGAGAAATTTATCAAACTTATATTAAAATATAGAGAAATTATGTTGGAGGATAAGTGAATTTTTAGACCTAATAAAGTGGAAGATGTGTAGAAGTTTCATATCATAAGGGGAGGATAGTCACTCTTTATCAGATGCAAAGACTATGTTGATGAAGGGGAAGAAGTTGAAGTACCCCTATGTATAAAATTGATAAAGGATAAATATTTCAATGAAATTATGCATGGTCTTAGTGATATAAAAGGCTTGAATCTTGTGTTTTTTAACATCAAGACGATAAGGGGAGAATTATAACATTGTTGGATGTGAAACCCTTGTTTCCCAAGGTAAATATTTTTTAGAGATTCTATGTTCGATACAGGGTATACTTTGGATTTGATTTCAAAGGGGGAGAAGGAATTATTTTGAATTCATGTAACTACTCACCCCTAAATGGGGAATATAAAGTAGGGGCACAAGAAGCATCATAGTGAGTGAACAAAGATTTGGATTCATGATATCATTGTTAAAAAATACAAAAGGGGAGTTTGTTGGCACCCAATTAGAATTAGTGACACTATGATGGGTTCCTTGAATATGTTGGTTTCATTGAATTCCTTGACATGGTAAGTTGGATCATGTTGAATTTTTTGTTCACCATGCCAATAATTGTGTGAATTAATGGGTTTCCTGGTGAAGGGAATAATAATATCCAATATGAGAATTGGTTTTACTCTGTAAGAGGATTGAAAAAGGAGATTGCATGAAGACTTATGAAAGACCAAAATATCTATCATGACTATTCTATGTGGGAGAGGGATCAATTTGTTTAAAGGAGATTTGGGGAGTATCTAACAGTAAGTGTTGGACCATTTCGTGAAAGAAGACTCATTTGTGACAAAGATCCAATTACCGATGGTATGTGAATACTTTACCAAGAAAGACATGAATTGAGACAGAGCTGCTTCATGTATAGTCTATGATGAAGTTACACATTTTTTAAGATCTTTATATATTCATGGTGGAGTAGTTCTAGAAGTGTTTGAGTGATTTCAATAAGTTTTTGTAGACAAATGGTGCAAATGAAGGATTCTTACACAATGGCATGTAAGGACTCACGCAAGTGAAAAGTTTCACATGTGTAGGAAGTTTGAGTAGGATAAATCAAAAAAGGTAGGATTCTCATGCAAGTGACATAAACTCAAAAAAGTGTATTTGTGTAAACATGTTGTTCGAATGGAGTTTCACTCGGTTAGCGAGAAAGAAAGTGATGCACAAAGGCATAGTTTCCTGCAATAAAGTTGCATAAATGAAGAATGTTTTCATGGATTACATGAAGTGGAGTTATGAAAATGAAGAATTTTATGATTGTGTGAAGGGTCGGTATTTTCCTATAGATAACTGAGCCCCAAATAATAAAGTAATGAGAATTGGTAGATGAAGATTCTTAATAGAGAAAATGATTTTATTTGGCTGAAGTAAAGTTGTGCAAACAGGGTTACGCAAACCATTGTGTTTTGTGAGTGGCTTGTGTGGACTATCGAGTTCCATGAATAAAATGTTTTCAAAATATTTTGGTTTGTTCAAGGGATAGTATTACATGAATTAAATGACTTGAAAATGTTCATGTGTAGGTACTTACAAGGTCATGCTTATGAAAATAGTAAGTTTCATGAAATCAAGTATTGGACTTTCACAATAAGTGAACAGTGTAATAGGTGAGTTAACACTCATTTAAAACCTTGAAAAAAGAAGAAGTTATTATTTGTAGACTCAGTGGAGATCATCTGGTAAATCGAAGATTATGTTTAAGAAGATTTTACAACCACTCCGTAAAAGATAAAATTGAATTTCAACATACACCTACCCATAATAGGTGCAATAACAAAGAGACAGGAGTCTTGTATTTTCCTATGCACCAAATAGATTTCTCTCCTGGAGAAGTGATCAAAGGGATTGGCCCTAAAGTGAGTAGTTACCACACCCTGAGTCATTATAAAATAGATAGACCCTTGAGAGGTAGTCAGACATCCCTATATCTTGTAAGGGGAGTGAATCTAGTCAATAGAGTGACCTATCCTAAATACACCATTGAAAGTGATTTAGTGAATTTTGGCACATCAAAATATGTCAATGTATGATCTTTGGATTAGCCTAATGTGGGTGAACCATGTAAAATTCACGTGTCTTATGTGCATGATTTACTTAAACTCTACAGTATGACAATTGATGTATCTGGGTAAAGAGGTCATCGACCTAATTTGATTAGGGATAAGATAAGAAAATCATCAATCAGATCATCGTTGAAGAAATAAAATTAATGAAACCCTACAAAAAGTGAGGTCAATATCATTTAGGGTAGTGAGAGCTTGAGGTTTAATTAGGTGAGAAATAATAAGTTCCATACCCTGATTCACCCCCACCTCTCAGGGCATCTCTCACTAAATACCTTAGTGGGGATAATATTTTCTACATGGTATCAGTGTAACCTAGACTCATCTCTCTTTTTCTTGATTTTTTATTTTCTTTATTTATTTATTTATCACCCACTCTGCCAACACCATCATGCCCCATCCCACATTTGTGACCACCCACATCTTCTACTTCAACACGCCCCCTTCCCATCATCACGCCTCACTACCCCATCATTCCCACTTCTCAATCACAACCCCATTTTTATTCACATCGACATACCCAATCCCACACCAAACCACAACCTTACACCTGGACACACCCTCATGATTTCTCTAATGGATAAAAATTCATCAATGTATGCTTTCATCTCTCTTTATGGAGTGAATATTTGATACAACTAAATTCCCAATTATTATCCTAGATAATAAATAATATGACAGCTATGAGAGGGAGTTTAATTGTAGACATAAAGATAACTAATAATTTTGTCCCACTCAAGAATGTGAAATAATCAGAAGATATAATTTTCAATTAGTCATAGTAATTAAAGTAAAATCATACTAAAATATTACATGCAATCTAAAAATCAAAAAAAATCATTAGATAAAAACTAAACTGATTCCTCAGATTAAAGTGTAATGATCTCCCTTGGTAGCATCCATAGAGGTGGATGTATCAGTGGTCATGGTCAGATATCTTCCAAGAAACATTGCATGCACTACGATAAAGGTTACCACACTGTTGATTCTTGCTAGCAACTTCATGGATATCCATATAGCACTTCAAATCCATGTCACTACCATTTTACCCAGGATACACTTCCAACCTATGTGGAAACACTTTCTATCTGACATAAAATTGATGAATCTTATGAGGAATATCAACTTCTACAAACTTAACATGATTCTTCTACTTTCAATGTAATAGTTGTTAGAGATATGCCCTAAATCTCTGATATTTTAGTGTATGACATGTGCATGTCATATGGTATTGTTGAGTTAATAAGGTTTTCCTTATGACTTTTACATTCCTTCTTGTTTTGAAAATCACAAACACCTTATCTTTAAGAAAATCGATTTTATAAGAAAAATTGATTTTATAAGGAAAATCGCTTTTGTAAGAAAAAATTATCCTTGTCATATTTTCATCCATATTTTTCTTAAGTATAAGATTTGGATTAATTTCTATATTCTCGGAATTGTTTGAAACTTTGATATGAAGTATTCTGTTTTAGGATCCGAATTCTGTATAAGAACTGTAATAAAGTTTCACTCCAAAAATCCAGAATGAAAACTGTGATAAAATTTCATTCCGAATTCCGGATACGAACTCTGATTAAGTTCTACTCCAGATTCAGGATACAAATCCTTATGAAGTTCGACATCGAATTCTCATTACGAATTCTAATGATGAATTCTCATTACGAATTATGATGAAGAATTTTCATTAAGATTTCTGATGACAAATTCTCATTACGAATTCTGATGATGAATTCTCATTCCGAATTCTGGATACGAATTCTCATTACAAATTCTAAAGATGAATTCTCATTACGAATTCTGATGATGAATTCTCATTACGAATTCTGATGATGAATTCTCATTCCGAATTCTCATTCCAAATTCACCTATTAAACAAAATCTGATCATATTTGTTTTATACACTCCGAATTTATTTAGACTCCGAAAATTATTTTGGTTAGACTCCAATCTTTCATTTTGCTTACGCTTTTATAATTTGTCTACTCTTTAATATATATTTTTTTCACTCCAAAATTTCACTCCGAATATTCACTCTGAAATTTTAAGTTAGACTTTAAATGGTGTCGTACATTCTGTTACACTTGTTTTGTTATAAAATGATGTCGTTTATTTTGTTATAAACTAACCGTTGGTTAAGTTACACGTGTACAGGTCCCTCCGATTTTTAAGGAAAATATGACTGTTGGGAAGGAGGCCGACCTTACCTATAAATAGGAGCTCATTTGAAAGAGCTCGAGAGAATAAAGTTGATCAATCTAGAGACCACACGCTGCTAAGGTGATTTCTAGAGAGATAAGGCTTTTCATGCCTTGTGCGTACTGAACCGCTCGTTCAGTTTTTGCTTTGTGCGACTCCGAATGTTGGTGATTACATTCGAGGACTTCCGGGGATAGGAAGACAGAGGTTGCCAACTACCTTAAAGTTGAGGGCTTCCTTGCTAAGGAAGACAGAGGTTGCCAACTACCTTGAAGTTGAGGGCTTCCTTGCTGAGGAAGACAGAGGTTGCCAACCACCTTGAAGTTGAGGGCTTGCGGTGATAGCAAGACAGAGACTCCAATCTTCGTATCGAGGGCTTACCCTGGTGTGGGTAAGACAGACTTTCTTTAAAGTATAAATCAAGGGACCTTTATCCAAGGTTGTTGGATACCCTTCTCTTTGGGTTAAAAGACTTATATATTGTAACTTTTAGTTTTACTACTTGTTTGTTTCCATTGTATTTTTGTATTATAAGGGAAGTATAACTTTCTTATACTTCCTTACTTGTACTCTGTTTCATTTAGATTCTATACGCTTTAAGGTAGAATCTCATATTGTAATCTTTTGTTAAGTTTTGATTTCCAGAACCATATTTCCAGAACCTACTTTTGGAATCTCTTTCAAGGTTTTCTTTTGGTATTAGAGGTGTTGTGAATTTGCTTAGTTTAAACTCTGTTAAACTTAGCCCTTTCCTTTGCTTAAGGAAATCATAGTTATTCGTAACTAACTTTAAAGGTTCCAAAGGAATTTTTGAAGTATACAATTCACCCCCCTCTTGTATATTGAGCATCTACATAATTATTTCGATCCTACAATTGGTATCAGAGGAAGGTCTCTGAAATACTTGTACTCACGTATAAGCTTTTCTTGCTCACTTTCCCATTCCGAACGATTTCATTCCGAACTTTGTGATTACGAATTTTTTTTAACAAGTTTGTGTGTCCAAGGTTGTCTTAAGTATGGAAGGAATCAATGTTGGTTCTATTGATAATATAAATCCTACAAGACCACCAATATTTGATGGTAATGACTATGAGTACCGGAGAGACCGAATGAATACTTTTTTTATCAATACTGGAGTGGACAACTTTGTTATGCTTACTGGTGATTATAAAATTCCTGATAAGGAAGTTAGAACTTTTACTAACCAGGAAAAGCAAGAGTATCAACTCAACTATAAGGTACGCAATACTCTACTTTGTTCAATGACTAGAAATATATATAGCCAAATTTCTTCTTGTGAAGAAGCTAATTGTATCTATAAGAAGTTAGAGGTTACACACTTTGGAACTTCTAAGGTGATTGAGACTAGGAGATCTATGCTTAGAGCTGAATATCATGGCTTCAACTTTCCTTATGGTGAACCAATATGTAAAGTTCAACAGAGATTTATGACTATAGTCAACAGCTTACAGTCTATGGGAGAAAAAGGGTTAGATGATGAAGCACTTGTGGACAAGATAATTGATATCATGCCTAATGAGTGGGAATCCAAAAGAACAGCTATAGATGAGAACAGGAAGGTTACTCAAATTTCTCTTGATGAGTTATTTGGAACTCTTCTACAACATGAAACCAGAATGAAGAGAGATGCTGACAACATCAAGAAGAAAAATGGAAATGGTACTGTTGCTTTTACAACAACATCAAATCAGATGAAAGCTAAGACTCCTGAGAGAGTAACCAGATCCAAGTCTAAGAAAGTTATTTTCCAATCCGAATCTAGTGAGAGTGAAATATCAGAAAATGAGTTAGAAAATCTTGCTCGAAGGATGAACAAGATAGCTGGACAAAGAATTTTCCAATCTAAGTATAAGAAAAAGGAAAGGAAAGATAGAAAATATGGAGAAGTCACTTGTTATGAATGCAAGAAATCTGGACATATTAGACCAGATTGCCCTTTGCTCAAAAAGAAATAAAGTAAATAAAGGCATTCAGACAGGAATAGAAAGAAGTATTATAAATCCAAAGCTAAGAAAGTTTTGAAAGCTAATGACACCTGGAGTGCCAGTGGTGGTGACTCTTCAGATGAATCTTCTGATTGTGAATCTTCAGTACAGAAGAATCTTGTTCTTATAGCCAGATTACCTATTGATAATCATTGTTTTATGGCTAAGGTACGAAATGCTGAAATGCTGACCGATGAATAACTTCTTCGACATTGTGCATACATGTTGTTGAAGTAATTTCTAAGAAAAATGTTTTCGAGCCTAGCTCTAGTTCTAAAACTAAGGATTTTGAGGATAAAAACTTGGTTATAAAACTCAAGTCCGAAATTTTTTCCTTAAAGAAGTGTTTATCAAACTTTACCCATGGTATGGAAAATTTTGATAAAATGTATTCCCAGATACGACCTTTAAGAAATAAATCTGGATTTGGTTATACCCATGAAAACCCATTTTTTAGTAACAATTATTTTGTTCCTCTAAGTGCCCCATTTTGTACCAAGTGTCAATGTGGTGGTCACTGGGCAAAGAATTGTTCCTTAAACAAAACCCAATCCTTAGGATTTCACAAAGCTTACTTTTCTAAGAAAATTTGGGTTTCTAAAATTTTGTTATCTGGTAATCTCGGATCCAAACAAGTTTGGATTCTGAAAGTCTAATTTTCTTCTTGATTTCAGGAAAATAAAGAGAGTACCAGCAACAATACATGGTACATGGATAGTGGATGTTCCCGGCACATGACTGGTAACAAAAGCTATTTTGAAAAGATTATCAAAATGAAAGGAGGAAAGGTAACTTTCGGAGATAATGCTAAGGGTGAGATTGTTGGTATTGGTAATATTGTTCTTCTTGGTAAAACCTTGATTTCAAATGTTCTTTTTGTTAAGGTTCTTAAGAACAACCTCATTAGCATAAGTCAGTTATGTGATGAAGGATACCTTGTGAATTTTAGGAATGATAAGTGCTTAGTTCACAATTCCAAGGAAGAATTTATTCTCTCAGCCAATAGGCAAGAGAATGTTTACACTTTGAACCTAGAAGACCTCAGGAGCCAAGATTTACCTTGCCTAAGTGAAATGGAAGATCATTCCTGGTTATGGCATAGGAGACTAGGTCACTGTAACCTTAGAAACCTATATAAACTCTCTAAAAAGAAACTAGTTAAGGATCTACTGGAGCTTAGATTTGATTCTTATAAAGTTTATGATCCTTGTCAATATGGAAAGCAACATAAATCTAGTTTTAAATCAATCGGTGAAGTCTCGACAACTGATGCATTATAGTTAGTGTACATGGATCTTTTTGGTCTAACACAAACTGGAAGTATTGGAGGCAAATACTATGTGTTTGTTCTAGTTGATGATTACACTAGATTTACTTGGGTATATTTTCTAACAAAGAAGTCTGAAGCTTTTTCTTATTTCAAAAATTTTAGAGCTCAATTTAAAAATGAGAAAAACCTTCCATTGAAAACTATTCATAGTGATCATGGAGGAGAATTTCAAAATTCTGATTTTGAAACTTTTTTGTAGTAAAAAAGGTATTACTCACAATTTTTTAGCACCTAGAACTCCTCAACAAAATGGTGTAGTTGAGAGAAGAAATATAATTCTTCAAGAGATAACTAGAACCATGTTGAGTTAATATTCTATATCTAGACATTTCTGGGCTGAAGCTGTAAGTACTGCTTGCTATACTATAAATCGAGTTTTGATTAGACCTTTTCTTAATAAAACCCCTTATGAGTTATGGAATGGTAGAAAACAAAGACTATCCTACTTCAAGGTTTTTGGTTTCAAAGTATTCATTTTTAATACTAAAGATAATCTATATAAATTCACACCAAAATCTGGTGAAGGAATTTTCTTAGGTTATTCCACAACTTCTAAGGCTTATAGAGTTTTTAATAAAAACACTTGTACTGTTGAAGAAACAGTACATGTAAAATTTGATGAGTCTGATCCTTTTGTTTTCAAATCTTCCCAACCTACATTCTCGGATGTGTTTTTAAAAACTGATTGTCAACCTTTGATAGAAGAACCTTCTGATAAAGAAAATGTTCAAGAAGATACTTCTGAAACATTTACCCCAGAAGACTTTCTACCCTATGTTGATGAACAGGCTTTTCAAAACCCAAATCAGGTGTTTCTTAAGAATCATCCCAGTGATAGTATCATTGGTGATGTAAATCAACCTGTAAGGACTAGAAGTTCCTTAATAAATTAAGTAGAACATCTAGCATTTCTTTCCCAATTAGAACCTAAAAGCACTGATGAAGCTTTAGGTGATGATGATTGGATCAAAGTAATGCAAGATGAACTAAATGAATTCGAAAGGAACAAAGTCTGGACCTTGGTTGAAAGACCTAAGGAAACTTCTGTTATTGGAGTTAAATTGGTCTTTAGAAATAAATGTGATGAAAATGGAGTCATGGTTAGAAATAAAGCTAGACTTGTTGCTAAAGGCTATAATCTGTTGGATCTGAATCTACGGATTACACACAAGAGGGGGGTGAATTGTGTCTTTTCAAAATTATTACAATCTCTTCAATTTAGACAAATTCTGTCCACTATGCTTTAGCACAATTAAATATGCAACGGAAAAAGTAAAAGCATGAACACATGGATGTATAGTGGTTCGGGGAACAGAAGGCCCCTAGTCCACTCCACCAACGCTCAAATCCACGAGCTTGGCGATTTTCACTATCTGGTCCTCGTTTCCACAGACCTGTTCACAACTGAGTACAGGCAGTTGACACCTTTACAAGTTTCAGGCAAACACAGCCTTCCTGGTTCAAACACGAACCCACACAGCTTAGAACGAGAAGCTGATCACTCAAAAATAAAAAGGGTTTTGATAAAGAAAACACTTCTCCAGTTGTTCTTCACAATTGCAACAGAATGCAATTGACAGTAGATAGATCGTCGTCTTCAGAAAATAAAGATCTGTAATCAAAACAGTTCTGAGTCGATCCAGTTGCAATAGATATTACAAGAAACTTCACAACTTCAGCAGCAGTAGATTCACAACAGATAGTCGATGTAGAACACGTGAATCTGCTATCAAGATCTTCCTTCGGTAATAAAGGTTTTACACTTCTTCTTGATCACCAGAAAAGAACGCCTTCACACAGTCTCTGTTTCTTGCTCGTTAAAAGATCAATCTATATATTTCATACACTTTCCTATGTATATATATATCCGAAGTTTCCAAGATAGAACATATATATTCAAATCTGAGAAAATCTTCCGCATAAATAGATCCATGAAAATCTCCTTTAGATTCGCGATATTAAAAAAAAATGAAATAACAGAGCCGTTGTAACTCCCCTGAAGAATCGGCATAAAAAGCTCCGTTTAAATCAATCATTAATCCGTTGAAAATCGTCTTTGATTCAGTCAAAGTCGTACTTAAGAATCGGCTCGAAATCCGCTTAATAATCCGCCTGTTTGACCAATGCAAAAGGAAATATCGTCTGTCAAAAATATCCCGACGCCAAACGTAGGGTTGATGACGTGGCTCCAAACGTAGGGTTCACAAACGTAAGGTTCACAAACGTAAGGTTCAGAACGTAAGGTTCAGAACGTAAGGTTCAGAACAAAAGCTCAAACGTAAGGTTGAACATACATACTTTCTCTTCAGCATTCAAACGTAGGGTTGATCATCCATACTTTGTCTTGCTTCAACTCTCCAAAGAACGTACGGTTGATTATAAAAGTAAGGTTGATGATCCATACTTTTGAGAAACAAACTCAACACTAAAAACTAACGTACGGTTTCTCTTCCATACTTGTCCAACAACAAAAACGTAAGGTTCCTTCCAAACGTAATGTTCTTCTTCCATACTTTTCAACAACGTAAGGTTCATTAACCATACGTTTCAAAATAACGTAAGGTTCCTTAACCATACGTTTCTTTTAACATAAAAAGTAAACTTTTCATCCATACGTTACGTTCATCAACGTAGGGTATGAACAGTGATTCCAGTACGCGCTAAAACTGATCTCGCGCTATAGTGATTCCAGAACGCGCTAAAATTGATCTCGCGCTACAGTGATTCCAGAACGCGCTAAAATTGATCTCGGAATAAATGAAGTATGAAATCTCGTTGTATGAAATAAATAAATAAAATAAATTCCTGCAAAATACTCAATGAAATAATTAGTAAATAATTAAGGGTATTTGTGAGCATCAAAATCATCATAAAGAGACAGAGTATTATTTAAAATAATCTCCCCCTTTAAAAAACATTATTTTGAATTGTTTGAAAACAATATATTGCTCAACAATCTCCCTCTTTTTGATGATCACAAAACCCATAAAATAATAGAACTAATTTAATTGCAATCTTTATTGAAAAATTAGTTTTATAAAATTTTAGAATTTTGAAAGGATTAAAACAATATTTAACTATAATAAAATTTCTCCCCCATAAAAATAAATTTTCAGCTAAAAATTGATAAAAGATAAATGTCGTATATATCCAAATTCTCCCATATATCCAAATTTCTTCATAGGAAACAAATGAATTTAAATGTTGTGTTTATCCAAATTCTCCCCCTTTTTGTGATATCAAAAAGAATGAAAAATTACGGATTTGAACACATTCAATATTGCACTGAACTATAAGTAAATACTATAATTAACTGTGTATGAATAAGTGAATTTGTTATACTGGCTAACTCAATCATAAATCAATAAACAGCAAAACAAAAAAAAACTATTTAAAATTAAATAAACCTAACTCCCCCTTAATAAATTCAAACCTTGCCGTGGGAAGTGGTTTAGTAAAAATATCTGCTAATTGATTTTCTGTATTTACAAATTCTAAAAATATATCCTTTTTAAACACATGATCTCTTAAAAAGTGATGTCTTATATCAATGTGCTTAGTTCTAGAATGACTAATAGGATTTTTTGAAATATTAATTGCACTAGTATTATCACATAAAATAGGTGTATTATTGAAATTTAATCCAAAGTCCATAAGAGTGTTTTTCATCCACAACACCTGTGCACAGCAACTACCTGCAGACACATATTCTGCCTCGGCTGTTGACAGGGCAACTGAGTGTTGTTTCTTACTAGACCATGATACTAAAGACTTCCCTAAAAAGTGACATGTTCCTAAAGTACTCTTCCTATCTAATCTACAGCTTCCAAAGTCAGCATCTGAATATGAAATTAAATTAAAATCAGAGGTTTTTGGATAAAGCAGAGATTGATAAATAGTACTTTTTAAATATCTAAAAATTCTTTTAACAGCAGTTAAATGGGATTCTTTGGGATTTGATTGAAATCGAGCACAAAGACATACTGAATACATTATATCTGGTCTACTAGCAGTAAGATATAACAAACTACCAATCATACCTCTATATAACTTGTTGTCCACTGATTTTCCAGTTTCATCCAAATCAAGTTTTATATTAGTACACATAGGAGTTGTAAATGGCTTGCTGTTTTCAAGTCCAAATTTCTTAAGTAAATCAGTAATGTATTTGCATTGATTTAAAACATTTCCAAAATCTTTTTGAAATATTTGAAGACCCAAAAAGAAATTTAATTCTCCCATCATACTCATTTCAAATTCTTTTTGCATTAATTCTGAAAATTCATGACAAAGAATTTTATTGGTTGATCCAAAAATTACATCATCAACATAAATTTGAACCAACAAAACATTATTTTTCATAGTTTTCTTAAAGAGTGTTGGATTTGCCAGTCCAACAGTAAAATCATTTTTCAAAAGAAAAGAACTTAGTCTTTCATACCAAGCTCTAGGTGCTTGTTTAAGGCCATAAAGAGCTTTAGTAAGTTTGAAAACAGAATTTGGTTTTTGAGAATTTTCAAAACCAGGAGGTTGCTCAACATAAACTTCCTCCATTAAATAACCATTTAAAAAGGCAGATTTAACATCCATATGAAATAATTTAAAATTCATATAAGATGCATAGGCTAAAAGGATTCTAATGGCTTCTAACCTGGCTACAGGTGCAAAGGTCTCATCATAATCTATTCCTTCTTCTTGATTATATCCTTTAGCTACTAATCTTGCTTTATTTCTAGTTATTATCCCTTGATCATCCTGTTTATTCCTAAAGACCCATTTAGTTCCTATTACTGGATAATCATGTGGTCTTTCAACTAACTCCCAAACCTTATTTCTCTTGAACTGGTTCAATTCATCCTGCATTGCTATTACCCAGCTCTCATCATCTAAGGCTTCTTCTATGGTCTTAGGTTCTTGTTGGGATAGGAAAGCAGAGAATTCAACTATGTTTCCAAGGTTTCTTCTAGTTTGAATACCAGTCTCTAAGTCACCTATCACAGATTCTAAAGGGTGATTCTTTAAGGTTCTAGACTGTCTAGGCATTACATTCAAAGGTTCTTCAGTGTCATGTTCTTCTGAACTGGACTGAATTTCTTTTATATCATTTTCAAAATCATTCTTTAAATTCTCAAGTCTCATGTTTTCATTAGAATCAGGTTCATCTATTTGTTCTATCCTTTTCTCAAAAGGATCAGATTCATCAAATTTCACATGAACTGATTCTTCAACAATCCTTGACTTTTTATTATAGACTCTATAAGCTTTGGAGGTTGCAGAATATCCTAAGAAAATACCTTTATCATATTTTGGATCAAATTTACCAAGATTATCTTTGGTATTCAAGATGTAAACCTTGCATCCAAAAACTTTAAAGTAATTTACTTTAGGTTTTCTGTTATTCCATAGTTCATAGGGTGTCTTTTTCAAAATAGGTCTTATTAAAATTCTATTCATTATATAACAAGCTGTATTAACAGCTTCTGCCCAGAAATATATAGGTAGGCTATATTCATTTAACATAGTTCTAGCCATTTCTTGAATAGTTCTATTTCTTCTTTCTACAATCCCATTCTGTTGAGGTGTTCTTGGAGCAGAGAAGGTGTGTTTAATACCCATGTTTGAGCAAAAGGAATTAAATTCCTGGTTCTCAAATTCTCCACCATGATCACTTCTCAATGAGATTATATTAAAACCTTTTTCATTTTGAATAGATTTACAAAAACCTTCAAATAAACTAAAAGCTTCACTTTTAAATTTCAAAAAGAAAATCCAAGTAAATCTAGAATAATCATCAACTAATACATAAACATATAATTTACCAGCTAAACTTGCTACTCTTGAAGGTCCAAACAAATCCATATGGATAAGTTCTAGAGGTTTAGTTGTAGCAACTTTATTAACAGATTTGAATGATGATTTGTGTTGCTTGCCAAACTGACATGCATCACAGAATCTGTCATTTTCAAATTTGAGACTAGGCAAATCAGAAACTATATGTTTCTTAGATAATTTATGTAAAGCATATATATTGCAAGGACCAAGTCTTCTATGCCAGATCCAGGATTCACTTATATTAGTAGTTAAGCAGTTTACTTGTTGTTTACACAAGGAATACAAATCCAAAGTATAAACATTATCAGTTCTGGGTGCTCTAAACTTAAACAGTTTATCTTTAGAAACAGTACAACTATTGTTAGTAAAATCAACAGTGTATCCATCATCACAGAGTTGAGAGATACTTATCAGATTGTGTTTTAACCCTTGTACATAAAGTACTTTGTTGATTGAGACTGTCTTTGGATCTCCAACTGTTCCAATACCAATAATCTTTCCTTTGGCATTGTCACCAAAGGTGACAAGTCCTCCTTCCTTTCGAGTAAGAGAAGAGAAATTAGCTGAAGTTCCACTCATGTGTCTTGAGCAGCCACTGTCCATATACCATATTTCTTTCTTTCTTTGGTAACCTGCTACCTGCAAAGACATTCAAACAAATTGCTTTGGTACCCATATTTTGTTGGGTCCAGGAGTGTTAGCAAGCAGTGATCTGGGTATCCAGATTTGCTTTGTTTTCTTAAAATTGATTGAATCATATAGATCATTGGAAATATAAGCTTTCTTAATTCCACATATTTGAGATTGTATTAGAAAACAGTTTTTAGCTATATGACCTTTTGTTCCACAGAAGTTACAAATAACCTGTTTAGTGCTAGGAACAAAATAATTTTTGTATAACTTAGGTTTTTCTCCTTTACTTCCAATTCCAAACCTTTCCTTTTTAATTATAGTTTTTCCAAGTATCTCATTTAAGGCGTTTTCTCCTTTTGTAAAAACTAATGCAGCCTTTTTATAAGATTCTACTTCATCCTGTAGAGTTTTTATTTTTGATTCAAAATTAATTTTATTTGAGTCAGCAGAGTTGTATTTGTCAATTAATTCCTTATGTTGTTTTAGCAAAGTATTTCTCTCATCTGAAATAGCTTTATGCAAGTTCTTTATAGATTTATATTTTTTAAATAATGAGTCATACCTTTCTTCAAGCATATTGCAGTAAGCTTCAAGTTTTTTATTTGAGAAGCTTGTTTCAGAGTTTGATTCATTATTTGAGTCAGAGGAGTAGTATGAGTGTACCTCATCAGTTTCAGCCATGAAACACATATTTGCTTTTAAATTGGCTTCCTCCTTCTCTGAGCTTGATTCAGAAGAATTACTTGAGTCTTTAGAAACACTCCAAGTAGCTTTCATAGCTTTCTTGTCTTTCTGCTCATAATCATCTATTTTGAATAATTTCTTCTTCTTTGCATCTTTCAATTTTGGGCAATCCGGTCTGATATGTCTCATCTTTTTGCATTCATAACATCTCACTTCCTTGCTATCCTTCTTGAAGGATTTCTTGAAGTCTTTCTTCTTACTGTATAACTTTCTGAATTTTCTGGCTAGCTGAGCCAGTTCTTCATCCGAATTTGAAGAATCAGAGCTTTATGATTTAGCACTTACTTCTCTGTTCTTCATCTTTCTATCCTTTTGTTGAGAAGTCACTTTCAAAGCAGTATTTTCCCTTTTTATGTAGACTTTATGCTCATTTACCTCATCTTGCATTTCAGCCTCGTACATCATCAATGTACCAATCAGCTCTCTCATAGTTAGATCTTTAACAGAAGTTGATTGTCTGATTGCTGCAGAGATTCCATTCCATCGAGTAGGAAGTACTCTCAATACCTTTAACGCTTGATCAGCCTGCTTGATTGGTTCTCCTAGAGTTATTATATTATTGACAATTTCTGTCAATCTTCCATTCATCTGAGTGATGCTCTCTCCTTCAATCATTCTGAAAGTATCGAATTTTAATTTAGCAGTTGCATATCTCATCTGTCTTACATTATCTATTCCTTCATAAGCAACAGCTATTGTTTGCCACATTTCATATGCAGTCGGGAATTGAGATACTCTGTTAAATTCATCCGGTCCTAGACCACAGATGATTGCATTCATAGCTTTTGAATTCATGTCATACTCAGCCTCTGTAGAAGCACTCCATGTATCGGGATTTTCAGGAATTTCATAGGGAGTCAGAATTTTTGAATAGACTTTGTAACCAAGATTTTTCAGATAAATAATCATACGTGATTTCCAGCAGCCATAATTATCTCCATTAAAGTAAGGTGCTCTGACCATTGACATTCCCTCTCTCGTATCAGCCATGATACACTATGTATAATCTTTAAATACTTCTAGCTTGATAAGACTTTAAAAATAAGAAGCTCCTCCTTTGATACCAATTGTTGGATCTGAATCTACAGATTACACACAAGAGGGGGGGTGAATTGTGTCTTTTCAAAATTATTACAATCTCTTCAATTTAGACAAATTCTGTCCACTATGCTTTAGCACGATTAAATATGCAACGGAAAAAGTAAAAGCATGAACACACGGATGTATAGTGGTTCGGGGAACAGAAGGCCCCTAGTCCACTCCACCAACGCTCAAATCCACGAGCTTGGCGATTTTCACTATCTGGTCCTCGTTTCCACAGACCTGTTCACAACTGAGTACAGGCAGTTGACACCTTTACAAGTTTCAGGCAAACACAGCCTTCCTGGTTCAAACACGAACCCACACAGCTTAGAACGAGAAGCTGATCACTCAAAAATAAAAAGGGTTTCGATAAAGAAAACACTTCTCCAGTTGTTCTTCACAATTACAACAGAATGCAATTGACAGTAGATGAATCGTCGTCTTCAGAAAATAAAGATCTGTAATGAAAACAGTTCTGAGTCGATCCAGTTGCAATAGATATTACAAGAAACTTCACAACTTCAGCAGCAGTAGATTCACAACAGATAGTCGATGTAGAACACGTGAATCTGCTATCAAGATCTTCCTTCGGTAATAAAGGTTTTACACTTCTTCTTGATCACCAGAAAAGAACGCCTTCACACAGTCTCTGTTTCTTGCTCGTTAAAAGATCAATCTATATATTTCATACACTTTCCTGTGTATATATATATCCGAAGTTTGCAAGATAGAACATATATATTCAAATCTGAGAAAATCTTCCGCATAAATAGATCCATGAAAATCTCCTTTAGATTCGCGATATTAAAAAAAATGAAATAACAGAGCCGTTGTAACTCCCCTGAAGAATCGGCATAAAAAGCTCCGTTTAAATCAATCATTAATCCGTTGAAAATCGTCTTTGATTCAGTCAAAGTCGTACTTAAGAATCGGCTCGAAATCCGCTTAATAATCCGCCTGTTTGACCAATGCAAAAGGAAATATCGTCTGTCAAAAATATCCCGACGCCAAACGTAGGGTTGATGACGTGGCTCCAAACGTAGGGTTCACAAACGTAAGGTTCAAAAACGTAAGGTTCAGAACGTAAGGTTCATAACGTAAGGTTCAGAACAAAAGCTCAAACGTAAGGTTGAACATACATACTTTCTCTTCAGCATTCAAACGTAGGGTTGATCATCCATACTTTGTCTTGCTTCAACTCTCCAAAGAACGTACGGTTGATTATAAAAGTAAGGTTGATGATCCATACTTTTGAGAAACAAACTCAACACTTAAAACTAACGTACGGTTTCTCTTCCATACTTGTCCAACAACAAAAATGTAAGGTTCCTTCCAAACGTAATGTTCTTCTTCCATACTTTTCAACAACGTAAGGTTCATTAACCATACGTTTCAAAATAACGTAAGGTTCCTTAACCATATGTTTCTTTTAACATAAAAAGTAAACTTTTCATCCATACGTTACGTTCATCAACGTAGGGTATGAACAGTGATTCCAGTACGCGCTAAAACTGATCTCGCGCTACAGTGATTCCAGAACGCGCTAAAATTGATCTCGCGCTACAGTGATTCCAGAACGCGCTAAAATTGATCTCGGAATAAATGAAGTATGAAATCTCGTTGTATGAAATAAATAAATAAAATAAATTCCTGCAAAATACTCAACGAAATAATTAGTAAATAATTAAGGGTATTTGTGAGCATCAAAATCATCATAAAGAGACAGAGTATTATTTAAAATAATCTCCCCCTTTAAAAACATTATTTTGAATTGTTTGAAAACAATATATTGCTCAACATAATCAACAAGAGGGAATAGACTATGAAGAAACCTATGCTCCAGTAGCCAGACTTGAATCTATCCGTATTCTACTTGCCTTTGCAGCATTCTTTAATTTTAAACTTTTTCAAATGGATGTAAAATGTGATTTTCTTAACGGTTATGTTCAAGAGGAAGTTTTTGTTGAACAACCTCCTGGCTTTGAAGATACAAAACATCCTGATTATGTTTTTAGACTTACCAAAGCTCTGTATGGACTTAAACAAGCCCCACGAGCATGGTATGATAGACTTACTGGATTTTTGCTTCAAAATAACTATGTTAAGGGAAATGCAGATCCAACCCTTTTTATAAAGAAAGATAAGAAAAATGTTTTGATTGTTCAAATTTATGTTGATGACATCATATTTGGTTCAACTCAGCAATCTTTGACCAAATCCTTCGCAAGTCTAGTGAAATCTGAGTTTGAAATGAGTATGATGGGTGAGTTAACATTTTTCCTTGGTTTTCAAATTTCTCAAAAACCAAAAGGAACTTACAAATCTCAACATAAGTATATTAAAGATCTTCTTAAAAAGTATGGTTATGACAACACCAAGAGTATAAGTACTCTTATTGGTACCTCAAACTCTTTAGATCTTGATGAAGCTGGGAAACCAGTAGATCAAACATCTTTTAGAGGTATGATAGGAAGTCTACTATACTTAACAGCTAGTTGACCAGACTTAATGTTTTCAGTATGCTTATGTGCAAGATATCAATCCAATCCTAAGGAATCTCACTTAAAGGCAGTAAAAAGAATTTTTCGCTACCTTAAGGGAACCATGGATCTAGGATTATTTTATACTTCTGGAAATGATTTTTTTCTAAAAAACTTTTCTGATGCTGAATTTGGTGGATGTAGAATGGATAGAAAAAGTACATCTGGAACTTTTCATTTCTTAGGAGATTCGCTAGTTTCTTGGTCCTGCAAGAAGCAACATTCTGTAGCACTTTCCACTGATGAAGCCGAATATGTAGCAGCTGGAAGTTGTTGTGCTCAAGTGTTGTGGATACAACACACACTCACAGACTATGGCTTGAGTTTTACTAAAACTCAAATTTTGTGTAATAACACAAGTGCCATTGCCCTTAGTAAGAACCTTGCACATCACTCTCGTGCAAAACACATAGATATTAGGCATCAATTTCTTAGGGATCACACACTAAAAGGAGATATTATTCTTTAGTTTATCAGAACGCAAGATCAACTTGCTGATATTTTCAAAAAATACTTTCCTTCTGATAGATTTGAATACATAAAACAGAAGTTAGGAATGATAACCGTAACGTAATCCTTCTTAATTAACTTTCTGTTGAAAAATTCTCCTTACAGCAATAAACTCATTTTCATAGGGGGAGTACATTTGATTATTAGAGTAACTAAATTCTTCAAAGATAGTTTTTCAAACTTTTCGGAACTAAAATTCCGGAATGGGAATTTCCGGAACTAAAATTTTCTAGAATGGATATTTTCATATAGAAAGCTTCTGGAATGGAAATTTTTGTATTGAAAACTTCCGGAATGCGAAATTTCGTACTGGTGTTTCCATAACTAGATTTTCGTACCGAGTCTTTCATAATGAGTTTTTCATATTCAATTTTTTTTAAAAAAAATCGTACCAGAATTCTTATAATATTTTCCGTACCGAGTTTTCCGTACTGAGTTTGTTTTTCATAGTGAGTTTTGCGAACTATGTCTTTTCATAATAAAGATTTTTCATAGTCATTTTTATATTACCCATTACGAATAATCCTCCTAAGCCAATCCGAAAGGTATGATTTCCTTACGCAAGTTTTCGTAGTCATACTTTACTTGCTGGTATTTTCTCATACTTTGTTTTCGGATTATAATTTTCTTAAATCTTTGTTTTAATAAAACCTAAAAAAGATCGGATTCAAGTTTTCATGAGAATTGGTTTTCGATCGTCAGATCTGATCTCAGATTGTCACAACCGTTCGATCAATCGTGGAAGATGAACCGTTTTTTCGTTGCCTATATAAAGGGGACCACAAATAGTTGTCCCACATCGGTTTTCAAGATCTAGCGTCTCGAAGCTTTGCCTCTCTGTTTTAAAGTCGTTCTAAACTTCATATTTCTCCATTCCGAACTTCTCAGAGGTCTTCAGATCCGAATGTCTGTGGAAGTAGCTTCTCAAGACATGTCTTCCTCTAAGCCGATTTCGAAGTGGATGGTATATAGAGAGAGGTTGTTTCATCCTGATTTCTTCAACAAGTATTACTCTCTTATATCCAAGAATATTAAGCTTAATGGATGGGAAGATGTTGTTGTGTCGAAACCTGGGAATCAAGATGAAGTCTATTCAGATTTTCTTATAGAGTTTTATGAGACACTTTCCTTTCTTAAGAAAGATGGAAGAGAAAAGTTTTCGTTTAAGTCTTATGGTAAGACTTATAAGCTTTCATATGCCAAGTCAGCTAGCTTGGTAGAGCTGAATAATGAAGGAGAAGCTGAATTTATATCTCATGTGTTGTCGGATTCAAAGGGTAGCTTCGGCAAGGAAAAAGCATTAGAAACTCTCGGACTGGCAGATGACAAGGCTCCGAAGATTGCTAATTTATCTACAAATTTCCGGATCCTAGAATTATGGGTACAAGGCCTTATCGTACCGAGAAAGGGTGAAAAAGATAGTTTGAAGAAGAGTGAGATATACATCCTAGATTTTCTGATAAATCTGAGGAAGTTTAACCTGATGAAGCACATTCTCATTACTCTTGAGAATGTTAAGAAAGGGAATCTGAGAGCTCATATCATAATGTATCCAGAAATCCTCTCAAAGATGATAGTCTGGTGCCTTGAGTCTTTCAAGGAGGCTTGCAAGTCTAATCCAAGAGTTTGAAAGATTATGTTGGTGAGTGATGGTACACTCAAAAGGATGGATGTAGACTTTGACAAGAAGACCGGTCAGTTCATTGATTTACCTGCTCAAGAAGAAGCAGTTCCGAAAGTAGCTGATCTGAAATCCTCTAAGCCAGTAAGGAAGAGAAAGTTGAAAGAAGTTGAAGATGAAGCAGATAATCCCAAGTCTAAGGAAGTTCATTCCGCACCTCCAAAACCAAATAAGAAGAAAGCTTACCCAGATGAGGTAGTTGCTAAATGGAGGGAGATCAAAGAAAAAAGAGTGCAAGGGGAGCCTCAGTTTGGCTTGGATCCTGCGGAGGCTAAGGCCTTGAAGGAAAGAACTGCAGATGAGCTAGAAAAACAAGTCAAAGAAAAGAAGCTTAAGAAGAAGTTGTCCGAAGCAGAGGTAGCTCAGGCATTGTTGAAGTTCAATGAGATGGTTTTAGCAAATATTCCTGTTCCGAGATCCTTTTCCTTGGACTCCCTTCCTGAGACTCCAGGAAGAAATTTTGTCGCTCCGGAAGAAGCTGTTGCTAAGACTGCTGAGGAAGTAGAGCAAATTGAGCGGGTGGAAGAGGAAGAAGCTGTAGCTGAAGGCAGTGGTGAAACTGGAGATGTTTTGAAACAAGTAGATGATTATAAGGGGACACCTTTGGAACATCTGTCGCTCCGAACTTCAGAAGCTGAATCTTTGAAATTAGTCACTCTTAGAAACGATGAGCAGCAAGGAGAAGAAGAAATAGCTTATCATGCAGAAGAAGAACAAATTCTACATGATGTTGCTCAAATGGAGAACGTAGATGATGTAGCTCAAAAAGTTGCTGATGATGAAGATAATATTATTCAAGTAACTGATAGTGAAAAAAGAACTCCGGAACAAGATTCTATTCCGAAAATAGACAAGGGAAAGAAAATTCTTACTGATACTCTGAGCTCAGTAGTGGTGAAGAGAAAGGAAGTTGGTAGTTCTTTAAAGAGAAAGCTTGACCAAGTTGAAAAAGAAAATTCTCCAAGCAGAGTCTCGGATTCGGAGTCATCTTCGTTGGGGCATGACTTTGTTGTTCAGTCTTTAAAGAAGTTGGTAGGTTCTATTCAGACCTTCTCAAGCATTGATTCAAGATGTCAGATTCTCCAACATGCTTTGAATCAGAAATCAGACTTTGTATCCATGGTCATGGATAAGTGTGTTGAGATAGAAGCTCAATTCAAATCTTTCTTTGTCGGCTATGAAGCCCATAGAAGATCTTGCAAGAGGATGAAAAATTGGTCGAGGAAAACTGTAGAAGAGATGAGACTCTTAGATGAATTCCAAGATAATGTGAAGGATGCTTTTGAGACTGAGGACAGGAATATAAATGAGCGAACTTCTTCCTTTGAAGAGAAATTGACAAATGAAAAGAATTTCCGGATTCAAGAAGTCAGAGATCTGAATGGGAAGCTAAATTCTGTCTCTCAAAATTGGAAATATGAAAGGGATCATCGGATTGAGTTTGAAGAAAATATGAAGGCTCGGGAAGAAAAGCTTAAAGCTCAGGAAGAAAAGCTTCAAGCCCAGGAAGAAAAGATTGAAGCCCAAAGTGCAAGAATTGTTGTGTTAGAGAAGCAATCCGAGGAAGATCATAAAGACTTGAAAAAGATAAAGACTATTCTTAAGGGTCTCATGGTGAAGGAAAAATATCCAAAATAGATAGATCCGATCTTTTGTTGTATCTAAATTTATTTGTTGTTGAGCTCTTCAAACTTAATGAAAATTTGTGCTTGCTCGTTTCTTTTGTTGTTGCTACTAATTTTTCAGGTACCTTGTTTTATTTTCCATTCCCTCAAATTCTTTTTGAAAATCAAAAAGGGGGAGAAGGAAAAGACCCTAATAAGAAAAGGGAAAAAGAATCTTAACAAAGGGTGAGAAAGAAAACAAACTCTAATAAGAGTTTATCTAAGGGGGAGTTTCTCATTAAAGAAGACATTCTTATTCGTAATGAAATATCATTCCGGAAATCTAGAATACGATCCTTAGAGTTTCAAAGCCTAAAGGGGAGTTAGTCGTATTCATCAATATCCTTAAAGCAAAGGGAGATAAGCCTTAATATTTTTCTTTCTTCTTAGAATTTCTTTTTCGTAAGGATGTTTGTGCTTTCCAAAAAGGGGGAGATTATTGAGTCAATAAGGTTTTCCTTATGACTTTTCCATTCCTTCTTGTTTTGAAAATCACAAACACCTTATCTTTAAGAAAATATCTTTTATAAGGAAAATTGCTTTTATAAGGAAAATCGCTTTTATAAGAAAAAATTATCCTTATCATATTTTCATCCATATTTTTCTTAAGTATAAGATTCGGATTCATTTCTATATTCTCGAAATTGTTTGAAACTTTGATATGAAGTATTCTGTTTTAGGATCCGAATTCTGGATAAGAACTGTAATAAAGTTTCACTCCGAAAATCCAGAATGAAAACTGTGATAAAATTTCATTCCGAATTCCGGATATGAACTCTGATTAAGTTCTACTCCAGATTCAGGATATGAATCCTTATGAAGTTCGACATCGAATTCTCATTAAGAATTCTAATGACGAATTCTCATTATGAATTCTGATAACGAATTTTCATTAAGATTTCTGATGATGAATTCTCATTACGAATTCTGATGATGAATTATCATTCCAAATTATGGATACAAATTCTCATTACGAATTCTAAAGATGAATTCTCATTACGAATTCTGATGATGAATTCTCATTACGAATTCTGATGACGAATTCTCATTCCGAATTCTCATTCCGAATTCACCTATTAAACAGAATCTGATCATCTTTGTTTTATACACTCCGAATTTATTTAGACTCCGAAAATTATTTTGGTTAGACTCTAATCTTTCATTTTGCTTACTCTTTTATAATTTTTATACTCTTTAATATATATTTTTTTCACTCCGAATATTCACTCCGAACTTTTAATTTAGACTCTAAACAATGTCATACATTCTGTTACACTTGTTTTGTTATAAAAAGATGTCATTAATTCTGTTATAAACTAACCGTTGGTTAAGTTACACATGTACAGGTCCCTCCGATTTTTAAGGAAAATATGACCGTTGGGAAGGAGGCCGACCTTACCTATAAATAGGAGCTCATTTGAAAGAGCTCGAGAGAATAAAGTTGATCAATCTAGAGACCACACGCTGCTAAGGTGATTTCTAGAGAGAGAAATATTTTCATGCCTTGTGCGTACTGAACCACTTGTTCAGTTTTTGCTTTGTGCGACTCTGAATGTTGGTGATTACATTCGAGGACTTCTGGGGATAAGAAGACAGAGGTTTCCAACTACCTTGAAGTTGAGGTCTTCCTTGCTGAGGAAGACAGAGGTTGCCAACTACCTTGAAGTTGAGGGCTTACGAGGATAGCAAGATAGAGACTCCGATCTTCGTATCGAGGGCTTACCCTGGTGTGGGTAAGACAGAATTGCTTGAAAGTATAAATCAAGGGACCTTTATCCAAGGTTGTTGGATACCCTTCTCTTTGGGTTAAAAGACTTATATCTTGTTACTTGTAGTTTTACTACTTGTTTGTTTCCGCTGTATTTTTGTATTATAAGGAAAGTATAACTTTCTTATACTTCCTTACTTATACTCTGTGTCATTTAGATTCTATACGCTTTAAGGTAGAATCTCATATTGTAATCTTTTGTTAAGTTTCGATTTCCGGAACCATATTTCTGGAACCTACTTTCGGAATCTCTTTCCAGGTTTTCTTTTGGTATTAGAGGTGTTGTGAATTTTCTTAGTTTAAACTCTGTTAAACTTAGCCCTTTCCTTTGCTTAAGGAAATCATAGTTATTCGTAACTAACTTTAAAGGTTCCAAAGTAATTTTTAAAGTATACAATTCACCCCCCCTCTTGTATATTGAGCATCTACATCATTATTTCGATCCTACAGGTATAACATGAATTATTATAAACCATATCATATTCTTGGGTTTTTTCCTATCGTAGGGTATAATATAGTGATATTACACCAATGACTCTACCATGCCGCATTATCATGCAATTATCTCTCACAATGGGTAATTATTAAGTGTGAATGTTTCATATTATGAAACACAAGGAGGTTCGGTGCATTCATATAGTGAAGGAAAAATAGCTGAAGCATTAACTCATACATTATGTAACGTATGAGTTATTTCATGAGGTATATATAAATAAGCCACTTCTATATGATGGTGTGTGTGATTCTGTCATGAACCACCTTCACCAATATAAGGGAAGGGATAGAAAACTACCAAACCCTTCCTTCTTCAAGTTGAAGGAGAGATAATGACCCCCGAGTCCCATTTTAAATAGGCCCCGGAGTGTAAACTAGAAACAAGGGTATATAATCACACATAATATGGAAGTCATTACCCTTTTTATTTAGTAGGATTGGGAGATAATATGGTAAAAAAACCCCAAAAAATCCAAAACTGAAGGTAAAAGTAAATCCAAAACTCATTCCCATATGCATGTTCAAAGATAAAATCATACAAACTACAAGAAAACTCCAAAAGGAAAGTACCAAAAGAAAAGAAAACAACAATAGTAACTATCCCAACGTCCAAGCTAGTAAGGTCTATCACGGTCCTCAAAGTCCTCCTGGAAACCTGAAATCAGTTTTATATACGTAGGGTGAGCATACAGGTATACGCAGTAGGGAAAACTAAAAGCTCACGTGCACAAGTGGGGAGGCATTCTAATGCCCTGTGAGAAGTAGAGAGAACCAAAGAACCTATCAAGGAAACTATCCACCTAACCTCACCAAGGCACGCTTCCCAAATAATGCAAGTTAGTTAAAGTAATAGTAATAACAGATTGATATTTGGGTACCTCGCTCCACTTTCCCACTAGTTATTGAAGACATCCTATGCGTCAGACCTCCCCCGCCATTTTCAATGTAGTCCCACTACTGCCCCAACAACAACCTTATGGACCACCTCAACCATGCATCCTGCCCGAAGATACATGATACACCACAACCATGCATCCCACCCACAGACACCTGGGCCACCACAACCATACGTCCCACCTGTAGACACCTGGGCCACCACAACCATACGTAAACACACCCACAGACACCTGGGCCATAACAACTACCACCATGACTGAAGACACCTGGGTCTCATCCTGATGACACTTGGGAAACAAACCTGCCCACACACACCTGGGATAACCATCACAAGATACCCTACCCAAATATTCTTGGGCTATAATAGACCTCAGGCCATCACAGTCTGCCCAAAGAGTCTTGGGCTACCCGAGAGAGGGAGCAGAAAAGGAGCTAACAACCAGCCACTCATAGGAATGTTGGAAAAAACACTCTCCCCCATGAAATGAGGGTGTTCTACATGAAGTGATCAACTTTTATGGGGTTCAAATAAGAAACACAAAAACTAAATTTATACATATAGGTAAACAAGCACTCATCCCAACCTAAGGGTCCTGAAACCAACCCATACACAAACACCCTCATTACTATTCACACATGCACAAAAGCAAAACAACCACAACTAGATAACCACCCATTATTGTTATCATGTTCAATTGGTTTCGTTGTAAATTAATTCCTCACTACCGGGAAACTAACAGACACATCCACAATTCAAAACAACTCTGAAGGAGAAAACAACCAAACATCAATTTAAGCATTCACACTCGGTTCTCTTGTAAAGTCACAATGTCAAAAGGGATTTGTGAGATCCCTCAAATTATTGGAACCAAACCAATCCCCAACACATGGGCACAGATCCACAATCCAACTAAACAAAGGGAGATCACATCCACATCAACAACACCCCACAAGTAGCAACCACACACAAAGAAGTTTTCAGATTTTTCCACACTATTCATTAGGTTCCTTTCTATCATTTTTTTAATAGGGGTGATCACATGAGGATTATTATTCATTGGGAATCCATTTTATAAACCAAATTTATGTGATTAACTAGTTTTCATGCTATATCCATTCAATCATAAGTCTATGCAGATAAATAGAGGTTCACTAGTGCGCAAGAAAGGACCACCAACAACCATGATTTTCAGTGGGCATAAGCCCATACAATTCACAACATATTAATGAAAAAAAGAGCTTCGTCATCAAACACACCCCTTAATTATTTAGAAACCATTTATTATCTTCATTAAGGTTCAGTCTCATCCATGCCCTGAGGAATCATTAACATACCCACCCTGCATGATACACAGTAAAGAGAGAAGAAGGAAGAACCTACTTGGATGATCAATGATCGAAGTTTTATCCTCGTGCCAAGAACTTGGGATGCACCACTTACAAGAAACTCCAAGGCTCCATGGGTGAGAAGAAAGGCTCTGGCATGGGCGCACAATTCATCTCTCAGAGAGAGACTCCAAACGCACCAATAGAGAGCAAAAGTAAAAGAAGAAATGATCTCGGCTTAAGAAAAGGGCCAGATCCTAAAATCAGGGAGACGATTTTGAAGTACTTAAAAGTCAGATCCTGGATCAACCACGTTGTTGGGTAGTTTCTCCCATTGGGATTAATTGGAATTTGATAATTATCCTTGGATATGGTGGAGATAATAGCTGTGAGTTAAAGGGTTTCCTTTAAACAGAGGAAAACGTGTAACAGGGGTGTAACTGTAAAACACGACAAGGTGTGACACCGAGGAAAAAAGTCCACGTGTTTTGATAACCCAGGGGTCGCCCAATTTATGGGGGTTTAAAACATCTTTCACTGGCTTTAAATGGCTTTAGAAGGGATATTAAAATGCTTTTACGTCGAAAGATACGTCACTGGTGAAAAACTAGAAGATCCTGGAAAAACAAGGAAGGACTCACCGTTAGGTGAGGAACCATCTCTCTAGCACTGTCGTGTTGGCACCATCACCCTGACACTATTACCCTAGCACCATTGTCGATTGGTTCTATGGATGACCCATCGGTGCCACCAATAACCATCGGTGTCCTCGATGCCCATCGGTGCCACCGATGCTCATCGGTTCCACCGACGCTGATTGGTGCTAATGATGCCCATTGGTGCCACTGATGCCCATAGGTGCCACCGACGCTCCTCGGTGCCACCAATACTAATCGGTGCCACCGATTCTCATCAGTGCCACCGACTCCGATCGGTGCCCCCGATGCTAATTGGTGCCACTTTTTTCTCATCGGTGCCACCATTCTTCAAATCTTGAAATTTTTAAAACTCTTTAATGAGTTACCGATGGTCCCTGGGATACCTCAAACACCAAAATTTTGGAAAAGTAATGGACCAGGAGGGTCCAGGTCATTAGATCAGATACCTCTCAAATTATTCTCATCCTCAAGAATTTAAGAGTAAACCCGAAGAGAAGAGAGGGGTCTGAACAACCATCTCGTAAGATACCTCTTAGAGACAAAACCACCCTAGAGTAGCTCAAAATCTAGGAACAAGCCTCGACATCTAGAAACACCTCTCCATCACCTCTATCCTGAACAACTATGGATGCATTACTGTTCTCATCCCCCAAGAAACTGTAAAAACATATAAGGCCACACTATCTGGACATATGGATTAGGGAGTCTCTTTCTCCATGTCAAGATAATATCCGCTTTGGGTGCCACTAACTCGCCTACATGGGTTTAATCGCATCCCCCTTAATGAGTCTCGATTAGGAATCTAGTCCTCCCCTTCTTGTGGTTAGCACTATTCACACACACTTAGAGAACAAGGGAAAAAACTCATCTCATAGTTAATAAGGTCAAGAATTACATCACAGTCAAGTACAAAATAACACATAACAAATCTCAAAACAGATCTGAGTACTGAGCACGCATCTGTGCCTCCCATTCCCAGGTACTCTCCTTGAGGCCACCATGCCTCCATAACACACGAAGTAAGGGAATGGTTCACCCATGAGGTACCTTCTCTTCATGATCCTCGATCCTCACTGGACACTCCATGAACATCTCATAATCCTTGATATCCAACTCTTCCTAGTTGAGGATGTGATAATCATCATGTAGATACCGATGGAGCTGAGATACATGGAAGATGTCATGCACCCTCAGAAGCGGTGGTGGTAGCGCCAGCTGATAATCCACTTTGCCGACCCACTGTAACACCTCAAAGGGTCTGAAAAACCTGGGAGAAAGCTTACTCCCCCTCCCGAACCTCTGTTTCCCATGAAGAGGGGAGACCTTCAAGAAGATGTGGTCCCTAACCTCGAACTCCAAGGGTCTCCTCCTATGATCGACATACAACTTCTTCCAGTCCTGAGCCACCTTCATCCTTTCACGCACAAGCTAGACCTTCTTTGTTGTGGTCATCACCACCTCTGGGACAAGAACACCTGCCTCTCCAACCTCTGTCCAGCACACAGGTGAACGACACGACCTTCTGTACAAGGCTTCGAATGGAGCCATGCCGATGGTAGAGTGATAGCTATTGTTGTAGGCAAACTCTACCAATGGAAAGTGTCATACCCATGATCCTTATAAGTCTATAACACATAACCACATCATGTCCTCCAATGTTTAGATGGTCCTCTCTATCTTCCTATTCATCTAGGGGTGGAAAGCAGTGCTAAGGCACAGCTAGGTGCCAACAGCATGTTGCAATCCTTTCCAGACTCGTGAGGTAAACTGTGTATCCCAATCCGAGACTATGGTCCTCGAAACTCTATGCAACCACACCACCTCAACCGCGTACCTCTGTGCCAAGGAACCCACCACACTCAACTCCTTGAATTCTAGGAAGTGAGCTGATTTTTTCAGTCGGTCCACCACTCACTAGTGAAAATACGGGTTTTAACGTCGTCGTAATAACGTCGGTTTTTTAAAAACCGACGTGAATAGTATCTGGGTAGTACTACCCAGATAACATCATAGCCTCCTTGAACCCTGGGTAGCCCCATGACAAAATCCATCGAGATGTCATCCCACTTACACTTCGGGATGTCTAAAGGCAGCAACAGACTGCCCGGAACATGGTTCTTAGCCTCCACCTACCGGCACACGAGGCACTTTGCCATAAACTCCACCACCACCCACTTCACCCCAGGCCACCAGAACTGACCCTAAATCCCTGGTACATCATGGAAACTTCTGGGTGTACCTCCAGGGGTGAGTTATATAACTCACCGATAACTATTTCATGCATCGTCTCCAGGACAAACAACTTCCCGCAGAAAAGCATCTGATTCTGACCATCTTCTGACCATCCTTCCAGAGCATTGCCTTGGCTAAGAAAATCACGCATCACTTCAGCCTCTAACTCCCCCCACTGAGAATCCTCCACCTACTGTTCCAAGGAAGACTTCACCATCATCTATAATAGACAACCTCTACCATCCTCAACTTTTTCATCCAGGTGTAAGGCAGCCAACTCCTCCATTTCCTTCCAAGCATCTGCTGATTCTTGAACCACATCATTCTACGAATTCATGCTCAAGGCATCAGCCACCATATCCCCTTTTCTTAAGGTGTAGGAAATATTGAATTCTTAATCTTGAAGAAACTATATCCACCTCTGCTGCTGCAAGTTCATCTCACATTGGGATAAGATATACATCAAGTTCTTGTGATCTGTGAAGACCATGAAGTGTTCCCCAATGAGTTAATACCGCCACAACTTCAGCGCAAACACAACCACTACAAGCTCCAGGTCATGGGTGGCATAGTTACTTTCGTAAGGAAGTAACTGGCTAGACTCATAAAAGATCACTCCCCACTACTGCATCATCACACACCCCAAGCCTAGGCTTGAAGCATCACAAAACACTTCAAAAGTTACCCCTTCCTCTAGAAACCTTAGTAATGGAGCACTGACCAGTTTCCCCTTCAGATAACTGAAGGCTGCCTGGCACTGCTCACTCCATAAAAAAGTCTGGTCTTTCTTGGTCAAGGCTATCAAAGGTGCTACAACTTGAGAGAATTTGGGCATGAACCTCCAGTAGTAACCTGCTAGGCCCAGAAAACTACAAACCTCTACCACGTTCTTGGGTGCTGCCCAAGAAACAACCGCTTAAAACTTTTATGGGTCCACTGCAATTCTCTGCTAGGACACCACGTGTCCAAGGAAGTGAACCTCTCGTGTTCAGAACTTACACTTTGACAACTTCCCGTAGAGCTGGTGTTGTCAGAGGACCTCTAAAACTGTCATCAGATGCTCAGTGTGAACCTCCTCTAATCTTGAGTAGATTAGGATATCGTCGATAAACACAACTGCAAACCTGTCCAGATATTCTTGGAATATAGAGTTCATGATCCCCATGAACACGGCTAGTACATTCATAATGTCGAATGACATGACCACGAACTCAAAGTGACCATATCTGCACTTGAAATCAGTCTTTGAGATGTTTCCCTCCTTTACCCTCAACTGGTGATATCCCAACTGCAGGTCGATCTAAGAGAACTAACATGCCCCCTTAAACTAGTCAAAAAGGTCGTTGATCCTTGGGGGGGGTAATGGTTCTTGATCGTCACCTGATTCAGCCTTCGGTAGTCGATACATAGCCTGAGACCACCATCTTCCTTCTTTGCGAACAAGACTAGAGCACCCCATGGTGACGCGCTCAGTCAGATAAAACCCTTCTTCATCAGGTCATCAACCTGGATCCGAAACTCCCGTAACTCAGAAGGTGTCATCTGATAGGGATCCATCGAGATCGAACGGGCACCGGGTTGTAAGTTTATCCCCAACTCAACATCACGTCAAGGGGGTAGAGTCCCCACCTCTCCAGGGAAGACGTCCAGGAACTCACTGATGATCTTTGGGACTTCCACCATCTCTATATTTATCTACTCCATTGATAGCTTGGATAATAAGGAAAGAAGGGGCTTCACTCACTAGCCACCCTCATCGTAGCCCCGCTCACTGATGAAGGCTACATAATGGATGCTCGTATCTGAGAATACGACCCTTCTATGGAAGCAGTCAATAACAACACATACCGAGAATAGCTAGTCAATGCCTAAAATGACATTATATGGCTGCATCTCTAGCAAAATGAGGTCCCCACTGGACTGATGTGGCCCCAATATGAGTCTACATTCTTGGCTAACATAAGACAAGTTGGTCTAACCTCCGACTGGCGTACTCAATACTAGGGGTATGGGAACTATCTCTATTTATAGACCCCAACAATGGGCTATACCAGGTGCAAAAAAGGTGTGTAAATCTCCTGAATCAAACAAGGAACAATCAAGGGTACTAAACAAGTTGATCGTACCTTGAACGACCTATGGCCCTGTTGGAACTACTGCCTCTCTGGCGTGAAATTGCCCATGACCAGCTCCTCTGCCCCTCAGTTGTCGAATGCCTCCCCGACAATGCCTTGGTTGAGGTCCTAAAGGAGCACCCTGAGGCTGGAATCATCCTGCAACATCTACTCTCGGAGGAGCGGGAGCTCGTTGTCCCTATCGCGGTTGCTAAAGAGGCCTGGCAGGAAACTACTACTGCTGAGGTGGGAGCTGAACCTACCCTCCTCCATTGTACTACACTTGGTCTGGGCACTGTTTTTGAAGGTGACCACAGCTTCCATAGATGAATCATCTCAGTCATAGGCTAGCAGAGAAAGGGTGAGGACCGAGAGATCGAAACTGGAACTATTGGGGCCTGCTCCCCATTGGCCGAAACCTAGAAGGCCCTGATGTTGGAGGTCTACTGCTAATGGTCTTCCCCTTTGACGATCTCAACTAGCTCCCCTCTCACAGCACACCTCCCAGCATGTGTATCCTCTCTACCACTTCATCCTTCTTCTGAACCTCCAGGTATGTCGGTAGAGTGAAGGGAGTAACAACATACTAAAGAGAAGGTCAGAGTGCCTCTTCTAAAAATCTCACCCGAGACTCCTCATCCGGAAAGAGGTTCGGGAAAAATAGATCCTTGAACTTGATCCTTAACTCCCTCACTATCATACTCCCTTGTTGGATGGAGAGCAGCTCTTGCCTCTTCTCAGCCTTCATCGTGGAAGAAAAAAATTCTGCCTGTAACTCTTTCTCAAAGTCAATCAATGAAACCTCAGCTTCCCTCTTCTCCCCGAGGTAGAGAATCCACCACTGATGCTCCACTCCCCGCATCTGGCTCACAGCCAGAGGAACCCGATACTCAACTGAAGCCTGGATCAAGCTGAAAGCTATCACCAACTCCTCGAACCAACCTTATGTCTCCATGTCCGAGACGCTACCCTCATACTTCCTGAGGGTCTGCCGCTGAAATGCCCGAAGCATCTTCTATCACTGGTCATCCTCCTCCTCTCAATCAACCCTCTACTGATCAGCCAAATCAGCCTCCTGGTCCTCGATCGCCCACACTACTCGTGGTCATCGTCTGGGTTCCATAGTTGCAAGGTAAACAAATAATTCCTAAGCCCGAGTAGTGTAGAGGATTTCTTTTAAATTTTTCTTAAACTTTTTATTCATTTTAAATTCCCAAGACACCCAAAACACACATGAACACAAGTCATTATGATGCATGTAACTTTCCTAGGGTCTCTACCCTACAATTAGTGAAGCCTTACCCGGTCGCTTGGTAGTCCTAGATTCCTTGCATCGGATCACAGGGGGCCCAAAAATCTCATGTCCTAGCCGATCTTCCCTATCCTACTTCACACACCAAGATTTTCAAACACCATTGCCCTACAATCCCATGTAATCCTCATTGTACCTAACTCCAAACTCCATCCTATCTATCAACCATCATCCTCTGCTACCATTCTATCACGACCCGCATTCACCAAGATGAGGGAAGGGATATAAAACTGCCAGACCCTTCCTTCTTCAAGTTAAAGGAGAGATAATGACCCATGAGTCCCGCCTTCAATAGGCCTCAGAGTGGCGACTAGCACCAAGGGTATAGAATCACACATAATATGGGAGGAATTACCCTTTTTATTTAGTAGGATCGGGAGATAAGATGGTAAAAAACCCAAACAACACCAAAAACTAAAGGTAAAAGTAAATCCAAAACCCATTCCCATATGCATGTTCAAAGATAAATCCATACAAAGTACAAGAAAGCTCCATAGGGAAAGTACCAAATGAAAAAGAAAACAACAACAGTAACTATCCCAACATCCAAGCTAATAAGGTCTAGCATGGTCCTCAAAGTCCTCCTGGAAACCTGAAAGCAGTTTTATATACGTAGGGTGAGTATACAGGTCTACCCAGTAGGGAAAACCAAAAGCTCTCGTGTACAGGTGGGGAGTCATTCTAATGCCCCGTGAGAAGTAGAGAGAACCAAAGCACCTAGCAAGGAAACTATTTACCCAACCTCACCAAGGCACACTCCCCAAATAATGAAAGTTAGGTAAAGTAATAGTAATAACACATTGATATTTAGGTACCCCGCACCAATTTCCCACTGGTTATTGAAGACATCCTACACGTCAGACCTCCCCCACCATTTTCACTACAGTCCCACTACCGTCCCAACAACAACCTTATAGGCCACCACAACCACGCATCCCACTTGCAGACACCTGGTCCACCACAACCACACATCCCACCCACAGACACCTAGTCCACCACAACCATACGTCCTGCCCGTAGACACCTGGGCCACCACAACCATATGTAAACATGCCCGTAGACACCTGGGCCAGAACAACTACCGCCACGCCTGTAGACACCTGGGCCTCATCCCGACGACACTTGAGAAACAAACATGCCCACACACGCCTGAGCCAACCATCACAAGATACCCCACCTAAAGAGTTTTGGGCTATAATTGACCTCAGGTCGTCATAGCCTGCCCGAAGAGTCTTGGGATACCTGTTAGAGGGGGTAGAAAAGAAGATAACAACCAACCACTCATAAGAATGTCGGGAAAAACACCCTCCCCCATGAAATGTGAGTGTTCGGCATAAAGTGCTCAACTTGTGTAATGACCCAAACTTTTGTTAATGAAAATCCCTCTTTATCTAATTAAATGTCTTAATATGTGAAATGTTTATACAACATATGCACTTCTTTTGTTTTATGTTTTTGTATTTTAAAATACCATTAAGAATTATGACCATTGATAATATAGTCGTTGAATAGTGATCACATGATTAGTATAAATATAGGTCTTTAACAAATTCTTTTACTCAGAAAAAGGAAGTGATGGCCTCATCCAGTAGACTTGCCTCGTATGAAGCCCATTTATCAGAGCTCGGAAGGGAGCTTGCGTCTTTGGGATTCGTTCTTGACCAAGCCCAATATGAGCTTGAATACGTTAAGTTTGAGTGGAACCTCCTATGGGAGAAGTGGAAGTTGATAGATATTATCACTCGAGCAATGTTATCCAAGCCACCCCAAGAGTCTGTCACTATCGCGCACCTTACCCTAAGGTCTTATGCGAGTGTTTTAAGGGGTTATGTAACAAGACCCTAGTACTATGATTATGTACATTATTTTTTTATATAATAATGAATGTACTTTCATTTTATTATTGTTACTTTGTAAATAGTTTTTAAAGCACAAATAGTATTTTTAGTTAAATATTCAACTAAGAAATATATTTTGATGAATTAATAGATTTTTTGAATTAAATTATATTTTTATTAAAAATAAATGATCATATAATTTTATGAATGGAATTATAATTTTTATTAAGATTTGAAAGTCATTTTTGCCAAAACCCATGAATTTTCGATAAATGTCGGTTTTTATTTTAAAAGTAAAAATCAACATATTTAGAAAATTATTTAGATAAAATTAATATTATTTATGGAATTGGGAAATCAAAATTATCCAACAGTGAATTTTTCATAATTTTCTGAGACAACCAAATTTTTGGGTAAAAATTAAATATCGTATAAATATATGATGTGTTTTATGACATCATAATGACCCAATAGTGATGTAATAAAATACTATAAACTATAGGTTCAGCCAATATATGTTTTACCATTAAAATAATGTGATTTGGGGTTTGTTTGATTTATTTTACAAAGCTTTAGTGGACCCTCCAAGACTTATATAACATTTTGTCTTTTTAAATTGTTTTCCTTGAGAGTGTGACTCACCTCCACATAAGAAACCCTATTATTTTAAGATGTTTGTCCATTTACCTTATAAAATATTGTTTTCCACTCCCCTTTGGTAGAAACTATGGGCAAAAAACCATGGGCTGGTTTGTGGTTTTGTTTAGTTTAATGTGAGGTGTCCCAAACCTAAATAATAAACAATTCCCCCGCCTTTTCTATATAAACCCACCCAATCTCCCATTTCCTCTTCACTCAAAGCCTTTTAAGTTCATCCAAACTCTGTCCACCTCTCTCTAGAATCCTCCCAAGGTGTCTTCAAGCCTCCCAAGGTCCCGACCTTTAAGCTTTCATAGTTACTCTTCAAGGTAAGGGATCCTTTCACTCCCCCTCTTTTAAGTCATGACTTCCTTTATGTTATGTATTATAGTTCCATTTTATTATGTGGGGTCTTGTTCTTCTATATTGTTAATACTGTCCATTTTATGTCCAAATTATGAGAGACCCTTTCTTCTCTCATCAATTGTTTTTCTGAAATTTTAAGTGACGCCGTTAGGCTGCCGAATTTTCGTAAAAGAAATCACATCTTCTCTTTCCTTCCAAGTTTCATTTTCTTGTGGTATGTCATCCAAATTTCCACAACATGATCTTATTTATATTTTATTACGTCCCTATACTGTAAAATGATTCATTTATGGATGGGAGACCCTTGTACCCTCTCTTTTTATTATTTTCTAAAATCATGTTATATAGCTGTTATGCTGCAGAAATTTCGTCTCAAATTTCTCTCTCTTTTTCTCAAGAAATTCTCTTGTTTTATTTATATGAATACCCAAACCTATTTTATTTCTATGGGTGTTCATAAACACAAAAAAAAAAGATATATTTGATTCTGTAATTGACATACATATAACCCTCACTCCCTTTCCATGGGTTATAAATGACATAATGACCTTATGTTTAAGTACTTTTTAAAACATCATGATTTTGAAATGAAACCCATTTCTTTTATTCTATATGGGTTATTTATGAAATGTTTGATTATGATCTATGTGGATCACATAAAAGTAAATACTTATTAAGGGTGCGCCTTGATAGCGCTCCAATGCATTGGGTAAATAATTTATCTCTAGAGATGACAAGTTTCACGATACCTTGGTGAATAACCTTGGTAATTTTTATGACACCTCAGGGTTATACCTTGGTGATATGCTCATGAATGTCTAAATGAAATGTTGTAGCCACATATGCAAGTTATGTTTCAAGTTTTTTTTATGATATGTCTATACTTCCATTTCTCATGTCTTTATGTTTTTATCAAGTTCTTATTGATATCACAAGTAAACAGATTCTCTTGCTTTCCTTACTGGGCCTTCTGCTCACCCTTTCCTTTGATGTATGTCTCCAGGTTATAAGATGCAGTAATTTTACTTATGATGAACCTATGATGAAGCCTTAAAATTGGATTAGAATATTTTTTTATGTTGTTTTCATGTATTATGTTTCTGATTTCCAAGACACTAGACTTTAAAAATCCCCTGTTTGTAAAATGAAATGAAAAGTTAAGTAATAAAAAGGCGGGATGTCATAACTTGGGTGAGGTGAGAATAAGAAACACAAGAACTAAATTTATACATATAGGTAAACAAGAACTCATCCCGACCTAAGGGTCGCAAAACTAGCCCATACACAAACACCCTCGTTACTATTCATACATGCACAAAAGCACAACATCCACAACTAGAGAACCACTCATTCTTGTTATCATGTTCAAGTGGTTTCGTTAGAAATTAATTATTTACTACTGGGCAACTATTAGGCACATACACAAGTCAAAACAACTCTGAAGGAGAAAACAACCAAACAACAATTTAAGAATCCACACCTAGTTCTCTTGTAAAGTCACAACGTCAAAAGGGATCTGTGATATCTCTC